>WBMV01016876.1:2972817-3300356 GCA_013396655.1 Campylorhamphus procurvoides | reverse complement strand
CCGGGGTGAGGAGCGGGACCCTTGGAAGGCAAGGCGACACCTCTCAGGCAGTGTGGGACCGCGGGGTGCGGAGCGGCGGCCCCCGAGGGTGCTGCGGGACCCCCGGCGGCGGAGGCAGCGCGGCCCCGCCGGGACGGGAGCTGGACGAGGGTNCCGCGGAGCCGGGCGGAGCGCGGCGGGGCGGCCGGAGCGGGTCCAGGTAGGCAACACTGAGAGCCCGGCCCAGGTCGGAGCAGTGCCGGAGGTACGGGGTGTTCTCCGTGCGTTTTGCGGCAAACAGTCGGGGAACAGAGGGAGGAAGAGGAGGAGGGGGGAGGGAGGGGTGCAGGGGATGCCGCCTGGTGCAGGAGGAGCCCTGGTGCTTCTCTGCTCCGCTGAAGTCTTACCCTGAACTCCCCGGCTCGGGACTTGCAGCCGCTGTCCGGCTCCCCGGAGGGCGGTGGCGGGGCACGGACACGGACACAGGCTCCGCTCCGGACCCCCGACTTCTCCGCGGGTGCTTTATAATGCCCTGTGCGGGAACATATCGATAGCGCTGCCTCCGAGTCCTTTCGCATTGCAGAGCTCTGCCTTGTCTTTTAGAAACTCGTTCAGATTAAAAAGTAAACTAGACTTAAGCAGCCGCGTACGACTACAGTGGCCCCTGTGGTAAGGAAATGTGGGAGAACTTTGTTCTCTCTGAGTGTCCGACCTGAAGTAGACTTACTAAATTGGGGATAGTCAACCTGATTTCAGATCGAGGTAGATTTTGAAGGAGTTTTCTCTTTTTTAATAAAAAGACTTTTCTTATGTGCATTTCTAGGGCAGTGAAAATTCTCAGTACTAATTTTTTGGATTGTCTTGCCCACGACATAGTCCTGTGTCAATACTTTATTTTCATTTGCCTAATGCAAAACACAGCTGCTGGTTATTCTGGAAGCTGAACCCAGTGTCTGCTGGGGAAGGTAGACCTCAAGATCTGAGCAGCGGCAGTGTATTGATTCCATTAGCAGAATTTACAGATCTACCGACAGTTCCTTTTAACACAGTCACTTTCCCAGAATTAAAGTTCTCCTCAAAGCATCTGTCGCTGGTCTAGGCCAATAGATGGCATAAGGCACTCAAGCTAACGTCCTAAGGGGACAGAGGGAGCAAGAACACACTTTGTACAGGAGTCAGGAGTTTCAGAGGGGCTGTGAGTCAGATTCTGGGTGTCTGACTTGGGATACCTAGGGAAGATCTCATTTCATGGCCATGTCCTGGACCACTCATTTTCTTCAGTCACAGCTGCAGCATTTTCCAAAATCCTTCTCTGCTCTAGTAATTTAGGGTTATGTCTCCCAGTTTTGGTAGGATTTGTTCAGTGTTGATATCCTATGCCAGGAATCAGAGCTGGCTTTTCAACTTTGCAAGGTGTATTTAATATCTGCTGCTGGGGAGAAGCTGCCCATTGCAGCAATATTGAAACCAGTAGTCATTTGGGGGAATGAAAGGCAATTGGTTAATAAGGAAAAACTTTAGTTTCTGCATCAAAATTTCTGCTGAGATAGCACTTTGCGCAGACAAAAATGATTTTATGTTCTGAAATTTTGTAAATTACTTGAATATAGATAGGTAGCTAAATGAAGATAAAAGAGTTTTAACTGACAGTAATCATATATAGCTTTTAAATGGATGTTTCTTAGCTATAGATTTCAAAACAGAAAAAGAGGTGCAGTATAATATTTTTTTTTCCAATTTCAGCTGTTGAAGTATGGGGAAGGTCCAGAAATAACAGATTTCTTAAGTCATAGTTCTTTACTTGTCTGTTAGACCTTCTTTATACAGTCTGGACAGATTTGTTTAAGTGGATCTTAAATGAAAAAAAAATCTATATTCACAGAAGGAACATTAAACCTTTTTTTGAAGAGACCTTCTTCTTTGTCTATAGATATCTATGTCTTGTTACCAGTCTCAGCACTAAGGCAACCCACAGAAATGGTAGCAGCTCTTCAACTTCCTATTTGTGAGTGTGGGTAAAAGAAAATCAATGAGCAGTGGCTTTCAGCTGAGCTGATGCAAACTCCAGTGTGATCCCTAGTGTTATTCCTGGGACTGGTGGAGTCAGATGTTGTTTTACAATGTTCTTTGTAGAAACAGAGATGTCCTTTAGGAGAAACAATTCTTTTCTCACCCTTTCTAGGACTTAGCAAATTTCTGAGAGCAAGCAAAATAAAACTACCTTAAACCTGAAATGGGTACTAAGCCATCAGAATCCCCTTAGTTGTCCAATTACAGCTATAGGCAGGGTAAAATCGGCGCTGTTAACACTCAGTGCCAAGAGCATCCAGCCTTGATGCAGAACAGGGTTCAGAAATGACTGGGCTGACCTGTGGAGGCACATTAAACCTCTTTGCAGAGTGGAAACAGCCAGGCTTTCCCCACTCAGCATTGGTGCATGTGCCAGCGGTGTGCTCTTCATTCTGGCTGGGCCCCCAGCAAAGCTGGCGTTGGACACATTGCCTGCCTCTGTGCTGGGACCACTGCCAGAGGCCACTGCCACTGCTCCCTTTGGCTGCCTGCTGTTTGCATCCCTTTCCCTGCCAGCTGGGCAAGCTGAGCCCACATGCTCTCAGGTAAAACAAGTACTGGTTAACAAGGAGGGTGTGTGAAAGGCACATGCTCTGCAGAGTGTGATGTGAGTTAGGGTCAGAGGGAGAAGCAGACTGTATCCTTTTCGGCAATATCCTTTCTAGCAGCCTAAACTTCAGTTTGGTTACTTGAAGACAGGTTGGGGACATGCTTTCTGTCTTTCCTGCTGGAATCCCTCTCTCTCTAAGCCCATTTGTTTGCAGCATGTCTCCTGTCTAAAGGCTCTTGATTTAAGGAACTTGTTTACTTGCTGCTGGGGCACATATATTAAAAAGAACTGCCCAAGGCTAATGACTAGAAACAAGGCTCCAGTCTCTAAACTCGCATCATTCTCTGCCTTGCAAATTTTCACTTGTGGGATATCTGCCAAGGACACATAATAAAACAGAACTCATGAATAAATAAAATGTATTTCACTAATCTGTGGATATTTTCTTTTTATCTTGCCTTTGCCCCATCTTTTTCTTTTCATTTCGTGCTCTTCATCTATTTTTTCTGTTTATCCTCTCTCTCCTTTTAAGTTTGGAATAATCTTATTTTCTTTCTGTGTTACTTCTTTACTTTCTGAAGGGGAGAAAAGCAGGATGCTGTCATTGCCATTGTTTGGTTCTGTGTGGAGGACCCAGTCCTCAGCTGACAGAAACTGTTCTTGACCCGTTCCAGTCAATGGTTCTGCATCAGTTAATGCTAGGGAATGACCTGCTTCAAAGTGTTACCTTGGTACACTGCTCCATTTTTTACCACTTATTCTTTTTTATTCCCCGTTTCCTTCTGGCGTTTTTCATTTTCCCGTATTTTACTGATGCTTCTTTCCTTTATATTGTATTTTCCATTTTATTTGAGTATGTTCTCTATCTTGTCTCATTCATATGTATCTGAAGTCCTAACTGCAGTGTGTTAAACTGCTGTCATCTGCCATTTGTGGATAACTTGATCATTTTTCTTAGAAGGGAGTTCTCTGTGTGGCAGTTGCTTGTAATAGTTTTCTTTTGTTTTTCTTTCTGTTCTAGAAGAGATGACTTTTGGGATATTTATCTTGCTTGCAGAGTAAGGTGGTGTTCACCATGTTGGTCCGTTGTTTCTGCGGGAGCTCTTTCCACAATAATTTTCTAGAGAGATCTGTCCTCTGGAGAAATGAGCTTTATCACTTATGTTAGAAGGTCCCATTGTGGTCACTGTTTTTGTTCTGGAACTTAGTTTGCTCTGGATTTTGGGCCGTTTGCTCTGTTACAGATAAAGCCTGAGACCTTGATTTTCATGTCCTGTTCTGCAAGGAACTAGGGTAAGTCTGGGTTAAACATGGTAGTCTCTGTGGTTGATAATGTTGATACAAATGTTCTTGGAAGGCTTCACTCATTTCCCTGAATTGTTTCCCTCACTTCTGCCTGCCTACTGGGTACTCAGATGTCCTTGGTCTTAGCATGATTTTCTGTTCTCCATTCTTTTATCCACAAACTTTCCAGCTCATCTTGTCCTTCACACTTAAGTGTCTTACGCATTTTGCCTTCCCATCCCTGACAGGTGAGTGGGGACTAAGGTGAGAGGTCTTGGTTTACTGGCTCTCATAGCTGCTGAGGAATTTCTGGGAGGGGGTGCAAGGGGAGGCCATTAAGGCTCTGCCCTTTGGACTCCCTTCTGTTCAGAGCAGCCACATGCCCTGGCTGCAGGCATCAGCCTGACTTCAGCTTGCTCGGTGTCTGTTGCCGACTCCTCTAGGTAGGTTAATGTCTTTAAGTGTTGATCTTGGGCAGCGGGGGCTGCTGCACTGTGATCCAGCAGAATGGATACAGGTGTGGTGGCAGACAGGCAGTGTGGCACCAACTTCACCTCTGCCAGCAGCAGCAAAAGATGCAGTTGTCCCCTCTCGCCCTGCAAGGGGTTGTGCTGGCAAGGTGTGAGTGCTTTAGAGCTGCTCCTATGCTGCTGGAGCTGCTTATGCTCTGAACAGGGTTGTCTTAAGGTAAAGGCTAATAAAGGAACTTTTCTTTTTTCCCCCTTTTTTTGAAAAAACAGCAAAGGCCACAGCGACAAAACAGTGTGACTGGTTTAAGTGGGATAGTTTATTTACGATCTGAGACAGAATTTTGCTTCCCCTTTTTTCTTCTTTTTCGGTATATTTTTGTCCTTTGTTCATCAATTTGGACAAGCAATTTAGATGCCAACTGATACCTTACGAACTGGTTGATTCTTCCATGTGTTTAATCATTCTAGACCAGTGCTACTCTAATGACAGGCTCAGAGCTCAGCCTGTGCAGAGCATTGCTTGTCTTTTCACTCGGTTCTCACTGAAAGCAAAGCACAGACAGAGGCTTTAGGAGCTTGGGAATGTTGAAGTAGAACATGTTGACCTGCTGCATGACATTGAACAGGTAACATCTCAAGTCTCAGTTTTGGCTTCCAAAGCATGGAGCTCAGGGCATCCACCTCACAGCACTTAAAAGTCAATAAGGTGATATGAGATTTATGGATAAAAAGCTATCTTTTATGTAATAATCTTGCAGAGATTGACAGTTTGCTGACCCATATAGGAGGCATTTAATATTTCTCTGTTTTTTGTTCTTTGAGCCTAACAAATGGGTTTCTGCTGTTCACGTAGGTACAGGCAGGTTACCTGTGGGAGGCAGATAACCAACTAAGGAAAAATCGATGACAGCTTTGATTTGCATGGAGGAGTTAAGACACAGATAGTTTAATAAAAATTGGAAGCCCTTCTGATAGCTCAGCTCTGCTCCTTGCTTCTCTTCTGCCTCCTCGTCTTCAGCAAACAAGAGCTGTTGCTACTTCCAGCAGTGTTCACTGCTGTGAAGGCTTCAGCTCTGAAACCTCCTTAGTACCAAGGGAGTGTGTGTGTTGCAGAGTGCAAGGGGATTCTCCCATTTGATTTCAGTGAGAGAAGAATCAACCTCTTGGCTTGTGAGAAGCAATGATAAATCTACAATATTACTTTGTGTATAATCATTGTCAATCAGTATGTTTAAAACAGGTGTGGTGAAGGATTGGGTATGTCCCAAAGAGGACTTTTCTTTATTGAGGGCTTTATTTTATCTTTCTTTTACTTTTTTTTATTTTTTTTTTTAATTCTTCAGTTATCTCAGTCATTGCTACTGCTGGTTGCACTGGATTATGGTTACAAAGCTGCTTTGTAATTTTATGAACTCTATTTATTGCCAGTTGAGAGAAGAGCAAATAGAGCTGTAAGTTAGGTTTTCATTTTGAAAACTACTAACTCATTACTGCAACACAAATGTAAATCAGACCTCCATGTTTTAGTCCTAGCTAGTGACAAGCACTGAATGATGGTTTCAGCATGACATTTTAAAGGCAGACACCTTGTCCCCTGAATAAGCTGCTGAAAAGGATGCTGCTTTGTATGTTCTTCTTAAGCTAAGATCTGTGTGTCTCCCTGTCCAGTGCAATATTTGCTCTGGAAAGGACAGCCAGCATGGATCAATACTGCTCTTTTAATTCACCTGTGAAAGTAGTAAAAACTTGAATTGGTCAAGTTAGCATGAGTTCTTGCTGGTATTTTAGCCATTAGTCTGAAAACAGTAATGGTGTTTACGGTCCCATTCTAAGCTGTTCTTTGCAGGGAGTTGTGATTTTGTTTTACAGCTTGCTGTGTGTTAGGCCAGGCAGAGAGCAGTTTTACCCCCTTATTTTGATTAATTTGTTAGGATGACAGAAGAGGATAGAACAAAGGACAAATTAGCTCATAGTATGTTTGGTGCTCAAATAAGAGTTTGGGGCACATTGAAACCTGAGAATCTTGAAAATGAGAAAAGCTTAATCTGCAAACACTTGCTGCAAGGGAAGTGCTTGTTCCTGGGTCTCTGGGATGCTCCATCCATTGCCTGGTCACGAAACCAGCCTTTTCTAAGGTCTTCTATAACTGCTAGAGGCAGGGAATGTGTTTCAGCCTTCTTTCCTAAGCTATCCTTTATCCTTGGCGCTGAGCAAAGGCTCCAGTTCAAGGTAATACTTATGCACAGTTTTATTTATTAGTCTTTAAGAAGTCCAATGTGACTTAAGGCCCTTTTTACTTCTGTATATCCAACTCTATCTGAAAACCTTGGATCAAGTCTCAGAAAACATTGGACCAAATCTCAGCTGGCACCTCTGAAAGCTCCTGGCCAAGAGAGTTGGATCTTAGACAATGAGACATGTTTCTGTTGGTGATAAATCTTAAGTATTTCAGCTGATATCAAGAGTTTATTTATTCAGATGCAAGATCTGGGGCCTGTGGAAAGTTGCTGCACAAATGAAGTGAGAGGCAGAAGTTGTCATTTTTCTCTCCAATATTTTACTGAGCACATATTGAAGTACTTCATTCCAAACTAGCCAGAAAGAAATAAATTTCAGGTATCTTCTTTTTCGTCCCTTAAGGCCAAACAGATTTTTGTTTACAGTGATGTTCAGTATTCTGCTTCAAGCAGCATCTTATGAAAAACTACCAACTAAAAGTAAGTATGTATTGCTCTTAGTTTCTTCCAATGCGCTACATATGCTTAATTAACTCTAATTCTTTCTCTGAAGATATGCAGTCAGGATTTCAGATCTTCCTCTGGACCTTTTGGTATATGCTGCCCTCAAAATCCTTGGGGCTCGTTGTGGGAGTTTATGAATCCGTCTAGTTGAAGTTTAGCCCAGGCCAAAACTTAAGAAATCCCTTGTCCTGTTGAAGTCTTCCACGAAACCTCTGCTAATTTTTTGGGATTAGAATTTATCCAGCCACCCACCTTAATTTTTTTTCTCTGGACATTTGTGTTGGTCATTTTAGACATTAGAAAAGTATGTTTGAAATAAGGTGGGAGAAGGAAGCAGAGAAGGGGCTGGATTCTGACTTCTGGACTTCCTTCTAATTTGATTGGACTTTATACCTGCCCCAAACTTTCTCTCATTGAAAGACAATAGTGAAAATTACACCTGAGTAACTTTATAGGGTCTGACATTGGGTTGATTAAATGGCTGTATTATTATGGGCTGTGCACACATGTATTGGCCAGAATGCAGCCCACACACATAACACCTATAGTACCTTATGAGTTGTGCCAATGTGTGGCATTACGCTGCATATGTAAATCCAGGTGTTAGTAGCTACTCAGTGCTTCCTGAAGAAAATGATGGGTAATAATTCTGACAAGTGCTGAAATAAATTGCCCTGGTTAGGACTGGTGCTTATTTTGTGAAAAACTTATTTGCTGGCTGTTCCTTTTTGTGTGCAATGACAATGCCTCAGCTTCTATTATGAATATTCAATTGAACATTGGTGCAGTGATGCAATTTTATATCTTCGCCTGTCGTGTACCGGCTTCATACATTTTCTGGAAAATATCCTTTCTTGTTGAATGCTTTGTGGGGACAACCAAGTGGAAATAAACAGGGAAAACCTTTGGGTTTTGGGGACTGAAATGGCTAATACTACACTGATATGCTGATGGGATGCTGTTAAAAGGGATGTCAGCATCATGGAGAAACTCCCTCTGGGATGAAGAAGCCCCATGCAACAGTTTGGGGTGCTGACAGAATGGAAAGCAGCTCTGTAGAGAAGGGCATGGGTATCCTGGTAGGCAACATATTGAACATGAGTGAGCAGCATGTCCTCATAATGAAGGGCTACTGTATCTTGGGCTTTATTAGCCAGCAGGTCCACAGAAGCAGTTATTCCTTCCTGCCTGGCATTGTGAGACTGCATCTGAAGGACTGTGTCCAGGTTTGGGCTCTCCACTACAGACATTTTCACATTCTGGAGTGAATCCCACAGAAGGCCATCAGGACAGTTGCGGGTTGGAGCACAGAGCATGCAAGCAGAGGCTGACAAAGGTGAGTTTGTTCAGTCTAGGAAAAGAAGGTGCAGGGGAAACCTTACTGTGCCTGAAGTTCCCTGGTGGGTAACTTTTCTCAGAGATGATCAGCAGTGGGATGCAGGCCAGTGAACCCAAACTGGAAGAAGAGAGTATCTGACTAGACTTTGGGAAAAATATTTTCACCATAAGAGAGAGAGGTCCAACTGGACCAGCTTGTCCAGAAAGTTTGTGAAATTCTGGAGATACTAAAAATCAATTGCCCCTTGCCCAGCCTGTGGTAACTGGACTAGCTTTAAACATTGGGTAAAACAAAGGCTCTCCAAAGGATCTTTTCACCACAAATTATTTTCACCGCAAATTATTCCAGGTAGTATTTGTGATACTACCTGGAAAGCCATGAGTACTGGAGTAACTAAATGATGTCCAGTGTAGGAGCGGTGAGCATGTACCAAAATCTTAGTGCTCCAAGAGATGGAGACTTCTAGAGGCCTCAGCATGAGTAAGACTTACACAGTGGCTCTGAACCACATGTCCCCAGTGCTTGATCTGCATCCAGCATTTCTGTAGCATCATGCTTGTTTGTCTTCCACTGTGAGATGGCACCTGATGCACACAGCTGGCTTGGCCTGGCTTGACCAGCTGCTCCCAGTGTTGCCTGGAAGGCTACATCCAACTCTTTTTCTGCATCCAGAGGTTTCTGTGCTCAAGAAAGTCTCTTGCAGATATTGTCTCCGGCTGCCTCCACATAACCCTCCTTAGCCTGTGGTCTCGTGTCATGCATGCTAAGACATTGTAAAGTTACTTCTACGCTTTGAAAGTGAAAGTGTATTGAAACAGAATGCAGGACTAGCTTAAAAGTGAGATTTGGAGCTCTGCTTCAGAGTCATCTTGGGTCAAGAGGATTTATTTTGAACAACACAGACTCCTTTAGCGAGATTAATGTGCTTCAAACACAAATGTTTTTACAGATTTTCAGTTGAAGGTTTCGCTCAAAATACCTAATTAGCAATTGCTTGTGTACTTGTTGCCTAAGAGACTCTGTGATTATCTTGGAGAATTTCACCATGATAAAGAAAACCTTTTTTAATCTCTGAAATTAACAGACTTTTTGAGTAACATAAAAAAATAAATACTATATAACTTTATCTACTCAGACTGCCAAGTAAAAGAAGAAACTGAACTGTTGTGGAGAATTTTTAGATAGCCTGTTTCTGCTGTCCATCTTCGGTGACTCCATCCTATTCCAAATCTTAAGTATTTACAGCCTGAACTGCAGTAGAACATACTTAAGTAGATGTTAGGAAAATAATTTTGAGAGAGCCAGGGCATTCAAGCACTGGCACAGATTCCACAACCTCTCTGGACAGGCTTTATTGTGGGAGATTAAATAAACAACTGTCAAACATTTGTCTGGAAGTAACTGATCCTGCCTTGAGGTGGAGGAGGAATTGAGTTATATTACTCTTCAAGGCCCTTTCAAAAACTATTTTCTGTATTCAATAACACATTACTGATGTATTTCATATAAATCAATCAATAAATAAATAAATAAAACTAAGAGACTGAGATACACCCAGAAAAATATTGTGGGGAGAGGACTTTTTTCCAAGCGGATTATCCCAAAGCCAGGACTTCACAGAATAAAACTATAATGAGTTCCAAGGTTATGGGTAGCCAAGTAAGTGGTTTAGCTTTGTGCTCTGCAGAACCTTTAGCTGTCCTGATCTCGTGGCTGTTGCTAATGAAGGCGTCACTGGTAGCACAGACAGAACTGATTTCATACCTCCTAACAGGTTTTTCTGCTGTGATGTGATTAAAGCATAATCTTGGTGTTTTTGTCCATAGATGTCTATTCCCAGTTTAAGGTGGAAAAGTCCTGCTTCATGGGGTGCATAGAATTTTAGATTGTTCAGAACAACCCTTTTCCCCAGGGAAACTTGACTGTTGTGATTGAACTTTGTGTCCTTTAGAAATATTACCTTGCTTCCAAAAATGAAAAAATAAAAAAAAAAAAAAGGAAAGAGAAAGACTTGGAGGGGGAAGAGAGAATCTACGAACAGAAATGGTCAACAGTTCTGCCATCTGTACTAGGATTTGGAGGACAATTCCTCAGACTCCAAAGTGAGAAATAAGAACTAACCAGTTTTATTTTGCAGTTGGGAAATGTAGGATGGACTAATGAATGGAAAATTTTGAGTATCAGGTCAATCTTCTTGGGAGTGAGTTAAATCTTAATTTTAACATTCTGTACCTCTTCCACAAGAGAGAAGAATATTCTGAATTGTACCAAGATCTGTATTCCTTTCCTCAACGTGGAAGAGTTATGGCTCACTGTGGGAATAATTTGCCTCTATGCAGAGGCTTGTGAACCATTAACACTCCTGAAAACTCAGGAGAGTCTTAAATGGTTCATGGAGCTGTGTATTGGAGAAAATGTATCATGTCCAATTGTGTATCCCTTTATGTTAGGCCTGGAGGGGTTGTAGTGGTGGGATAGAGGGGGTGGTTTCTCCCCTCTGCCATCATAACCTCTTGGTACAAACACTGACTCTTGAAACTGCATTATAAACACAGGAATGATATTTAGATTTTCTATTCTAGCTAAATGTACTTTTTTGTTTGGTTGTTTTTGTGGTTTTTTTTTGTTTGGGATTTTGTTTTGTGTTTGTTTCTTTGTTTTTTTTTAATTACCTGCTATAGGGCTGGTCTGTCAGAATGCATGTGACTGCTGGCTCTGAGCCCAAGTGCCTCAGGGTACCAGTACTAGGACTGGTGTGTGATAGCTATTGAGGAGACCTCGAAGAGTGTAATGGCATGAGAGGGTGTGGGCTGAGCTTGTTTGTGGACAGCTGATCTGCTGTGTGACTTTAGGCACATCTGCATCGTTTTGGATTTTGTTTTGGTTAACCTTTTGGGTAGTTAACCTTTCAAAACCAAACTACCTCTATAAGCAAAATACAGTTTTACTGGGGACCACCTTAGAGTTTAGACTTATCAATGATCAAAAGAGAATGAAGAGTTATTTTTAAGAAGTATGTGGATACATTTTTATTCTACATTATTTTTTCCTGTATGGAAAAGTGTCTGATCCTGGGGCCATGTGTCAGATGTTTCTGACCACTAGTGATAGTACAAATTACTCCAGTTCATTATGATCATTGGAGAAGTACTTGAATAGAAACAATTGAGAACTCAGTGGAAAATGGAGGACAGAATATTAATTTGAGGAAGGGATCTGTAGGAATTACCCTCATTGCAGAAATCCCTTGACCTACACATTACAATGTCCACTTCAAACAGTGCTTCATGTTCTGAAACTGTGCTCTTGATGGGTGCCATTAAGATGACCGGGCAACCAAGATTATCACCAAAATAATTACTAATAAATAACAAAATAATAAATAATAAACCAAATTTTTTTACCATCAAACCACAACAATGATGACCTGGCTGTAATAATGCCTTTGGTACCTTCTCCTTTTCTCAAATATGTCTGTGAACTTCAACCTTAGGGACGAGCTCAAGAAAATGCTTAATGTGGTCAGCTGTCCACGAAAGCTGGTTGTGGAACGGGTATTGTAACTGCAGCACTAGAACTGCACTTAATTGGTGCGGATTTATGGGTAGGTCTTTAAGCAAACACATTTTAATTTGTCATTTCCACTTAGTTGTGGATAATGATATTTTAATTTATATGAACAGAATAGAAATTGCAGAGCCTTTGGGAACATTGCAAGGTGCAAGCCTTTTTAACTCTCATAATGTGTGTTATCTCCAAGGGCTTTTCAATTCAGGGAAAGAATACNCAAAAAAAAAAAAAAGCAACAAAACACCCGTGCCTAAACTAAGTGGGATGAACCATGGGCTAGAGATGCTTATTCTTGCTTGTGTTCTTTTCCTCTGAGCAGCAATAGCTTCATTTATTCCCTGTAGAGTTTTGGATGAGATGATTTTCCTTCTTTAAAAGAACCCTATTTGAAAACTATTTTTCCGCAGGTATGAATATTTAAATAATTTTACGTTTTATTGTCAGCAGCTACTGTTGTTTCCAAATGATGATAATTTCTTTCTGATTTCATTTTATTGCAAAGATGCACAAACATTTGGCACAAGTTCAATTTCTAAAACAGCCTGGTGACATCAGTAGAATTGCATAGGAGTGAACATAGCTAGGCAGGCTTACATGGAAGTAACATAAAAAAAAAATAAAAAATGACCCTGGATGTTTCAACTCAAACTTTATTTACCTAAGGTCTTCTGGGAGGTTGTACTGAATCCATTTTAAAAGAAATGTAGTTGCATAATTCTATTATTTTCATGGCATTTTAATACAATATTCTGGATAAAGGATGTTACTGCCAATGGAATATAAAAAATGAATTACAACTGAGCAAATAATTTAACTGATGAATTTATCCTCTTTGTCTCACAAAATGTCCATAACCACAGAGTGGTTTCTCTAGATGGGCTTTCTATTTGTGCTAGATAAAGATAACCTCTGCCTCCACAGACTGTGAATGACTTTACAATTAACTGTGACAAATATTACAAAGGAGAGTTGAATGTTACAGTTTGTATCACAATGAAAGAGGCTGTGCCAAATAGTATTACCTTACATTTTTTCAGGCTTAATTATGTGTGCTAAAGCTGTTATTACTGCCCAGCTGACAGACAACAGCTTAAGTCATACTAACTGGATTTCAGTCCAAATCCCTAATTGTGATTGATCAAGTGAATTATATATGCATTTAGATGTTTTTCTCTGCTCAGTGAGTCAGAAAGCATAGACAGTACTCTGCACAGTGCATTAGACAAGTATTTGCCCTATGATGAGTGGAGAAATTCAAACACTTAAAAAATCAGTGAAATGTTGATCCTGAGCTGAAGTTTATCAGGGTCATAGCCACAGCTTCTCAAGTGCAGCTGTCTAAAGCTGCACGCGTGTAGCTAGGATTTGGATAAGATCTTAAGTGTCAGGAAATTAGCAGAAGTCAGAACCCAGGTGTTTGCAAGATTAGAAGACAAACTCTGGTGCCTGGGCAGGGCTGGGTGCTAAGATAAAAGTCTTCAGAGTGAATTTACTCAGAACTCCATTTTCTCAATTGGGAATCCTAAAAGGGAAATCTACCAAGATCATCAGATTCCTTGGAAAAAAATATCCTTGAGCTCTGGAGTTATTTTATAGAGTTACCAAGATTTGTTTGCCCTTTCAAGTTGATGTCAGTGTTGTATCCCTCGTGAGTTCAATGTGAGTAGGACTAGGCCCTTTTATTTATGTTCCTTCAACTTGAGGAAACCATCCTGAAATGTGAACTTAAACTTCCAAGGCTTATGAAGTGCAACTGTTCAGGAAGCAGGAGGTGAGGACAATATAGCCATGATAGCAGATTGGTAGAAAACCTGTAGTCATGTGCTGTCTTTGAGTATTTAAGTAGCAGAGCATAACAAAGCTTATCCAACTGTAAACCCCTTCAACTTTCTTTCTATTGTGCCTGGATAATCAGAGATTAATGCTAACAAAAGCTGAAGCTGCCCCATTTTGGAGTTACCAGTAGCCAAGGTACTACCATGCTCAAATGTACAGCGTGTCAAAAAAGATGTTCTGAAGCTTGTGGTGTAGGACCTCACAGAGAATGCGGACTTTGTGCAGATACTATGTGAAAGATAACTGAGAAGGCGAAACTTTGCTGAAAAATAAATGTGTAGTATGGGGATCCACATAAAAAATCCACTAAAAATCTCTTAGTGGTTTGTTCCAGAAGAGGTTGGAAAACCGCAGCACTTTGGGGTATGTTATACATCTGTGGCATAGCTGTCCCAAAGGGACCGTGTATGCAAACTCTGTCTCTGTGACTCTCCTTTTGTGAGCTTTAGGGGTTTAACAGCGTGCTAAAAGCCCAGAAATTTGCAGTCCCCCTTCCATGAAGACAATGGGCCTGTGGTCTCACCAGCAGTGTATGACTGCAAAAGTGCTGGCTAGAGCCCATCTCCAAATTGGACTGGGAAGAGTTAGATCCTGTTGTTTTGTCTTTTATTCTAATGTTTGTATCCTTTTCACACAGCTCTCCTTATGACTGGCTTTTATTTAGCCCCCAAGCTTAACATTTGGAACTTTTATTTGTTGGGGTTTTTTCATTATCTTGGAAAATAATGTCCATTCTTCCAGTGTGCATCTTTCTTCTGTGTCTTGTTTCATTTTCTATTCTATATGAGTTCTTATCCAGTAGCTCATTGAAACAACTGAAGCAATTAAAACAAACAAGTAACTAACATCTGGTATGTGTTTACTTGCTCTCTTACACTCTCTCCAGGGCAAGAAGTGTGTGATTTGGAATGGTTAGCAGTTTGTTATGTTATATATGAATACTTGTTGTTTACAGAAGATCAGAGAGGTTAATGTTGCACTTCAAGTTGAGACTTGCAAAGTTTGTGGTAGCTCTATGTTCTTAGGATGTTCCTGACACAGACTCCAGGAAAACATTGTTTCCATCTGAGCACAGTTTTACCCTTGAGTAAAAAAAGTTGTTTGATTGAGCAAAGGGTTCCCTTGAGTAGCGACCATGTTGTGCTGAGACAGAAATTGTCATCTCTGGTCTTCGCCCTGTGGCCAGGTTCACTTGTTTAAATGCCACAAATTATTCTGATGGTGCCTGGCACAACAATGTCCTGGTCCATGGCTCAGGAATCAAGGTCCCTGCAAGTCAAACAAGACACTCTTCAGATCAGGAAACTCCTCTTGACATACTTATCATGAATCTTTCCATAATCTAAAAAATCACTTAATAGTAGTAATACAGCAGGTTCCAGATCATGGCCTTTCTAAGCAAGATCCACTTTCTCCCTGTATCTTGCATGAGTTATGACTACAGCGCCCTTGAGATAAAGCAGTAAATTATTGCTCACTGAATGTATTGTACAGAGCAATTTCATGGAGGCACCATTATGAATATCATCTGCATAATCAATATGGTTTTATATTGTTATCTCAACAGCAAGTCATTCTGTTGTATTAAGGATTTGCTGAGCAACTAAGTTCTTCCTTCAGTTATTTCTGAGTAAAACTTGCTTTGTATTTGTCATGGTTAGAAGTGCCCCCAGACAGGACAAGGGGAATGGCTTTAAGCTGAAGGAGTGTAGATATAGATTGGATATTAAGAAGAAACTCTTTACTGTGATGGTGGTGAGATACTGGTATAGGTTGCCCAGAGAAGCTGTGGATGTTCATGGCCAGGTTGGATGGAGCTCTGAGCAACCTGGTGTAGTTGAAGGTAACACTGGTCATGTCAGGGAGGGTTGGAACAAGATGATCTTTAAAGTCCCTTCTGACCCTAACCATTCTGTAATTCTGATTCTATGATCTGAGATCCTGCCTGGTTTTTATAATGCTCACTTACATTGCTAGTGTTCACATCTTAATGAATTGCTGGAAGTGGAGATTTTATTGACTGAAATTAATCAATAAGTATAATCTTTTTGATTTTGAATATACTTTGACCCCAGTCCATGTTATTTATGAGGTTTTTATTAATAGTGTTACAAAACAGAGCTTGGCTCTAGATCATGAGTGAAATGTGGTAATTATCAGATGAGTCCTTCTACCCTTCTTCTTTGTGGAGAGCTCAGCCCTTTTATTTTCCATCTTAATCATTCCTAAAAGAGAAGCCTTGGGAAATGGCTGGAGAAGCTGTGTCCTACAACCTTTCTGTTAGCTAGAAAATACCTGCCTTCAAACTACATCTTNCACAAACATTTGGCACAAGTTCAATTTCTAAAACAGCCTGGTGACATCAGTAGAATTGCATAGGAGTGAACATAGCTAGGCAGGCTTACATGGAAGTAACATAAAAAAAAAATAAAAAATGACCCTGGATGTTTCAACTCAAACTTTATTTACCTAAGGTCTTCTGGGAGGTTGTACTGAATCCATTTTAAAAGAAATGTAGTTGCATAATTCTATTATTTTCATGGCATTTTAATACAATATTCTGGATAAAGGATGTTACTGCCAATGGAATATAAAAAATGAATTACAACTGAGCAAATAATTTAACTGATGAATTTATCCTCTTTGTCTCACAAAATGTCCATAACCACAGAGTGGTTTCTCTAGATGGGCTTTCTATTTGTGCTAGATAAAGATAACCTCTGCCTCCACAGACTGTGAATGACTTTACAATTAACTGTGACAAATATTACAAAGGAGAGTTGAATGTTACAGTTTGTATCACAATGAAAGAGGCTGTGCCAAATAGTATTACCTTACATTTTTTCAGGCTTAATTATGTGTGCTAAAGCTGTTATTACTGCCCAGCTGACAGACAACAGCTTAAGTCATACTAACTGGATTTCAGTCCAAATCCCTAATTGTGATTGATCAAGTGAATTATATATGCATTTAGATGTTTTTCTCTGCTCAGTGAGTCAGAAAGCATAGACAGTACTCTGCACAGTGCATTAGACAAGTATTTGCCCTATGATGAGTGGAGAAATTCAAACACTTAAAAAATCAGTGAAATGTTGATCCTGAGCTGAAGTTTATCAGGGTCATAGCCACAGCTTCTCAAGTGCAGCTGTCTAAAGCTGCACGCGTGTAGCTAGGATTTGGATAAGATCTTAAGTGTCAGGAAATTAGCAGAAGTCAGAACCCAGGTGTTTGCAAGATTAGAAGACAAACTCTGGTGCCTGGGCAGGGCTGGGTGCTAAGATAAAAGTCTTCAGAGTGAATTTACTCAGAACTCCATTTTCTCAATTGGGAATCCTAAAAGGGAAATCTACCAAGATCATCAGATTCCTTGGAAAAAAATATCCTTGAGCTCTGGAGTTATTTTATAGAGTTACCAAGATTTGTTTGCCCTTTCAAGTTGATGTCAGTGTTGTATCCCTCGTGAGTTCAATGTGAGTAGGACTAGGCCCTTTTATTTATGTTCCTTCAACTTGAGGAAACCATCCTGAAATGTGAACTTAAACTTCCAAGGCTTATGAAGTGCAACTGTTCAGGAAGCAGGAGGTGAGGACAATATAGCCATGATAGCAGATTGGTAGAAAACCTGTAGTCATGTGCTGTCTTTGAGTATTTAAGTAGCAGAGCATAACAAAGCTTATCCAACTGTAAACCCCTTCAACTTTCTTTCTATTGTGCCTGGATAATCAGAGATTAATGCTAACAAAAGCTGAAGCTGCCCCATTTTGGAGTTACCAGTAGCCAAGGTACTACCATGCTCAAATGTACAGCGTGTCAAAAAAGATGTTCTGAAGCTTGTGGTGTAGGACCTCACAGAGAATGCGGACTTTGTGCAGATACTATGTGAAAGATAACTGAGAAGGCGAAACTTTGCTGAAAAATAAATGTGTAGTATGGGGATCCACATAAAAAATCCACTAAAAATCTCTTAGTGGTTTGTTCCAGAAGAGGTTGGAAAACCGCAGCACTTTGGGGTATGTTATACATCTGTGGCATAGCTGTCCCAAAGGGACCGTGTATGCAAACTCTGTCTCTGTGACTCTCCTTTTGTGAGCTTTAGGGGTTTAACAGCGTGCTAAAAGCCCAGAAATTTGCAGTCCCCCTTCCATGAAGACAATGGGCCTGTGGTCTCACCAGCAGTGTATGACTGCAAAAGTGCTGGCTAGAGCCCATCTCCAAATTGGACTGGGAAGAGTTAGATCCTGTTGTTTTGTCTTTTATTCTAATGTTTGTATCCTTTTCACACAGCTCTCCTTATGACTGGCTTTTATTTAGCCCCCAAGCTTAACATTTGGAACTTTTATTTGTTGGGGTTTTTTCATTATCTTGGAAAATAATGTCCATTCTTCCAGTGTGCATCTTTCTTCTGTGTCTTGTTTCATTTTCTATTCTATATGAGTTCTTATCCAGTAGCTCATTGAAACAACTGAAGCAATTAAAACAAACAAGTAACTAACATCTGGTATGTGTTTACTTGCTCTCTTACACTCTCTCCAGGGCAAGAAGTGTGTGATTTGGAATGGTTAGCAGTTTGTTATGTTATATATGAATACTTGTTGTTTACAGAAGATCAGAGAGGTTAATGTTGCACTTCAAGTTGAGACTTGCAAAGTTTGTGGTAGCTCTATGTTCTTAGGATGTTCCTGACACAGACTCCAGGAAAACATTGTTTCCATCTGAGCACAGTTTTACCCTTGAGTAAAAAAAGTTGTTTGATTGAGCAAAGGGTTCCCTTGAGTAGCGACCATGTTGTGCTGAGACAGAAATTGTCATCTCTGGTCTTCGCCCTGTGGCCAGGTTCACTTGTTTAAATGCCACAAATTATTCTGATGGTGCCTGGCACAACAATGTCCTGGTCCATGGCTCAGGAATCAAGGTCCCTGCAAGTCAAACAAGACACTCTTCAGATCAGGAAACTCCTCTTGACATACTTATCATGAATCTTTCCATAATCTAAAAAATCACTTAATAGTAGTAATACAGCAGGTTCCAGATCATGGCCTTTCTAAGCAAGATCCACTTTCTCCCTGTATCTTGCATGAGTTATGACTACAGCGCCCTTGAGATAAAGCAGTAAATTATTGCTCACTGAATGTATTGTACAGAGCAATTTCATGGAGGCACCATTATGAATATCATCTGCATAATCAATATGGTTTTATATTGTTATCTCAACAGCAAGTCATTCTGTTGTATTAAGGATTTGCTGAGCAACTAAGTTCTTCCTTCAGTTATTTCTGAGTAAAACTTGCTTTGTATTTGTCATGGTTAGAAGTGCCCCCAGACAGGACAAGGGGAATGGCTTTAAGCTGAAGGAGTGTAGATATAGATTGGATATTAAGAAGAAACTCTTTACTGTGATGGTGGTGAGATACTGGTATAGGTTGCCCAGAGAAGCTGTGGATGTTCATGGCCAGGTTGGATGGAGCTCTGAGCAACCTGGTGTAGTTGAAGGTAACACTGGTCATGTCAGGGAGGGTTGGAACAAGATGATCTTTAAAGTCCCTTCTGACCCTAACCATTCTGTAATTCTGATTCTATGATCTGAGATCCTGCCTGGTTTTTATAATGCTCACTTACATTGCTAGTGTTCACATCTTAATGAATTGCTGGAAGTGGAGATTTTATTGACTGAAATTAATCAATAAGTATAATCTTTTTGATTTTGAATATACTTTGACCCCAGTCCATGTTATTTATGAGGTTTTTATTAATAGTGTTACAAAACAGAGCTTGGCTCTAGATCATGAGTGAAATGTGGTAATTATCAGATGAGTCCTTCTACCCTTCTTCTTTGTGGAGAGCTCAGCCCTTTTATTTTCCATCTTAATCATTCCTAAAAGAGAAGCCTTGGGAAATGGCTGGAGAAGCTGTGTCCTACAACCTTTCTGTTAGCTAGAAAATACCTGCCTTCAAACTACATCTTAAGGTGTAAATTCTCTTCTATGTTGTCGTGATTTAACCGCAGCTGGCACCTCAGCGGCTCACTCACTCCCCTGGGATGGGACGGAGCAGGGGATCCGACAGGTAAAACTGAGAGAACTCGTGGGTTGAGATAAAAACAGTTTAATAGGTAAAGCAAAAGCTACACATGCAAACAAAGCAAAACAAGGAATTCATTCACCTCTTCTCATGGGCAGGCAAGAGTTCAGGCATCCCTGGGGGGCACCATCACATGTAATGATGACTTGGGAAGACAAACGCCATCACTCCGAACATACTGCCTTTCCTTCGTCTCCCAGCTCTTTATGCTGAGCATGAAACCATATGGTAGGACTGAAGAATTTTGATGCTATCATGCCACATTTAAAGTGAATTTACTTCCATATTAAGTTGAAACAAATTAGCTTAGTATATATCAATTAATGTTTAAGTGTCTGAGATCAAAACAATTTGGTCTCCTCATGATCAGAAGTTACATATAATCTGGCGACAAGTGTAAGAACTTCCAGTTTTCACTTGAGGACAACTGCTCCTTCAAAGGAAAGCAAGGAAGTAGTTATACCGTGAAAGTTAACTTATTCTCTATTAACTATAACAGCCTTTTTGAATTCAGTTTCAGATGAATGATTTAGAGTAAAATATGGAAATATTTAAATGTCCTTCTATCTATCTGCAGGTATCCACAGTTAGTTGTTGAGGCAAAATTACTGTGGAAGTTCCATCTCTGAAAGCTCCTGTTTCCAGAAATGACATTTCAACACCAACTTCTCAGCATTGCCATTGTGTTTGTAGCTATGCTGTGGCAGAATATGAGTTGTCTATGGAACTAACCAAGGTCATAAGAGTGTTGTGACACTTCAGGTGAGTAGGAAGGCAGGTAGAAAAACACCTGGTGAGAGTGCTGATACCTGAATATGTACTAGACAAACTTCTGAAGTCAGGAATTGGGAATCTTCAAATGCACTTTTCATATGTTTTCAAGAATACAGAATACTTTTCTGGGGGTTACTCTAAAAGTAAATTAATTGATATGTCATCAGAAGAAATTACAAAGTTCTCTCACGTTCAGGCAAATAACATTGGAAGTAGTGGATTATAAATTGTAACATCATATAAATCAATGCAAATCTACTGAAACATAATTAAGAGACACCTGCTCTAAAGCTTTGTCCTAAATGCTTTGATGGATTGACAAGTCTTCTGTCTTTAATTTAAAGACTTTTTACATCACTGAAATAGATGTATTTCATGACTATTAATTTCAGTGTGGTAGGAGAACAGACACTGATTTACAGATGAATTCAGCATTCTTTCACCCTGGAAAAGGGGAGACCTAAACCAGAACCCATTGATTTCAGATTTTCTAAAGATGTGTTTAACAATAAAACTGATATAAAACTATGTCTGTGAAATGCTAAATAATGGTATTCATAATTTAGTTTCTTTTTTTGTTTTTTTTTTTTGTTACAGCATTTGACTGTAACCAGAGATGGAAAAAAGAATGTGTCACAAGAGCAAAACTGAATTAAATGCTCTAACAATATCTTATGTTATTTTCAGGTTCAATGTAATCTCATTGGGCAACAGCAGTGGAACTCATCTGTCCAAAATGGTTTATGGTGAATTTTTCCGCAGACCTGGCAAAGATGCAGAACTTATCAATTTGAATGTGGGTGGCTTTAAGCAATCAGTGGATCAAAGCACCTTACTCCGATTTCCTCATACCAGACTCGGAAAACTTCTCAAATGCCATTCAGAAGAGGCTATTCTAGAACTGTGTGATGATTATAGTGTTGCAGACAAAGAATATTACTTTGACAGGAATCCTTCTTTATTCCGATATGTTCTGAATTTTTACTATACGGGCAAACTTCATGTTATGGAAGAACTGTGTGTCTTTTCATTCTGCCAGGAAATAGAATACTGGGGCATAAATGAGCTGTTTATTGATTCCTGCTGCAGCAATCGGTACCAAGAAAGAAAAGAAGAAGGTCCTGTTAAAGATTGGGATCAGAAGAGCAATGACACTATAGACTCCTCTAATGAAGAGTCATCCATATTTGATAAAGAGTTAGAAAGGTTTGACAATATGTGTTTTGGTGAAATAAGAAGAAAGATCTGGGTCAGAATGGAAAATCCTGCATACTGCTTGTCTGCCAAGTTAATTGCCGTGTCATCCCTGAGTGTGGTCCTGGCTTCAATTGTGGCCATGTGCATTCACAGCATGCCAGAATTTCACAGGGTGGATGCCCATGACAGGGAGATTGAAGACCCTGTGCTGGAAGCTGTGGAGATTACATGTATCATCTGGTTTACTGGTGAGCTAGTGATCAGGCTTATCGCTGCTCCGAGTCAAAAGAAGTTCTGGAAGAAACCACTGAATATCATTGATTTTGTCTCTATTATTCCATTTTATGCCACGCTGGCTGTGGACACAAAGGAAGAAGAAAGCGAAGATATTGAAAACATGGGGAAAGTGGTTCAGATCCTGCGGTTAATGAGGATATTTCGCATCCTGAAACTGGCCAGGCACTCTGTAGGACTGCGGTCTTTAGGCGCCACTTTGAGACATAGCTATCAAGAAGTTGGACTTCTGCTTTTGTTTTTGTCTGTTGGGATTTCTATTTTTTCAGTGCTTGTCTACTCAGTGGAGAAAGATGATGACTCATCAGAACTGCAGAGCATCCCTATTTGCTGGTGGTGGGCAACCATTAGCATGACCACTGTGGGTTATGGGGACACTTACCCAGTCACACTTGCTGGAAAGCTGCTTGGCACCCTGTGCATTATCTGTGGGATACTAGTGGTAGCACTTCCAATCACTATCATTTTCAATAAGTTTTCTAAGTACTATCAAAAGCAAAAAGCTATTGATACAGACCAGTGCAACAATGATCGCAAAGAGAAATGTAATGACTTACCCTATTTTAACATTAGGGACATTTATGCAAAAAAGATGCACTCCTTCATTTCTAGCCTTTCTTCAGTAGGAATTGTAGTCAGTGACCAAGATTCAACAGATGCCTCCAGTATCCAAGATATGGAGGATGTTTATAACACAGTATCTATAGAGAATGGTACAGGAAAATGAGTTGAATCTTGTTCTCTTCCCTTTTTTCTCTTCTGATATTTGGTAAATGTGGACTTACAAACTTCAGTGATTTCATTAAGAGCAGTCAATTCTCAGGGTACTTAACTCTCAGCCATATTTGGACATTCTTTGCTCTGAGAATGCCATAAAAGCTTCATTGTATAGATGAGGCTTTAAAATATGCCTCATATGGTGGTTTAGTTTTTACACGACTAATGTTATGCATTTTTAGGGAGAAAAAGTTGGGAAAACAGTTTTGAATGTGAAATCAGTGGTTTTTTGGTTTTGTGAATATTGTTGTTTGGTTTGTTGGTTGTTTTTCCCCCTGCAGCAGTCTGATATTTTACACAGAATTTGCTATTATAATTTGCTGTTCTTCAGGTAGAAATATATTACAAACATGTAAGAACTATTGCACAAGTTAGTGAAGTTTTTACCTGCAAATGCATTAGATGAAAGAAGGAATTATGTACACATTTATGTAATCTTAGAGTTGGGAACCGATTTCCTAAGTTGGGGCAGAAGATATATTGGTACATATTGATTTTACACCATGGAAGCATAATATTTATGAATTTCTTTTCAAAAGCACAATACATTTTAAGTTTGTTAAAATACATTATTCCCATTGTGCCTATATTTTTCCCAGGATCCAGCATGGCCAAGCTCTAACAGGTCCAAAAGTGTCTAAATCCTAAGTCCCAGGATGAATTGTCTGGTATAGGCAGGACAGGAGCTTCCTGCACCATTTAGCCACCTCTTCTGCCATCCTGAACCTGATCAATTCTGGTGCCTGGAGAGCATCCTGCTGTGATTAAGACCACCCCGGTGGCTTCCCCAGAGACCTTGTTTCGCGGGCACTGAAGCAAACATCAGTGGTGGTCTTCAGAAGTTATTGCTCCCTCCTGTCAGCACTGCTCCTTGCTGGAGGTTCCTGCCTCGGGGGCAGGAGCAGTGTGAGCAGCATCTCAGCTGCGCTGGGTCTGTCCGGGACTGTAGTGCCAAGCAGTGGAGATGTGAAGACATGCTTCTCCCTGCCATATATTGCCCATCAGAGATGTAGGATGGGCACTGCTTGTGGACATCTGTGTTGAAGCTGTTTCAGCTCCATTTTCTAAAGCTCATCTGGTGATGGCAGCTTTCCCTGTGTGTGCTATGCGCTGGAGCAGTGCTCAGTGCCTGGCAGAGTGCTGCAGCTCTGTGCATTCCTCTCCTCTCCAGGGATTTCTTATGCAGCCAGCTAATTCTGCTGTGTTTCCAAAAGGATCTTCTAGGGCTATTTAAAAGGAAAGCCAGTCCTTGAGCCTAGCATAAGGCAGTGCTAGAGAAGCTCAAGGACCGTATAGTGTTAAGTGGACCTTATGGTCTGTAGTATTTCTTTCATTTGTCTAGTGACTAAATTAGATGCTGGGCAATGGAGAATCAAAGACACTGTGATGGTGATATTTTCTTTTGTGACAGGTTTCACTACTTTATTTTTTCTT
Source organism: Campylorhamphus procurvoides (assembly GCA_013396655.1). NCBI lineage: Eukaryota > Metazoa > Chordata > Aves > Passeriformes > Dendrocolaptidae > Campylorhamphus > Campylorhamphus procurvoides. The sequence goes on along the minus strand of WBMV01016876.1, from coordinate 3,275,963 downwards.
TTTCTAAATATTACCGGGCCTGTACTGACAGAAGCCTGTACTGAGTTTCTAGACAGGAAGATCAAACTCAGTAGGAGTTGACTTCAAACTGAGTAGGATGCCAGAAGATGGCAATCGATTTTAGCTGCTGCAAAAGCTTCATTTTTCATGTGTCTGCTAGATTTTCCGGTGCGGAATACAGTAAGTAAGTAGCTGAAGGGAGCTGAGTTCCAGAGCTCTAACCTCTCTCTGAGATGGAGAAACAAAAAAGAACAAGATCAACCTATACATTGGAAAGAGGTGTCCCTCAGGACTGCTGTGCACCAATGTAGTGATATGGGACTTTAAGAGAACATTTTGAGCTTTGGAGAAACATCAAAATTTGGCTTATTACTTGCTGAGTGTTGTAAGTGTATGTGATGCTTCACAGATAAAGTTAATTCTTCCCGTAGTTAGTGCAAGAATACCAAAAGGGAAAGTTAGCCTAAATGTGTTTTATTCTTACTGATCAATTAACATTACAAATATGCAATGATATAAAATATTAAATATATATGTGAATCTGAATCTAATAGGAACCAGCAGGATAACAGCAAAAAAATTGCTCCCTGTCCAAAGAAATTCTCTTTGTAGTCTCCGTATAAAGATATATTACATTGCCACTGAAGATCAAAAGAAATGAAAAATATTGCAATACAACAAAAACTGTAAGAAATTTGTATTAAATAGTGGAAAAAATACTACTGAAAAATATTCTCTTTATATATCAAGCATTACTCCAGGATCATAGAGTATACAACTTTACTAAATTTTACTGACTGGTAATTTGTCATAAAATTGATAAGCTCATGATCAAACTCGTGAGTGAATCTTAAGGCTGTGACACTGTTTAAGTTCCTCTGACTTTTTTATGCACAGATACAACTTGCAGTAAAGTGAGACACATCTTTTGGAACATATCAGAAGGTAAAGTACCTATCCATGCATCATCCAGTGTGTGATATTTTGATTTCCTTGATGACATCTTGGCCTTTTTCAAATCAGTTGAATCTTAATAAATGGCTTTCTTGTATCCTGATCCCTTTGCTGGAATAAACCCAGCACCTTTGTTTTCACTGAGATCGAATTGGGAGCAGAATGTGAGCTGTGATTTGTGCCAAAGGATACTCCTCCCAAGGCAGAACTGCAGCCCCATGACCTACTCTGGTACTACAGAGAGTCACAAGCCATGAGCAGATGAGAGCAAATACTGAGATACTGCATGTTCTTCCTGCTAGTAAAAATTTCTAGTAGAAGAATTTCCTAGTTAGAAATAGGTGTAAAAGGGGATTGTTTCTGATTTGATTTGTCTTCTTCCTTGGTCTACAGTAGCATATTATAGATTTGTGGTATCCGTGTCTACAGAAGGTATATTGTATATTGTTTTTGTTTTTCTGAACCATGTTTTTCCCTTTAAAAATGCTTCCTAAATTCACACCCCTCAGGTGCTCTGTTTAAAAGCTCACCGTTCAGGTGTGCATCCCATTTTGTATGGGAGAGATTTGTTTTTATGCAAAACAATTTACTGGCACGTCATTACTTCCTTTGTCTTGATGCCAAACTCTTCCCTTTTGATATCCAGTATTTCTTTGCAGTGGTTTTCCATAGTGTGTAATGGGAAGACAGCACTGCACTGCAGTTCCCTGTTTGAGAGGCTTCCAGCTGGCAGGGGTATCACCCTACTGCCCACAGCTCCTGCTTTGCTGGGAACAGGCTCTGGCACTGGCACCGTTTTTCAGTATGTGTTAGTAGGGGGAAAAGTCCAGGGTAGAGGAATCAGAAAAGAGAAATGGGAGAAGGCAGGAAGCTGTCAGTCAAAAGGGATGATGCAAAAGCCTGAGAACACCTTGGAAGAAAGGAAAAGAGGAACAAACTTATGGAGTCCTGACTTGTCTTCACTTTATTTGTTTGTTTTTTTCCAAAAGTACATTTCTCTCCTTTCCTCCCTGCTCCCTCAGGTACCCTCCTGCTGCCTCCCTGGCCTCCCTGCCCATCCAGCCTGTGGTCCAGCAGTCTGCTTCTGTCCCAGAATGAGGGTCTGAGTCCAGAAAGGGATGCTTCATCCACCTGGATAGCAGCAAGCAAGACTTAGCTGCGATGAAATTAGGGAGCACTCCTGCTGTGTATATGAGCAGTCTCTAACACACTTAATGTGTGTGACTTTTTGTAAGAAAAGTCACAGTGTCACTCAAATCATTGAGCATAAATGTGAGGTAAATAAACAGCACATTTGTGTCAGATGTGTAAATGAAATACCACTTGTGGCTTCGGTAGAAATTAGTGCCAGGCCAAATGTTACCATTTAAAAGCAGGCTCCTTGTTGATTCTCATGCGAATGGGTCGCTGTCAGGGAATGCTGAGAGTATCAGGCAGATTTGACTGGCAAATGCAGTACAGGGGCTTGCAGAGTGCCAAGGGCTCCTGACAGGCTGCTGGGTGTTAATACATCTATTCATTTCCACACATTCCTAACATCTAGAGCAAGTGACAGAAAACCACTAAGCTGTGGAGAGCTTCTCTAATATTTTTTGATTAGCTGACAGCGTTTGTAAAGCTGGTAATACCTCTTCATCCAGAAGAGAACATTTCTCAAACAAAATCAGAATAACCCTCAGTTAGATGTGCAGTTTGTGACTGACTGCTGCAGCTCAGTCACAGTCAGTAAATAATGCTCTCTGGTGCTGTGTGGCTGCAATGCTGTTGCTTGTAATTCTGAATTGTTTATGCTATGTCAGTCAAGAGAGCAGATGCCATTAAAACAATCTCAGCATTTTCCTGCTGCACAAGAATTTCAGTGTCTCTTCTAAGCACAGCAAAATGCCATGGTTTGCTGAGACCTCTTTTAATTTCTTGCGTAGTCGTAGTTAGTTTTTCCAGGTGAAACTATGGTCTAAGCACAATCTGTCAGAAGAAAAACTCACTGTGTGTCTTTAGGCAAGTCACAAGATGTTACTACTGATTTCCACTTGGAGCCTTGCTCTCCCATCCTGCTGGCACAACTGAGGTGGTGCAAGGAGCAGTAATTCACTGTGGTGTGGGCTGAGAGCTGTTACAGGTAGTTAAGAAGTGAAGCCAGAGCTTCTTGGGGATGGATATAATTTATATACAATTGAATATATGTCCTCTGGACAGAGTTCATTTAGTTGTATAATATAATCAGGTTAAATATAAGATATGACATTTTCCCTGAGAAAACACCTGCATCTCATTTTTTTAATGAATATATTGGACAGAGCAGCCTTTGGTCAGATCAAGGGCTGTGGCTCAAGGGGTCTCTCATTCACGCATCAATTTTCTCCAAATCCTATATACTAGGGGGAGAAAGAGACTTCGCAGCATCCCCAACAGACCCATGAACTTTTAGGCCAAGGAACACGGTTCCCAAGATGAGGGCTGGTATTGGGGGAGAGCCTTAACTGAGGGAGAACCTGTATCATGTGGTTTTGTGTGGTACCTTATTAAAGTAATCTGATGTCACTGTTTTCTTCAGAACTGGTTCAAGGTAGAGTCCAAGAAGGCATGGCATTACAATGCTTTAATATTTAGTTGCTTTCTGCTATTTGATGTCATATATATTGTCTAAGTGACCTATTTTTTTATGCCAATTATTGCGATTATCCACTGTCAGTCCTATTCTAACTAGCACCTGTGTTAGAGATTGCTGTAGTCTGATTTAGTGTCATTGTCCTAGGATGTCTTATGAATCAGGAGAGATAGAAAGACACTGTGTCCTAACTTCAGCTATTATGTGGCTGGTCATTTGATCTCTTTCTGTCAACAGGGAAACTACAGACCTCCTTGGGAGACAGCACACCCAGCTATACAAAGGTCCTGTCTGAAGACGGGTATGAAACAAGTCTATATGATTTAGCTAGGTTACATGCCTGGCCTTTAGGTAGCTGAAGTTAGGTCTGATGAGTGCTAGACATGAAGAAGTAGGGGTGTGATTGTCCTCTGGTTGATGCCATCCTTCCCGTCTCAACACTGTATGTGTAGGAAAGACTGTGTTTCTGAGGTAGGTGTCTGAACCGGGGTGACATGAAACCAGACACAGGAATTCATTCTGAAGCCTGAAGGCTGATCTGTGATAGCCACTGTTTGAAAAATAGTCCAGATTATTGGACCAGTTTTTAAGTATTGCTAAAATCAGATTCCTGTACAAGAAAGTTTGGACTTTCCCAAAAGGCCTTGCTAGTTGTCTGTTAGAGTCTGTAATGACATGCAAGTGGAATTTCAGTCTCCTGTAGTAATTATAAAAACCACATAATAAAATATGAGAGGTAGCAAACTGGCATTGGCAAAGAGACAGGCACAATATGCTGACAGTACTTTTATGACCCAAATTTGCATTATTTCTTGGCTTCTTGTAAGCAATATAAAATATCCTTATTGTGTCCTGTGCTGTAAAATCTGCCTCTGTGCATTAATATAAATGGAATAGTGGAGCCAGGTTCTGGAATTGCAGCTGTAGAGATGGAAAAAAAAATCTGGGCTTGGAGAAATTGCAGAACTATTGTTTAGCTGCCATAACTGTTTTCATGTTGCAGCTGCCTCACTGGTGAGAAGGAGCAAGAGCCCATGCACAAATGATGGTAGGTGGGCTTTCCTTTCTTCCTTTGCACATTTCACACTGAGCATTGAGGCTGAGGGACCACTGTAGACTTGAGGACTGCTCAGCAGACCCTTCCTGGGGCAATTAGGTGTGTAGCCAGTAGTCCCTAGGGATGGGTATGTTTGTGTAGGAAAATAATGAAGTCTCTATGAAATGGCCTTTGTGGAGGTCAAATGGTATCACTGAATTTGGTGTTGCCACCCTCCTACACTTTTAAGAGACCTGGGAGAAAAAGCAGAAATGAATTGGAAGGTTCAGATATTTAGCAGCAGCCATTTGAAGGCTACTTTGTGTTATGTTAATCCAAGGATGTTTGCTGAATCACAGGTAGAGATTTGTATGCAACTGTGAACCCATTCCGTTAGGTGGAATGCATTGTCTTCCCACAGGCTTTGAGTTACAGGTCCAGTACATGCTTTTCTTCACACCAGTTTCTAGCTGTGGTGCTGTTGCTGTTCTTCATGCTGACTGGACTTTGGATCTTTCTGAAGTATTACACGTTATAAATCATCCTTGAAACTTCTATCTCATTTCCTAGAAACCTGGAAACTATAAGTGCAAAAGAGTTCAAAATAGTTTATCTAGTTGCATATTATTTGTTGGCAGCATCAAATGACAGGCATTTCACAGAAAGGGATTTTTATTTCTCCTGAATTGTGAACTTTAGGACTTCAGGTATTTTTTAAATCCATTATGTGAAGGCTTGCTTAGGTCCTGAGACAGGCATTTTATTCCAGGTGGTGTGACCCGAAGTACACAATTAAGTATCCCATTCTTTGGTTTTTGGAAAATGCAGTTGCAATCTCTCATATTTGGATTGTGGATCCTTGAGGGGGGAGGGGGGAAGTGGTGAATTAATAACCCCAGGTGCCAAAATGGCACTTGAATGCTCATTGGGTGCACAGGGATTGCTTATGATCCAGAATGATGCTGGTGTTTGACAGTATGGCTTTATAAGCCTCCTGAATGGAAATCGCACCACTTTTTTTTTCTTATTTCTCTAAATATTTCAGTAGGCAATGAAGTAACGATCTTGCTATTCTCTGGTGGTGGAGAGTGTTGAATGAAATGAGGGGCACATTGAAGTTAAGGCGGATAAAAATGAACATGACTTTTTTGTAAACATCCCACTTCCCTCGGGATGATAATTTTTCACATTGTTCCAACTCTTTTTTAAATGGCAAAAACATAACGTACCAGAACCACAGCACTGTTTTTCCTTGCTGGGTATATTAAAGATTAAACTAGTGCCAGCTCTAGGTGTGGAAAGAAAAGTTGCCAGTGGGTAGGATGTGGGGAATGCTTGATGTTTTTATAGTTTAGTTTTATATTTTGTGCTTTTGCCTTTGGCATCACACACTTTTGCATTAGCATTTTTTTGTATTGCCTGAAGAATCAAAGTAAATAATAGACAATCTTAATTTGCAGATTTCTTTTAGGCAATTGAATGCGAAAGAAAAGATAGGGTTCAGCACTTCAGCCTGGAGTGATGTTTCAGAATGAGTTTAAAACTCATTAGAAGCATTTCTAAGCAACATATGAATTCCTGCATAGGTGTGGTATACTTAGTATATCTTAAACCACAAAACTAAAGTTCTGACAGTGTTCAGTGAATGAAAGGTTAATAGGGATTCATGTATTAATCTGGTTCTGTTCTAGCTGTAGCTTCTGGTGCAGTAATGTACTCTTGACTTTAGAATGCCTCTGTAAATGGGAGGCTAGTGCTTCTGGTATTTCATGTATCTAGACATATACAGACTGCTTGGACAGCTGTCAAAGCGTTATTGTGCAGGCATTTAGCTGCCTGTCACCAAAGGTAACCTGTGCTGATCTGCCGAGGAGCTGCTGCATTGCAGGGGTGTGCAGTGCAATGCTAGGTGGTGCCCCTGGGCAATGCAGGGCAAGCAGCAGGTGGGACTGCAGGGCTTTGCCAAAGGCACTTGCAACAGAACTCTTGGGTTTTGTTGACCTGCTTTCACTGTATTGTCACCTGCTGAAAACATCTACACACTGAACTTAATGTGTTAATTAACCCCAAGAAGATTTATGGTAACTTGAAAGGGTTTAGAAAACACAAGTGTTCGTTGAAGGCAAATACTGACGTGGGGTGGAAAGGTGACTCAAAAGACTTTGCTCTGCCTTTTTACCTTGTCATAGGAGTAATGACAGGGCAAGAATGGAAGTAGCAATAGTAGTGTTTGGAGAGTCTTTAGGGCTACTGAGAGTCCATATGAAAATAAGTGTTGGACGAATCTGGGGATCAGGGTAGGGAATGTGCATGAGGGATGGGCCACTGTGTTGTGTGCTCTGGGCAATGGGTGGGAAGATGGTGACATCTCTGCACCAGTGTTTTTCTGCTGCTTAGGTGTACTGTATTGACTGCAGCTCTCTGTGCCCTCTCCACAATGTCCTTAATCTAATGCCAGTTTCCTCAGGTGCTAAAATGCTGCATCAGACCTGAAAACAGAGGAGAGATGTAATAAGAGCAGCTGGAAGGAGGTAGTGGAATAACAAAGGGGATGATGTCAAGAGCCATGTTTGTAGAGAGGACATGCTACAAATATGCTTTATCAGGAAGGCTTATCTTCCATGTCTTGAAGTTTTCCTCTCCTCAGCTCCTATAGAGAATCATATAATGGTTTGGGTTGGTAGGGTCCTCAAAGATCATCCAGTTCCAACTCCCCTGCTATGAGTATGGATGACTTTCACTAGACTGGTTTGCTCAAAGACCCATCCAACCTGGCCTTGAACACTTCCAGAAGTGGGGTATCCGCAGCTTCTCTGGGCAACCTGTTCCAGTGCCTCACCACTCTCACAATAAAGAATTTCTTCCTTGTATCCAATCTGAATCTACCCTCAGTCAGTTTAAAGCCATTCCCCCTTGTCACTCCATGCCCTTGGAAAAAGTCCCTCTCCAGCCTTCATGTAGCTCCCCTTTGGGTACTGAGAGGCCACAGTAAGGTCACCCTGAAACCTTCTCTTCTCCAGGCTGAACAACCTCATCTCTTTCAGCCTGTCTTCACAGGAGAGGTGCTCCAGCTGTTGGATCATCCTTGTGGACCTCCCCTGGACTTGGTCCAGGAGGTCCACATCCTTCCTGTGCTGGGGATGCCAGACCTAGACACGGAACTCCAGATGGAGTCTCATGAGCATGGAATAGAGGGAGAAAACCAGCTCCCTCAACCTGCTAGCCACGATTCTTTTGTTGCAGCCCAGGATTCAGTTGGTTTTTTGGTCTTCAAGTGCACATTGCCATGTGAGCCTCTCACCCACCAGCACCCCCAAGTCCTTCTCGCTGGGGCTACTCTCTATCCAATCTCTGCCCAGCCTGTACTTGTGCTTGGAAGTAAAAGGACTGTTTTAGCACAGCTTTAGCAAAGTGCAGTCTCCCTTCTTGTGGTCATTACAGAATGGATAAACCACTGTGGAATGGGAAGAGGACAGTCTAGCTCACTTTGTGGTCTTTCTTTTCCTTTTGATTCTCTATTTCATTGCATTTAAGAGGGCTTTGGCAACACAAACTCCCCTTCTAGGCATACAGCATGTGCCAGGCTATATAATCCATCCAGTGTTCCCAGCTATTCATCAAACTAAAAGAAAGGGTGAGGGGAATGAGGTCAGGAAGAAATGCTTTATATTGATGAAATCCTTTTCTTCTGCATATAGTTTCAGTATCCAGTTCCTTTAAAATGCAGATGACTTCCACATCACAAATCTAGTTCACTATAGAAAAAAAAAATCCACTTGGAATAGACCTTGCATGGATTGATTGATTATTTACTTTTGGATGAAGATAAAAAAGAAGAAAAATGCCTTGCTTTTTGTGTCGTGAAAAAGTCAGGCAAAAATGTTTGAATAACAATTCTCATGGCCAAATAATTCCACAGTTATCAAAGTGATCATTGTTGGGTGAAATAATCAAAAAAGAAGCTATGTACACACAAGCATAAGCAAAATAAGGACAAGTAAGAAAAATTGCTGACTTTTGCTGACTCCTTTTGTGGAGATTGAGATACCTTTCTCTTGGCAAGTGAGATGATGAACCGCTTCTTAATAAAGTGGTTGAAAAATGTAGTTGAAAAAGCAGTTTGGAATGTGAGGCAGCTCTGCATGCAGGAACCATCTCTCTGATCAATCCTGCCAGTTTGTGACACCTTAATTAATAGTTACCTTTGACAGTGTGAAGGCAGTTCAGGCACTGGTAAAGTGGACAGCTAAGTGTTTTGTTGTGGTCATTTGGGAACTAAAGGGTAATAAAGGGAACAGCAGCCAATCTTGTTTTCCACTAGGAGGAGGCAACTGTAGGCAGTGCAGTGCAGCAGACATGGAGCATCGGGACAGATCTGGGCTGGCACAGGCAACTTGCCTTCATGCTGGAGTGCAACAGCTTGGGGCTACACAACATTGGGATCTTCCCTGGTGACCCTGGCTGAAGTTTCATATGATCCTGTGCCAGCCATTCTGTCATCCAGCACTTCTGGTCTCCATCACATCTTCTGCCTCTCTGACATTTAAGCTATGTAGGATGGCAGTTGTCTCTCAGTTCATACACTCCTTCCCTAGAAGGGGTGTGGTAGTGAAAAGTGGGAGGTGATCTTGAAGAAGTCCCCATGTTACTGGGAAAATTGTGATTTAACTGTGGAGAAGTGGAAAAAGTTGAGGTCTTGTTGGAAGAACAGATTTTGGTTTTTGCCAAGTTTTTTCAAATGAGCTGTCTTTAATGAAATGTCTAAGAAAAAAAGGAAGATGTATTAGTATGACGGAGAAGAAAAATAATTGTCCCCTGTGGTGTCCTGTCATAGTTATATAAAAAATAGTAAAATTTATTACAGTAAACAATAGATTTTTCTATTTGGTTGATGAACCAAATTGTTTTTTAAAAAATCTGTGACTTAAAATGCCCTTGAGCTTTTTCTCTTTGACTGAATGTTTCATTTGATTTGGAGGGGTTAACTATTTTGCATCTAATTAAATTTAGACTGGTTTGGCATTAAAAAAAAATTTCACAATGAAAAGGTATTTTTTTAGAATATGTTGAAATGCAACATTTCAGCATCTTTGGAAACAAGAAACTCTCAGAAAATTTCACAATGAAATATGCACTGCTCCAAAATACCTCCTGCCTTTTTTGTTTTGTTTTTGTTCAGTTTGTTTGTTTAGTGGAAGATCCCCACCAACTGTGGACTGGATTCAGATATAAGATTTGTTTCTGTGTCACAGCCTTTTTCAATGAATTTTCTGTTCACAAAAGAATTGTTTTCATCCGGTTTTAGCTGTGTTCTTTGCAAAATGCTTATTTTCCTTGGAGAATTCAGTTGGAGGAAAAAAATAGAATCTGTGTCACCTCCATGTTTGTTATCATGGATCCATTGCCTTCCCCTTATGTGTGTGACACTTTACTAATCACTCAGGTTTTTGGTAAAGAGAAATGAATCGTCTAGCTTGCTCAAGACAGAAAATGAAAAATTCTGATAAAGGAAATGAGTCGATTTTAACAAGTTTATGAGGGAGAGCTTCATTGAGAAGCACAAAAAAAGAAAATATGTGAAGAGCCTGTTGGACCCCATCTGTTGATGTGATTCTTTTGATGGGAATCTAACTCTGAAAGCTGATCAGAGAGCAAATAATTGCTTCTCTTAAGTAGTAATTACAAATGGGCATTTATGTTCTTTTGCAATAATTGGTGAATATGTTTTGAATAGGGTTTTTTCCAGTAAATAAATTTGCATCAACCAGTAACTGCTTAGTGGCTGGTAAGCAGAAATACTGTACTGAAATGGATAGGTTGGCTCAAGAGAGGGATTGTTATAATATTATTATTTAATGTTTATGCTGTTTAGTCCAGAGAAGAGAAGACTTGGGCAGTTAGAGCAATCTTCATGTATATGAAAGGTTTTGGCAAGAAAAGCAGAGGATTTTTTCTTTCTCGTACTGTTTAGGGCACAAAGTTCAAGACAAGGAGAGTGAAGATGAAGGGCTGATGGTAGAAGTGGGTCAGAACTTGGGTGGTGCTGAGGATAAAACAGCTGGATGATGTGACCCAGCCTTGTATGTCTGAGTTGCTGTTGTGACTCTGTCTCATACTCAAGGGGTGAAGGTCATATACTTAGTGGCATTGCCCAATATTTTCCCATGGAAAAGGAGGATGGACTTTTGAGGAGAAAACTGAGAATACATGTCAATAAAAAGTGACATAATGTGTTACTCAGTAAAAGGGTCCTTGGCAGCATGACAGAGATACAGTGACAGTCTGCCCAGAGCAAATTCCATGGCAACTACCAGTCTTTGACATATTTGCCTATTTTTTCTTGGTATAGATCATTTTAGTATGTGAGCACTGTATACATATGATTTGTCTTCCCACCAGCACAGTTGTAAGGAAATGCTAATCATTCTATTTCATCTCTGGTTTTACAAGTCAAAGTGCAATTGCTTTCTTTGTCATCTCTTTGATTTACCAAGCACATATTTGCATATAGTACTGAAAAGGGTTTTCTAGTTTGTTGAGTGTATTTGTTATCATATAGCCATTAATATTTTAATTATATAGATAGAGGTGAGCTGGACTACTGAAATGAAATCTTGATCTTTACCTACACAAACCATTTCATGTGTCAGAAGCAACATATTTTTATGGATCTGAATTAATTTTTTCCCCCCTCCCCCCTAGAAGCTCCTTTCCAGAGGAAATTTCAAAATCCATTGTGCCTAAGAATGGGTTTTGGTTTTGTTTCAATTTCCATGGAAACAGGAAAATTTATTTTCTTACAGTCTTTGAATACAAAACTCTAATTTCCCTGTGTTCTTTTAAATATATCAGTTTACATTTTTATCCCTTCAAGTATTTTGAACCCCTCTCCTTAACCCCTTGACTGCATTTAGTTCCATGAAGACCAATCTGTTTCTCTTTAGTCAGCACAGACAGGTTTTTTCCATACTTTCTTAATTTTGCAGATATAATTTGATTCAATGCTGATATCAGAAATACAGGCAGATTTTATATTTAGACTAAAAGTTCAGTTCTTTCCTTATAGGAGCACTATTACTTTTTAAATTACTTTTAAGCACTAAACTTATTTCAAATCTGGCTTCAAGGTTGTGGAATATAACCTCTATCATTTTAAAGTCAGGAGCTAACTGTCTGTTATGTGTTGCTTACATTCATATATCTTACATTGTTTGACATGCTGATCAGCCAGTCCATGAATGTGCTTGAAGAATGCCAGCTACATGATCATTAAATTTTCTAATAAGTCTCCTGCAATTTTGAACAAAATATATTAATTAATTCCTGAAGAGATGCCAGACTTCTGTGGTTTGCAAAGCTTGATCATTCACTATGTGAATGATGAAATCTCATTGTATTTAACACTCACGTCACCTATGCCACCAAATTACCATAAGTGCTAGAAAGCGTCAAGATACTTTAAATTCAAGCAACCTCTTAAACTGGAATGTGAAAGGCAAATGGAAGAAAGTCAGGGACATGACAATCTTACTGTTCTGGACTTTGCCTTCCTGTTAGCTCCCTCCACAGGTACTGGTGAAATAAACTACACCTCTGTGTCCCAGCAGCGAGTGTTTCAGCTATGAATCATACTGTAAATGCTGTTATGCCACTCTGAGCCTGGCCAGTGTTCTTGCTTAGTTCCTCTCCCACTGAACTGGAATACATGCAAAGCTCCTTAATTGGAGGGGAAAATGCTTCTAATTAAGTCCCAAAACCTCCTCCTATCCTGTGGCCCTTCTCCATAAAACCAAACTAAGGCAGCACTCATAACGCCTGGCTGTGCAGATCGGTATCCTTCCTCTCTTTGATTAGAGGAGAAAAGAAACAACAGCCCTGACACATGAGTTACTGGCAACAGGATAAAGCCCAGAGCGAATTCATGGAGAAGTGCAAACCTTTGAACTCTGATTTGCCACCATAACAGCTGATGAACTTTAGAAAAGAACTGAAAAAAACTGATCTTGCATCACAGCTTTTGGGGATAGAGAGCATCCTCCAAGAACAGCTGGTACTCTCAATAGGCATTGCCAGATGCTTCCTAACTCTTTAGAGAATGCTGTGCTGTTAGAAGGTAACTCATTTTATTAAAATATTAGTAAGATTTAACATAGTCTATTCAGCAGTTATATGCAGACTTTTTTATTTACAGGCTTTTTCTATATTTATCCATGCCTTTGGGGTAGTTGCTTTTCATTTTTAATAGATATTCACATTATATAGACTTTGTTGATGCTGATACAATTGAGTTTTCCATTAATGTTGAGATCTGACTTTAATTATGCACTCTGCACTCCTGCTTGAAAGTCATAATAAAATTGGTCTGCATTTTTAATTTTTGCTGTCAATGAAATACAGCTAGCTTGTGTTCATTATCAGAATAGATATTTATAACTATATCTGATTTTTGTTTTCTTACTTGTTGAATCTTCTATTGCTTTTCTTGCATGAATTATCTGGGAAAACTGCAGGCTCTAAATTGTGGAAAGAGTCAATCCTTATATCTTAATATGTACCAAGCAAACCTATCATGTTGCTCAGCTGATTTGAGAGTTGTTTTGCCTTTAGATAAATATTTTTGAGACTGTATCTATTTATGACTTTAGCCTCTTGTGAATGGTTACTGGAGGTCATCTGTTGTTGGTTCAGAAGTATCAGTTAATCATGCAGGAAAGGGAACATGGGTGAACCAAGGATTTCTTCCTGTGGGAAAGTGAGCAGTCATTTTTTTTTCTAGATTAGTTCACTAGAAACTGTGAAACTGTATTCCAGTCCATGCCTTTGTAAATGTTTGAAATAACTTTTACAGTTTCTGAGAATGTAAAGAAGCAATTACTTTTCCCAACATCAATCCCTACTCAGTAAAAAACCCTAACCCTTTAATGAATATAGGAAAGCCACTTGAAGTGTAAAATCAAATGTCAGCAGAAATGTATTGCTCCTTTTGCTCAAGTATCTAATTATTCTTGATGTTTCATTTTCATCTCTTGACATATTCAGGTAGGAGGCGCTCAAATAATTCTTAGACCCCAGAATTTTCATTGTGTCCCAAATGAACGTGCATCCTTATTAAATACTGCAGGTCTCAGAAAAATTCAGAGCACTTTGTATTAAAATATTTTTCTTTCTTCTCAGCCCATAAAAATATTGTTAGGAGCAGACTAGAAAGCTGAGGCTCTGTTTGCTGCAAAAGACAGACAGATTTGCTGCTCTTAGCAATCATTATCTATGGACATCAAATGGACTTGTGCTGGAAGAAAGAGAATCTACAGCCCAGTCTGAGCCCTCTGACAGGGCACATGTGTAGGAGAGAGGTGAAGGACTCTTCTCCTGCCAGCCTGGGGAAGAGCTGTGTCTTTCTTCTTTGGAGGTCACTGGCAAACAAAGGCATCTGTGTGGTTCCCAGCCAGAGAAGGTCTCACTGGGAAGCTGGGAAGTGAGTTTGGGAAGCCCAGGGGAAAGCCACTGCCAGGTTGAAGCTGGGAGAAGGGCAAGGAGCAAAGGCAGAGGTCCTGGAGTAAGGTGATGGGGAGAGCTGTTCAGGCACTTCTTCCTCTGTAAACTCTTCGGACTGGCAGGTGTAGTCTGGAGCCAAGGAGTAATACGAGGAATTAATTGTCTCTGTGGACAAGAAAATTAATTTGCAATTGTTTTACAAGCTGCAGTCTTCTAGAACTTCTCTTATTAACTGCCATCTACATTAGAAAAATGGTTCAAATTTCACTGTTGGTGCAAAGACCATCATAGATTTATGGATGGAACCAAGAAGTCTGAGCAGTCACAGCTATGCTCAGTGGGTTTTAATAATCCCTATACCACAGACCTCTCCAGTCCTTCTGTTTCTGATCTCCAGCTATGGGAAGTGCTTGTAAATTTGGTTTTGGAAAGGTCCTGTGTTCTAGGCCATCATGGTTTTTGCATTTTCTTTCAACACAGAGAATATTAAAGCTCTCCCACGGGGCATATTGGCCTTTCCAGGGGATGGGCATTATGGCTTACTGTAGTCCTGTCTGGAAAACAAAACCAGATCTACTGTTTTTATATCCCTCTTTTAATGAAATTTCTCTCTAAATCCTTTTTATTCTTTATTTTTCCCCCTTTCCTGAGACAGTGTGGGATAGTAGTAGTCTATCAGCATCAAAAAAATAAAATTTTGTTTACCCTGTTACTTTGTGACAGCCGACTTTGACAAAGCCATGGACTGATTTTATCTGGTCAGAAAATTATCTCCGTTCATCTGCAGCCCTGGAAACTGGCTTGGATCTTGGAAATGCATCTGGTCCCAGTTTCAAATTGAATTATCTCATTTTTATTTGACATGAGGGAGCATGACCACTTAGAACACAATTTCATTTCTGTGCATCACAATCCAAGGAGAAATCACTCTCCCCATTCGTCCCAGTTCTCTCTCATCCCCGGAACAAACTGGTACCTTTCAGCTGTGACTGCCTGTCAGTTCTAAACTTCTGGAAGGTATTAATGGCACAGAAGATCTACTCAGGGAAACATACCTCCTTCCATGAAGTGGTACTTGTGTGCATAAGCTCTCCTTAGGAACACTGAAGGTGGATTTAATTCCTGATTTAGTCAGTGAACTTCTCTTTGTGCCCAGTGACTGCCATTCTTTGTGAGGTCCTTTTGAGTGGGTCGATAATAGTGGGAGAATAAGAAGGTATTTGACAAGAGTTTGCTATTTGGATCTGGCAGCCTTTTCCATTAGTTAACACTCACATTTGTGTTTCGTGGAAGTCCCCATTTTTAGGAACCTAAAAATGGTCCAGCTAAGTAGCAAACTAAACAGTGACTGGAACATACCTCTATTTGACATCTCTCTGAACACCATAGATGTTCTTGGTAACAGAAAGTCTGAAGGTACATGACTGGGCTGAGTTCATTAGAAAACATCATGTTAGCCTAATTGATTGCATTTAACTTTTGCCCTCAAAACACAGGGTAGAGAGCCCCACCGAGCTGCTCTGGAGGTCAGAGTTAGCTGAGATGTGGAAAAAGCAGCTGGTTGCAGACAACCACTAAATAAATGAAACCTTGTTCCAGTCAGAGCCTGAACAAGGTGGTGGCAGAGGAGGAGTCACTGACCTCTGGAATGTTCACATCCTATCCTGTGCATTTATCAGCTGTAGTAGCTGCTTCGTTTCATTTCATTTCAAGACAAGGCATTTGCTTTGAAATCTATTTTGGTGTGTGCAATTCCTGGTAGAATGAGAGTCTGAGTGTATTAACTGATAAACTGGCTTGGGAATGGCTTGTTAGCATAAAGAGCAAATAGGAGATTCAGCACTAGCTAAGGGTAGTCCTAACTCCTCAGCCTGACATGCATCCAGTCTATGACCAAAGGAGAAGAATAGAAAAAGTANGTGGGTGGGGTGTGTGTTTGCTAATTGCAAATGAATTACACTGTAATACATTTTTTCTTTGTCCTTGGTATAGCTGATAGCAACTGGCATGTCCATTGCTTATCAATATAAGAAGCAAAATATATTGTTAATAGAGGTTTCTGAGGCTCAATAAAATGCCTACTTTAAGTTTGTTAAACAGGTTGTTTCACTTACTAACATTTACTTACATAAGAGGATGGAGTACAATTTTCTTTTCTCTGTTTCCTTATGTCTGTATTGCAGGACAGACTGACCTTCTGTAGCCTGCCTAGAAAAGGCCAGTGGAGACTTGATATACATTAGCTTTAAAGACTTTACAGATTAATGTGATTTCTGCAAGAGATTTTGGACAATGTTTTTCCATGTTTTCTATAAAAGAGAACAGAATTATTTTGAGAAAAAATATTTCAAAAGGCTTGAGTGTTTGCTTTTCATCTGAGGCATCCAGACTTTTTACTAGCAGCATTAAAATATTTTTAGACACGCACACCCCTTCATGAAACTGATTTCCAGCTGATCTGTCCGAGCATGGTTATTAACACCTTGCTCCAGAGGGTCAGTGTGCATCATCAAGAAAAAATGGATACAGAATAACTCTATAATTATTTTAGGATTGTGTACTATATCTCAAACTCATAATGAACCTCTGACTGGAACTGGAACTTGAACACTTTCTTGTGTTTTCCTTTGGTTTATTGGATAGTAGCAGGAATTGTAGAACTAATAGTTAAAAATTTTGAACACTTTGTTTAAAAATAATGTTTTACAGTGATCTCTTGCCTTCTGTGGCCATTAGAGAGATTTTCCTAAGCGGTCTGAGGCATGAGTGCTCATAACTCTAGTTTGTGACTCTGATTATTTCTTGGTGCTGAGTGAAGCAAGGGATCATAAAATCAAAATGCAAAGCTTTTAGCTCTATTGTTGCCTGGCTGGAAATCAACATCTTTGCTAACTGGACAGAAACTGAACTAAGTGAGGGATTTATCTGACTGAAAAATTTGATAGATTCTCCCAGAAGATGGCAGTGCACTTATGAGTACTGTTCTACCAACTTTGCAGGTTACATAATTTCTACCTGTTTTTTTCCAGTAATGAGTGCAATATCAAAACATGTAATGACAGCTGCTATGGTGTATGTGTGGACACCAGTGGTACTTCTGATCTTGAAATGTGAAGGGAGCACTAGTAATTCACAAAGGCCTGTCCTGCAGGGATGGTGATGGACTGGAGGCATTTGAGTAGGTTGACAAGCTACTTGGCATTTTCCTACACTCATCAGAGGCACAACAATGATCCCCTTTCCAGTGGAGTTCTTCAGATAATTCCTATGCAAAATCCAGTGGCTACATCCAGACATTTAAAATACTTCTGAGTTCTCAGTGTCATTGCTCTCAGAGAAATAGATAATGTAGGTAAGAATTACTAAGAAGTGAAGTAAATTATGAGGTTTGAAAGTCTTATTTTGTTACATCTTTGCTTCACTGTTTTTCATCAAGAATTTTTTTATTCAGATAGGGATCAAAAGCAGATGTTCAAAAATACCAAATAAGACTACTTCTGTATTAGTTGTAGTCTAAGAGCAGTCAGTGATTGCTCTAAATTTAGGGAAATTTCCAGTTCATTTTCCAAAGCAAAAGTCTTAAGTGTGGATTTTCAAATATGTAATCAAACCAGAACTACTTAACCTTTCAAAAATTGATCCACTCCTTATGATTTTATTTATTTCAGAATTAGAAGTAGAGAATGCTAATATCACTTAAAAAAAAAGAAAACAAAACATCTTAATCTGTACCTATAATTTGCAAATAAAACCCAGTAGCTGTTCTGTATTGATCATCTTATGAAGTCTTTTATACGCATATTTACATGTATAAAGCAAGTTCTTTTTTTGTGATGTAACTGAATGAAAAGTTTGTAAAGAGTGGAGGGGGAAAAGAGGGAGGCTTTAGACACATAGCAATACTTACATGTAAATTTTGAAACTAAATCTTACTATTTCCGTGTTCTGTCTTATCCAGAATTACTACCAGTAAACTAAAGAACATTTAAATATTTATTCTCTGTAGCTTAGTCTGGAAAAAAAAAAGTTCTGTTATGGCTCATTTGTAACTATTTACTTAGTTTCCCAAACAGCAAAAATGCACTAGCACAGTAAAAAATAAAATAAAATAAAAAAATTAAACTTGCAGCTCTTTCTTTAAGAAGAGATGAAAAAACAGTTGTATGCTCTTATTCTGCAGTCAGATATAATTGCATATTCCTGTCCTACTGCTTAGACACTGTGGATGCTAATTTTACTAAATTAACATATGCTGCATCATTTCCTTTGCACAAAGCACAAAACCAAGCAAGAAATTAAAATTAGGTTGTTTTTTTTTGTTTGTTTTCTTTTAGTTTTCAGATTCCTCCTCCTCCACTAAGTAATGGCATTCTTAATTTTTTAGATGTCAACCCTCCATTTTAAAAGTTTGTCTTCCTCATAGAGCAAGTGTCTTTAGGTTTTTTTAGGGCCCATCTCTGATTGACCCTGTCATGACCATAAACTCAGTAAGGCAAAATCTTCCTTAGCACCTGAAGATGCACAGCAACACCTTCCCATTCAGATGGCGAACAGACCTGTCTATCCCATCTTTAATGGGCCGAAATCACAATCCATATGTTGTATGAAGAGTGCAGCAGTGATGGATATGATCCATTCACCCATTCACTAGTAGAGCCTATTGCCATTACCACTTCTCCACCTAATAAACCACCCTTCACTACTGACCAGCATCTTTCTCCTTTGTCAGCAGAAAGCTCACACTAAACCACAAACTCCTTCCTCCCAATCACCTTTTTAACATCACTTTCCTGGTGCTTGCACAACTCACAGTGCTCATGTGGCTGATGGAGCTTTTGGGTTCTGTGCAGCTGCTCAAACTGCTGGCATTTGCTACTGCCTTTGTGTAATCTGCATATGCTGTGACATGTAAATGATATTGCTTGCTGTTTCCTTGTTCCTACTGTTTAAAATCCCAATAAAAGTGAAAAATACCACTATACAAACTGCAAATATCCCAGTTGGCTATTCCACAATAAGGCAAGCTACCTCAGCACCAATAAAATGTTGACATTACTTTTTTTGTGTGTTTTTTGTGTGTCTTTCTTAGTGAATTCTTCACCTTTACCTTTCTGAGGTAAAACCAACCTTATTATTTGGTCTGCAGGTCTAACAGTGTTATTCTGTGCCAAATTCTGGAACCTTTATGAAAGCAAATGCTATTTACATCAGGGACTATAAAAACAGTACTAAAAATGAAGGATCACAACATGGGACTTTCAGTAGGGTCAGTGGCTTGCAGAGCATTTTTCTTTAATTTGTTTTGTGAACTGCAAGTGACTTACTGATAAAGCTGGTGTACTTTCTGCAATTAAACCATTAAAGTTGTCTTCTATAATAGGCTATTGTGATTAAACTTTTCAAATGTATATGCTTAGGATACTGAACTTCACCTGATACTTTCTTCTAATTATAATTTTAGCATTATGTGTTTTGAGGGATTTTAAAGTGATTTCCTATCCAGGCACAGTTTTTGCCCACCTCTTGGCTAATATGTATCTACCTGTCTTTCCCAAATGTTAAGAAGTTCAGTTCATAGGACATGCTGAAACTGGGTTAACTATATTGGAGTCTTTCTGATAGCTCAGTCACAGCTTTGTTGATAAGACAGGAAAATGGGGGAAGCTGGTTGCAGTCCTTCTGCAATATTTAACTAACTAATAGACTAATGTTTACAGTGCTTCTCTAGGAAGTAGGGCAGTTTTTATTGACTTGTCCACAATCCTGCTACAGTCCCTGATGGTGTTGCAGCCTCACAGTCTGTTATCATACTCTGTAGCACTGCTAAGTCTACACAGTCCACTGCATCCAGTGTCCTGCAAACCAGTCTTATTATTGGTGGTGATATCATATTGGGTGCCCTGAAGGTCCTGGGAGAGAAACCAGATCCTCATAAGTCACCCTTTCACGCACACAATAGACTCATCCAGAAAACACTGTGGCCAAAACTTGCCTTCTAGTTAGTCCTCAGGAACTTAGTAGAATTGCACACATTTCCGTTGTGATTCAAAACCAGAACTCACAGAAAACACCTAGTTTATGAACACGGTGCTAGTTTGGCTGGTCAGAGCAGAAGTCAAGGAGGTATACAAGCTGTATCTGGTATTTTGAATACAGTCTCAGACTGCAAGTACAGAACCAAACTTCATTAAGACTGAAAAGTGGGTGTTGTCTGAACACTTTACAGAGGACCTGGATATGTTTGGGAGCTTTCACAACTGTTCTGTCATTGCCTTTTTCTTAAGCCCCTTAACCTGTCTTTTCAATTGAAGGTGCAGACAAACCTCTACTGGGCCATCTAACCATGGAAAATAGTAACTTTTGTGAGTAACTCCTACTCAATAGATAACACATTTACAACAGAGTGCTGAATTTTAGCCTTTTTCTCTTGAGTTCTTGTCCCAGGTGAACAATATTTCCATAAGGTGCTGAGTTTCCCCCCAAAAATAGTCAGTGCACTGTAGAAGGAAGAAGAGGCTTGGAACAGCCTACATTGCCTGCACCAATCTGATAGGGTGGCTGCCTTCCCATCCTGGTGATCCGGGCATAGGAGGAGGTGAAGATCTTCTTTCCTTTGCAAAGCCATATGTTTGTGGCCCCTGAATAAAGTGTGTGGATAAAATGTCTTCCACATTCTGAGCTGCTACTTCTCATGATGAGTAGTGACAGACCACAAGTTGGTTTCATGCCTCTGTACTGTTCTGAGTATGGATACTGAGGAAGTCTCCTAAAAAGGGTGCCTTGAAGGCCATCATCTTTGATGGGCAGTAGAATCAGGCAAGGAATTCAGGCTGGAAGACCCTGAAGGAGCCTGCAGGAAAGGTGAATTAACTGAATGATGAGTCCAAGTTCAAACCTCTTGAAGAGCAGTGATATGAACATGACACAAAGTCTCTTCAGCCAGGGACTTCAAAATCTTGAGCTTAAACATGCACACACAGAGTGAAAGCTGTATGGGCTTAGGATTCAAGTGCAGGAACAAGGTCTCTTTGTGGAAAACCTGGTGAATGGCTATGTCACAATGCAGAGTTTACATCCAACTAGAGGTATATTTTGGCAGGGAGAACATCAGGAGAGTGAAAAGGGAAATAGAAGTTTCTTGCAAATCCCTTTTTATTGATGAAAAGGCCTGGATGGTAGTGGAAGACTGTATTCTGCTATGCAGATTTGCTGTGGAGCACCTATAGCAAAGCACCTTTCTGTAATCAAAGTCCTGAAATAACCATATACATTTGTCTCCTTTTGTCATAGACTTCATTTTTGATTCATCCTACCAAAACACTTATTAATTCCAGGCCAATCTCTATACATGTACACAAATTTCTCTAAAAACTCTGGAGCAAGATGCTCAGATGATGTAGAAGGAATACATTCCATGAAGATTTTTTGTGCTAAATAATAAATCTTGCTGGCTGATATAAATAAATCATATAGCTTGTCAGGTTAAATACAAGTAGTAGAGTAATAGTATTGAATTTGTGTATTGAATATTTATTTTATTTTTAATCACAAACTAATTTTCTCTACAGCACTAGGAATCAGGTGAATTACAGAAGGAGGATCTGAATATTTAATGTTGTCAGTGAAGTTCAAAGAATACACAATTAGGCCTATTACAGACTTTCAATACATTTCTTTATTGCTGCAGAGGGGATGTAGATGCTTCCAATTTAAGTGACTACAATACAGCATTTTTGGATTTTTGTAGTGCAGTTCTTTGGATTTGTCCTGTATCTTTAGGGTTATGAATAACTCTCAGGACAAGATGATTTCTTATCTTTTCCTAGTGAATGACCTTCAGGTTTCAATAAATTGAAATGCAGTTACACTGCAGGAGGAGGCAATACTGCATTGTTGATAGAGCATTTGTAGTCTGAGCTTCTGTGTGTGGGTCTGCATTAAATTACTGCTCTGACAAAGTACCAATCCCATCTCTGGAACCAAAAGTGCTGAGTAAGCTTTACAATTGGAAAGAAATGCAATTCTATTTCTCCTCTTTGAATTGAGATCAGAGAATTTAAAAAAGGCAGATAATCAGAGTATTCTGGCTGGAATACCCATTGCAAAATATGGGGATGATTTTTACTTATTACAGCTATTATTATTATACATATACACAAAATCTATATACTTATACATGAGTATAAGTGTATTTAACTGACTTAGTCATGCACATAGGATAAGCTATTCTTAAAAACCCTTTCAACTATTTCTCTCAAATGCATATAAATGGCTTGATAGAAGAGAGCTTTCAAAAAATTCTCCATTCAGTATGAACTGTAGAACTTTTCACAATCTAAAAGACATTCTGTAGCAGAGCCAAGACTGAACTTGGTGAGGGTCAGGTTCCAAAACTGTCTTCTAGATTTTTTTTTCAAAGTGTTCTTCTATTTCTTTTTAATAAATAATGTAATCCTTTCTATCATGGCTTTATATACCTTGAGAAGTGAAGGACAGAAGTCTCTTAGATTTATCAGTGACGTCTCAATAGATCTCATTGTGTATTGGCAAGAAAAGTGTACCAATTGTTCAGAGCTGGTTTGATTAAAAAGAATGGAGAAAGGTATGTGACAACCTTGAGCAGTGAACCTCATCTAACTGGGCCATCGACACAGTCTTTGTGCACAAGACACATTGGCCTTAACCCAAACCTACTATTTCTAAAGACACTACCCTAAGAAACACTTTTTCTCTTTTTCACAGAGTTTTGGGTTATATCAGGCTTTGACTCTCAGCAATGTTCAAAGGGCTTTTGTGGTCATCCAAAGCTAATTTTATAACTCCACTCTTGGAAGACAGAAAAATGGAGGAGGGAAAGCAGATGAGATCCTCTTCTGCCACTGAAACTCCTGCACTATCCAGTCCCAGGAGGGAATCCTCATCCTGAGAGAATTACTGGCTAACTCTTATCAAATATTCCCTGTCTGTGACCCGAGACAGAAGCTAGAAGATAAGGAACTGCTATTTTATGAGGTGAGTCAAGTCAGATTTTCTCCTTTTCCCTACGAAGTTGCCTAAGAGAGGCTGTAGTGACAGCTAACAGCAGAAGATAAGTAAGTGATTGACTAGTGTTTTCAGGAATATCAAGAATGTAGAGACTGCTTTTCCTTTCATCTCCCAAATGCTGCTGGCAGTTCTTAGTGGTAGCTGCAGAATACTGCACAAGACGAAAAATGTGAAATGAAACATATTAGTAGTGTCATCAAGTTGGTTTCTGTAAAACCATCCTTAAGTCCTGCCTGAACATGATCCAGCAGAAGACAGGTTTCTCCTGCTGTTGTGTGGTTGGATGCATCAGACACATTACCCATCAGTCACATTGCACACATCACAGTCATGTTACCCACTAGCTGAACACAGCCCAACACAACACATTGTGTGGCTCCTGTGTACATCTTATACTGCTTGTCTGCAGTCAACTGCACTTTCACCAGTATTTCGGAAACCTCCCATGAGATTTGAGACAAATGGTATCTCAATAATAATCATGGCAGTAAGCATAGTGCATATTATTTAATTAGCAAGACATTGGTTAGCAGGAGGTCTTCAACCATAGGATGTATTCTGATGCAGGCATATCCTTCTCCAAGGATTCCCTTTCCTACACTTCCTGGGGAATTTCTTCCTGTGTTTCATATGGTTCAGTTCCCTTTGTAACACTTCTTGTTTCCATTAGGACCACCCTTCAGCTGACCTTGGTGTCAATGCACACAGGGTTAACACAACAACTGATAAGTGTCTGGAACTGACTTTAATGAAGATGTTACAAAAGAAAGTGTACAAGTACCTCAAATGTTAATTAACATTCTTTAGTGAAACTGTTCTTCTATTAGTCAGCTCAGTGATTCAAAGTCATGAATGAAGGTGCTATTTCTGACTTTCTTATGTGTTACTGTTCGAAAAATAGTTCAAATACCTGTGAAAATCATGGAGCAAGCGAGCAGGGTTCATTGTGCTGCTGAGGTGGGTGCTGGAGGCACTGGGTAACCTGCAGCATCACTGAAGAGAGGCTTCTTTTGACTTCCCTCAAATAAGAGGGAACAGTAATTCTTCCAATCTCCCTGTTGTGTCAGGAGAGAAAATTAGTTACTGCAAACGATGCTGAGCTCTTCTGATTAAGAGTCCTGTATACATGAAATATAATTAACTACCTTTTATAAAATGCTTGGAGTTCTAGGGTGATTCAGTGGTTGCATTCAAAATAATGTTTGCTGCCTTCTGAAAAGAATGTCTCCTTCTATGCAATTGTTCCTTGGCTCTTTGTGCACATAGGAAGTTCTTTTCAAGTTATTTGGAATATTTGTATTTGTGGAAAACAAAATTTCTCTTTGATATTTCACAAATATAATCAGTTGTACATTTGTATATGTATTTATTAAATCAAATTAATACAATTATCCATTTACTTTACTACTTGAAGTAAGCTAAATTCTAAGAATTTTTTAATTATCTTGAGTATTGTCTCCCATTGCATCATGCATGTATCAATTTTTAACTGAATGCTTCGGTGCAAGAAACCTGAGCTGCTCCAGACATTATTGATATTTATTTGTATTACAAATGATTCAGGAGTTCTTTTATTTGGAGACAAAACTCTATACACTAAGCAACTATAAAGTCAGCACAAATTGTATTCTGTGCTCTTGAGTGCTTTATAGACAAGTTGGAAACTTGTTCGAAAAAGCAGTTCCTCCTGAGAATACATTTAACTAGTGAAAAGTAGGTAATAGGCAGAATTCTGAAGGTGACTAGTAAGGAAGCCCATGAGCTTGTAAAGGAATCAGGTCTGATACATACCTTCAGTAATAAAGAGAAATCTGCCATTGACCCCAGTAATGTAGGGAATTCATCGCCTACAACGTTGTCGTGAGAGGAAGAGAAGGGGCAGGCACTGATCTCTTCCCTGTGGTGACCAGTGACAGAACCCGGGGGAATGGCCTGAAATTGTGTCAGCGGAGGTTTAGAAAGGGGTTCTTCACCCAGAGTGTGGTTGGGTGCCGGAACAGTTTCCATAGAGAAGTGGTCACAGCACCAAGACTGACAGAGTTCAAGAAGCAATTGGACAATACTCTCAGGCATGTGGTGTGACTCTGCAGGGTCAGGAGTTGGGCTCAATAATCCTGTGGGTTTCTTCAAGCTCACCATATTCTGTGTTTCTGTGATTCATCTTCAAATATGCAAAGGAGAGAGCTTAGCATAGTCAAGTGTTATGTTCAAGAGGAACCCAAAATCATGGATCCCTTCTGAAGAATCTTGATTATGTCTCTCCAGATACTCTCAGATACCCTCACATACTCTCATGAGTATGTTTGAGTATGTCTCTCCAGAAGGAGACACAGGCTGGGATATTTGCTGTGTTTGTGTTGCACAGGTACATGTAATCCTGTGCCTGCAGCTACATCTGTCTCTGTGTGAGAACACCTCATGGGATATGGTGTCATTTGCTGTGGTACGAGGACAGAGCAGCCACTTTGCATCCTTCCCATCAATGGTGTCTGCACTCGTTGCTGGTATCAGCCATACACCATGTCTAAGAGGTGCTGCAAAGCAGATTTATGTATGGCTGCCCCTGAGTGCCTTGCCATCTTAAGGTCACAGAATCATTTAGGTGGGAGAAGACCTCTGAGACCATCAAGTCTAACAACTAAACTGTGTCCCCAGGTGCTACATCTTTAAATGCCTTCAGGGGTGGTGACTCCACCTTTTCCCTGGGCAGCCTGTTCCAATGATTGACTACCCCATTCAGTGAAGCAAGTTTTCCTTATAACTAATATAAACCTCCCCTAGGATTACTTAAGAGTGTTTCCTCTTGTCTTATTATTTCAGAGAAGAGACTGATCCCCATCTCCCTACAACCTCCCTTCAGAGAGTGAACAATAAGGTCCCCTCGGAGTCTCCTTTTCTCTGGGCTAAAGACCCCCCAGCTCCCTCACCACTTCTCATCAGACTTGTGCTGCAGCCCATTCATCAGTTTTGTTGCCTTTCTTCCATGAAATTCCAGAAGAGCTGGGCAATGTAGGGCCTTGGAGCAGCATTGCAAAAGGGGTTTGGTTGGAAGAGGAGAAAAATTTTGATTCCCCTGGGAGAGAAAGCACTTTAAGGCCCATACCAAAAGACACCAAATGATGTAATACAAATGTTAGTTTAGGGGAGTTATGACCATCTTTCAGAGCATACAAAGAGGGAATAGCAAACCATCTATCTGCATCTCTTTATATACCACTTTAATGACCTGTTTCCACTTTCATAGCCTGCAGTAATTAACAAGAGTGGAATAATTTTATTTATAAAAGTAGCCATGGAATTAGTTTAGAAGAATAATGGCATATATCTTTCTGCTGTTAGATGCCAACATCTATAATCCATATCTTCCAAGTATTTTGAAATTTTACATCAGCAGAGTCAACTGCCTTCTCCTATTCATTTTTTGCAGTGGGAGTCAAGCTTTGCTATTGACCCCTCTCTTTTTTAAATAATATTTTACTTTTAAAGTGAATATCAGAACCATCTGGCTCATAAACAGTAGGCAAATAGCATTTCTTCATGATTGATTGTGCAACATAACCTCAGGTAAGTGTAGCATGACCAGTTAATTGAAAATTGCTTTCCATTTAGAATTCACTTTGTGCTAGCCAATGATAAATAATTATTTCATCTGGCTCATTTCACATTATACACTTTCAACATGCAAGCCCCTTGCTGACTTTAAAAAACAAAGCTATTATTCTCTATTCCACTTTTCAATGGTCCTTTTTTAGTGTTTCATTCTCCTATTTTATTAGCACTATTTTAGTTTTGAATTGCACTTATTCAGACAGATGGGGGAGACAGCCTATTTTATCTATGCTTCCTTATTTCCCTAAAGATTCCTCCTTATTTGAAATATAATAAAATAACTGAGGAAACTATTTGACTCAAATGTTGTGGAGTAGGTGCTATAACCTGCAAAGGTACATTGTGTTGTCGGAACTGAAAAGTTCATGTTAGTGCTTGGGAATGGAGAAAAGTTAACTATGCAAAACAATCACAATGAGAAATAGATGTTTCAAAATTTGTGTATTTTGTATTATCAGCTTTAAACACTTCATGGTGGCCTGGAGCAATGTTCAAGTCAGCTGAGACCAAATGATAGTCATAAAAAAATGCATTGTTATCATATGAAAGGAGAAGATGGAAATCTTTAGATTTCATCTCATCTCGGGACTTCAGATTAACTTGAGCGACTGAGAAGACACAGGGTGACATTTTCCTCTCAAATTTATCAGTCTTCTGTCTGGAAATGCTGTTGACATCAACTGTGTTATTGACAATACTAATTATAGGTGACATTTAAATATTTATGGGACTGTAAGAATTTTCCATCTCATTTCTTCTTTCCTTGTTTGTTGCAGTGATGTCTTCTGTCTTTCATTTGTCTACAAGCAGCAACATGAGCACTTTAGAGGCACAGCATGCATACCTTCAATCTGCAGTCATTCTGAAAGAGGCTCTATGGCACTCTTGCAATTATTTACAATAATGGTTGTTCAAATATTGAGATACTGGTTTTGATTTCCATTCAGCTTGTTGCTGACAACTGGCAGATCAGCATGCAAAACAGGCAGCTCAGCTGGAGTGCTTGATTTAAGCAGAGCTGAATTTATGTCACAAGATCAGTGAAAGGAAATAAAATCTAAAATTCCGGTTCCTTTAACTGTCTCAGACAATTTACTGCAATATAGTGAAAAAGAGAGACAGAAAATCACAATCTGGTTAGGGATTTGCATAGGATGGGAAGAGATAATAGCTGAAGAGCTCAAAGTACTGATATTTACGTCAGCCATTACACCCCCTTCTCACTCCATATAATCAAAGCCCTATGTAAAGTGGCTCATTACTGTGAATATTTTGACACTGAAGGCTGAGAAGAAAGAGTGTTAAGCTACCTTTCTCAGGCGTGACATGCTTCTGTTTTGAACAAAATGTTTAGCTTTATTTTTTTAATGAGGTACATCATCAAATTTGTCCTATACAGATATGTGAGCTTCACACATTTGGGTGGAATAGACAAAATAAAAGATTACAGTAATAAATATTTTAAATTATAGAAGACGAGAAAATCTTTTGGTAATCAAATCTCAAGATTTTTCTCCTACTTCTACATGAGTATTAAAAGTCTACACTAGGTGTCAGATTGTCCATGCTGTTGTACCTGTCATAAACTAAAGGAAACTTCTGTAAATGGACTTGAGCTATCACAGAGTCAGGAGATATCCACACCACCAGAATTTTTTTCTGCCTGATAACAGCAATCATATCTTTAGAGAAACAGGTCCACCATAATTTGATTTTGTAATTTTATTTTGATACTAAGAGGTCAAAGTGGGTGTTTATTTTCAATATTGAGGACCAAGATTATACATTGCAGGAAAAAACCCCCTCTGTATTTACTAGTTTTAACTTAATCCCTGACTACAAAGCAAGAATCCTGGAGCATATACCATTATGATAAGAATCATCATCTTGAGGATGTATTACCTTAGCTGCTGTAAATGGAATAAAAAAAGGCAGTGCATAGGGATACATAAAAGTAATAAAAATATTAGAAATAATTTAAAAATATTAAAGAAAAAACTGCATTTCTTTTTAATTCTGCCAATTGCTAGTTCCAGTACGAGGAGTAACATACCAGCAATATTCTACATTTCCTGTTAGTTTTACCACTCCTAAACAGAAAAAAACTCTCCTGACAAGTCTGAGAAGAGCCCATATTGATTCTTTCTGCAAAGTTTTTGTTGTGCAAAAAAATTAGATATTTTAGAAATCCTGTTCCTCTTTCAGTGACGTCTTTATTACCCAGTAAAGGCTGAGGAACAATTCTGAGTCAATGTTTTTGACATAAATCCCTTCTTATATCTGACTGACTGCATCCAAAGATCATATTCTAGGTTAAACAGATTTAAAGAGAGAGAAACACGAACAAAGGCAGATTTGTATTTCATTGCTGCTTCTGCTTAACCTAGACTGCCCTGTGTTAAATGTTTATAAAACTAGAGACCGCAGCTAGATACAGACAGAAGAAAAGTATTTATACAATTACTTGCTTGAGCACCAAGATTTAAGAATAGCAAGCAGTTTCTTAACCACTGGAAAGTGTTCTGGCAAAGAAAAACTCTGAGAGAAAGGGGCAGGAGAAATCTGAAGGGCACTGAGCTGGTAACTTAACTGGCAGTGTTGTCTATGGAGAGAGGAAAGGTTTTGACAATGAAATGGGGTTAGCAATTAGCAAAGAGAGACTGGGATGAATAGTTAAACCTACAGGACCTCGAATAAAGTAATGGTGACCTTTTCCAGCTCTTGCCTACCACTGTCTGAGGAGAGTCCTCTAAAATATCTGGATATTCAGTCACCTGGGTATTCAGTGCCATAAACATTAATATTCAGGAAAACACAGCCAACCACACTGTACCAAGCATGTTCTACAGGTGGGGTGAACATGATTCCGATGGTGAGTGTGGGAACGGAGTTTGTCTTAGTACTGAATTCCCTTGGGGAAGGCATTTCATTCTGCTTCTCCTCTGTCCATTCACTGGGCTGCTCTGCTTCTCTCCTTCCCCCGTGCCTTAACTTTTTAGACAGTAACACTTTGATACAAAGGCTGTTTGTTGATCAGAAACAATGATTTCTTAGACCCTTGTTTTGCTCTTAACTTTGCTGCATACTGCATAGATGACCTTGGGAAGTCAGATCTCATTATTTGCCAGACAGGACTGGTGTTCTCCCTCTACAGGACATTGAGAATGACAACTGGCATATTACTGTATTACTTAAACAATTAATATGGAGAAACTCCATCTTGTTTTGATAGACTGTATTCCTTTAAGTGTTTTAGCTGACTATCCATCTTTTGTGGCTATTAGTTCACCTCCTATAAAAGATACTCCAGAGATCGTAGACCAAATATGACTAATGGATAGGTCAAACATCACAAGTACTTGGAAAGAGCTCAAAGGGCTCCAATTTCTTGTCCAATATAGTAAATGTTTTGGGCATCCCATACTTTCCACTCAGCTCGTCCCAGGAGACTGTGGTTAAATGGTAGCAGAATAAGTGTTCCTAGATTAACTGTCTCCAATTTCAGAATGCAATCATACTTACAGGATTCACAAATGCCACCATCACTCAAGAAAACAACAATGAAAAATTAATGTTTTAAAAAAGAATTACTTCAATGTTGACATGAGAACCTGAAACAGGGCAGACCTACATCCAAGTTAGAAAATTAATTTCAAGGATTCTAAAAAGAACATATAAAGGACAAATGGCCATTTTCTCTGAAATAAATGAGTCAAAACACATGAATAATGTTAAGATATGAAGAGGAATTTCAAAGTAGCTTAAAAATTACTTCTAGGCTGCGAGTCTTTAAAATACACTTTAACCTCCTTTCCACATTAATGACTGAACACCAATGCAATGCATTCAAGTGCTGCTACTATGCTATTGAAACTGGCAATAAAAAAAATGAAAGAAGCTCAATTTTCTACTTAATTTCAAGGCATTAAAGTGAATGTGATTCTTCACCATAATTTTCAGCAGAGACTTTAGTCCTCTTTGGCAAGAATCATAAATCATCTTCGACACTAGAGCTCTGGAACATGTTAACAGACCTAAACATTTCAGTCACATACACTATAGCCCATTAAAAAAAAAAGGCTTCGACTCAGTTTAATAAAAAAAATTATCCTGTGAACTAGAGGACATAACCTCAGACTGAAACCCAGTGAAGTCAGGTATTTATTCATCCATCAGTAAATACATTTTAACTTATTTGCATTTGTAGAGAGCATTAAAATTCTGCCGTTCTAACAGCACTCTTGTTATTATAGCTGTTTTCATTATGCAGGATTGTCTATTTCTTTGTGCTTGTAGTCAGGAAGAAATGCCAAATCAGTAGTATTCCTAATCAAAAACGATATACAGACAATCTTATGCCTGCTCGTTATTTTATCATAAACAGTATTTGCACACAAATATTAGATATAAGACATCTTCCCATTTCAAAGCCTTGAATAAAAGTAGGTTTAGAAGGAAAGGGACATTTTATTTTACTTCTGCAATTTAGTTCATAAACACATAACTGCCTTGATATTTATAAAGACGCTATAAAAGCACAGTGAAATGCAAAACATAAGCTAGGATTTTTGACCAAAAACCATGGGACTTCCATTGTTGGTGGTTTTAATATAATTTTTTTCCATTTTCATAACGAATATAGTGAAAAAGTACTTCAGAATGAGTAAATAGGGAATGAAGAAATACCGAATCTGGCTGCTGGCAATAAAGAATTTGTTTGTCACATGATATCACATTTGGTATGAGAGCAGGCTGGAAGTACTGCAGAAACAACTGATAATCTTGTTGGTCTCTGACTTTTCAACTTTGCTTGCGCAGCTGTTTGTTTATTCTGCTATTTATATCTCAACCGCCACTTGGAATGTGCTTAAAATATGGCAGAAATTCCCAGCAAAATAGCTTAAATCAGATGGACCGTCTTCCAGCTTCCTTTCCTTAAAAAGGGGAAAGAATTGTAGAAGTAATATATCTCAGGGAAACACACATCTTAATTTTGAAAAATGTCAGATTAGATCAGACATTAGGACAGGTCCAAAGTTTAGTTTAGGAGGTTTTTCTTCAAAGCAACAATTCTTTCAGGCTGCTTTCCACATGGGAAACATTTTTCAAGTTTGTTTTTTAAACATAAGTCCAAAGCCTTATTCTTAATTTCAAATCCTTTAACAAGAGCTAATAAAATATACTTTCTATGCAGGCAATCCTTCTTTCATTATTCAACCAGAATGAATTGGAGAAATTTACTTTCTGACCCCCTCAGCATTTTGCCAGCAGTAAGGACTGAGATGCTGATCAAGTGATCTCTTGTGGAGGGATGCTTTCTTGTTTTCTCATTTCAGCCTAAGCATTCCCAGCATACACTTTGTCATTGTTCCATCTCATGTTTCTTTCAATTTGTCATTCCAATGCAATCACTGGAATAAATGTTTATATTTCCAATTGAAATTAAGGACCCCACTTGAAGTAGCATGTTGTGGATTAACCATGAGAAGCTAAGTTTTGCAGGAAATTATTTTTTACCATCTATTCAAATAAAGTGTTACAGTAATGAGAGTTATTGCTATAAATAAGAGCAATATATTCTAGGGCTCTAAAGGACAAAGCTGTCCAACTTCTTCCTTCACTTTGGTCTTATTCTTTGTCCTTTGCTTTATTTTCTATCCTTTCTTACTGTTTGAGAGAGAACTTCATTCCTACTTTCCCATTGGGAGTCTACACAGATACTGATCTAACTTACCAGCAGCAAGAGTCAACCTTCAGCAGTCTTGAAGAAAACTGCATCCAAGGAAGCATTTAACAGCACAAAAACTTCCAAATTCCCATAAGCAGGGAAATGGTACTAGCGGTGTGCAACAAGAAAAACTGAGATAGAGAAATATGGGATCACTGCAGACTTCTCAAATGAATTTTTAAAATGAATATAGTTAGAATTTAGGATGTAAGCCGAGAAGGGAAAATCTGAAATCCTCAGGGTTGCAAATGAAATTGTAAAAGTATCTAAAATCATCCCTCCAAATGCTCCTTCCAGAAGGTCTGTGTCTTACCTGAGTCCAAATTGAGATCCTTTGATTTGTTTTACTAGTTAGTTTCTTGAAAAACTCTATAAAAGGTATTAAAAATATACCTATGGTATATCTGTGGGAAAGAGCACAAAAGCATCACCTACTTTTACAAGACTAGCTTATTAATTAACTGGAAAGAGATATCACTTAATTTGTTTTTCACCTGGATCAGATGTCAGGGATAATTCACCATGGGGACAGGCCACACCCCCACACAAGCTCTTTATGCTGAAGAAGTTCAAAATCAATCAAAAGGAAACTGTTCAAACTAGTGATGATCTTAACATCTGTGGGACACTTCCCCTTTTCCCTGAAGTCTTTTTGTTGTGCAGGCACAGAATAACTGAAGAGCCACTGCACCAGAAAAAAACAAAGAACAATCAAAGGTCTTTAATAATGTTATGGGAAAATTTGTCTAAAAAGGGTGAGTTGTGGATTCCTGTTCTTGTCCTTGTATTAAATATTAAGCAGTTAGTGAATAAAATAAACAAATATACTTGAGAGATGGGACTGGAACCTGTGACTTCATCTTCAAGGCAGAGAGCTTTGCTGTCACTGATGGTCAAGCTAATCTTAAGCTCTTTTCTTCAGAAATCCATGACACCCTGACAGAGAAATGATTTCTATCTTGCCGTCTTTCCTGGGAAATGGGTGATTTGGCAATATCCCAGGACAATGACTCTTCCCAGGGGTGTAATAAAAAGCTTCAGTGGCCTGATGAAGGCTTCAAGTGAAGGAATGGCAGGGCATCTATGAAGCAAACTCTACTGGTCCCATAGCTGAGGTGTAACCCAACTTCACTCTTGAACCAGAAACTTTTGGTCTTGGCATTAGTTGATTGATAGAAGTATTAAATGCTGAATTTTCCACCCCTTGGGTCTCTGCCCACAGTAAGTAATAAGTTCTTGCATAAAATCAGCATTGATCATCCTAACTGCCTTTCATTTTCAACTTCTAATAGAAAAGATCTGTATGGGCCTTTTTGTATCATTTGCTAATTACGGTTGTGTGAAATCCTTTTTAGCGTCACTTTAATTAATGATCAAAGTATTCTGAATGGCTGTTTCTAGTTTTGGATGACAAAATATACCAACACATCTTTAGAAATCCCTCAACTTACTTGGATCTGCTTGATGCAAGCCAACCACAGAGTACTAGACTATTTGCTTATATTTCAAATATACATTTAAACACTGAGATTTTAAAACTTTGGCCACCATGTGCCAAGGAAGCAGCTTATCCAGTCCACGGCAAGACACAACTTTATGTTGTAGTGCAAGGATATCAGGACTGAAGTGGATCTCGCCTTCACTTCGTTGCTCTCAGTGGGGTAGCAGACTACATTAATGACAGGAGCTAAAGAGCCATGGGCTGGTGCTCATGCACACTTGAGTTAGGAGCAAGACAGTACATTCTTAGGTGACAACACCTTAGACTGTTGCCACCAGCCTCCTGTCAGACCTCTAAATCAGGGCAATATCACTTCATTATTGCTTTTAATGAATATTAATGCTCACTGAATCAGCTCTATGAGCTGGGCTTTGTTTGCATACTGCAGAACTGTCAGGTGTTCTAAACAGCAAAAGTAACATATATCCACAATCTCAGAGAAAATAAAACTCTTATATTACTATATATTTGGATATTATCTGTAAGAAGAAAACATCTGTCAGGCAACAGAAGTTATTAACTGCTTAGTGCATTTCTCTGAATGTCAGCCACCATTTTTTACTCTTTAGACAATGTATACAGATTATGGCTAAGCCTTATGGATCATCTGGTTGACAAATGTGATTTGATATAAGTTTTTAAATTCTTTAGGTTTGTTGGAGCTATATAATTTATGTAAACTGAAGAGCACTTTTCAGATTCAACCTTTCTGGGGCCATATTCTGTAGATTCTACATATTGACAAGACTGCCTATTTGGATCTACTCAGCCGTATATTAATAGTAATGCCATGAACTTTGTATTTGCAAAAATCTCATAGCACTTTGGGAGCATTTTTATATAGGTGAAATTAGAACTATATTTATTGTTTGCATGCCAGCTACATGGCAGTAACATGATCTCAGGCTTTAATGGGTCTTACCATTCCACCTTGTAGCACTCAAATACTGATTAATAAGCCTTGTAGAAGGTATATGAGATCTACAGCAACTAGATTAGAACTAATTTTGAGGAGGCAAGGTGAAGGTTGGTAGACATGTTAGTATAAAGTTTGTTTCTAGAGGAAACTGGGTATTCCTGCTTTCTGTCTTCCTTGGAACTAACCTAAAACTCTGAAATGTCTTTTGATGTGACTGTGCAGTGCAAACAAGAAGTTTATGCTGAAAAAAGGTGCAGTCACATGAATTTGGCAATGTTTTACTTTATTCTGGTAGCACTGCATTTTTGCAGTAGCAAACCCAGTGGGAAGATCCCATGAGGTACAGAAGATTAACTGTTTCTTTGAGTTTTCTTCAGTATAATTGTTGACAAATCTTTTGTTAAAGCTAAATAGAATTGGGCAAAATGTACATTTTTAGACAGAAGTCCTATGACAAACTGCATATGACAAAGGGAAAAGATATATTTCAAATAAAATGATGTAAAATTGTACATTTTTTCAATATCAGTTTAAAAGGCTTTACATGGTCTTTCTGTCATTCCTGAAAGTAATTTTTTTCCATAAAGTAATGCCATATATTGCCTTATTCACCAATATCTGTATATCTGAATTGATCACATCTGTTGAGGATATAATGCATTTTTCTTTTTTCCTTTTTTTTCAAGAGGCAGAAGTTCTGTTTCATATTCCATCTTGATCAGATACTTTGCTCAGAAAGGTTTTTCCATCAAAAAGAAAAAATGTTTTGTCTCTTTGACTCTTACTTTTTGTTTCTTTCCACAAGAAAAACACACTTGCAACTCAGTTAATATGAATCAAATAATCATTCACATCACAGAAGTCACGTGTCCTTCTCTGATCCATGTCTCACATGCAGTTGCAAAGAAAGCAAGTCAATGTTACTGCTAAAGTGGCAAAAGTATCTGAACCCTATCTCTATTATCTCTTCCAAGTCCTTCAAGCCAGCAAATTTTTAATACGCTTTTTTCTTTAGCAAGTGTTTTGTTGATGTGGCTGCACCAGCTTTAGTCTCTCAACAGACAATTGTCACTTATATGGTGTATCACTTTCCTTTTGAATATGGGGATTGCATTGTAATTTCTAAACTATTTGTAACCTTCAAGCTCTTTTGTTTGTTTGTTGGATAATTCTTCTAAGGATACAACAATTCTTACAAATATTACAAAATCCTATTTTAATTTCACTCTTGCCTATCTACCTCACACAAGATCAGGAGCTCATATGAAGAGAGAGAGGGATGATGAATTATAAAGTTCATTTCCTAGTATAAAACATTTTAAAATGCAGAACTAGAGCTTGAATTTAGTGGCTAGGGAAATCACAGCACAGCTATGAGCTAATTCTTCTGTATACTGCTTTATAGCTTTGGAAAATTGTACAAGATGCTGAGGAAATTAGTCAATTCTGACATTCAGGAGAGATCTCTCTTTTGAAAGCTTCATCATTCTGTACATGTTGTCAAAGGCACACAAAGTGTTTGAGAAGTACCTTATAGGCAGCAGGCCAACATCTCCTAAGATAACCTGGGGAAAACTGGTATCTAATTAGTGGATTAAACCGTTCCTTATTAGTGCCATCTTCTACTATATGTTAATTCATCCCTCATTTTAAATAGGGGAAGTGTTAAATAAAAGCAACTTTCCTTGTTACAGAGGAATCCACTTTAAAAATGTATTGATAAGTCAAAAATTAGAAGATATAAAAGTCTTACCAATCATTTAACAATTATAAACTGGAAGGAAATGGATTTATTTTCTTAAGAGAAAAAGTGTTCTTCATGGTTTCCATGCCTGGAAAAAGTGGTAAAAAGGAAAGAATGACAGTTAATTTTCCATGTCTCCTACTGCTAAAATAAAACAGGAATTGCTTGTACTTGCAGCAAATATTTATGATGGATGTTAATAAAGTTTTTATTTTTTTCTTAGCTTTCTGGTGAAATTATGATAAAGCAGCTACCTAGAAAGGTTGTGGTACCTGTTTCATTGCATGTGTTTAAGTGGCTAATTCAAATATAAATAACCCATAGCACATTACTGACTGTGGGAAGACTTTTAATAGCAAAAATGCAAGGTGGCTGCAGAGCTATGAGGAAGAGCCCCCTGGGTTTTGCTGTATGCAGAGGGAAACAGTATTAATTCCTGATGAATTCTCGCTGGGTGGACATTAGGAATGAGTTTGGGACTGGGACAAAGAAGGACAAAGATTAGTGATCAAAACCAAAGTGAGCTGAGGAGAGAAGATGAGAAGTAGCATCCAAAAGTTGTGTGTCACCTTGAACAAGCCACAGCAGAATTTACAAGCAAGTTAGGTAATGAATCAGCAAACAGGACCCTAGTGGGATTTTCAAAAGCACTTAGACACAAAGAGTCTAATTTTTCATCTGAAATTAGAGTCTGAGGTGCTTTAAAAATTTCACTTGGGCTTTGTGAGTCTATAGTGATGGTTTTACCTTAAAAATATGACCCCTCAGCAGCCTGCTTTTCTCCAAAATAGAATAAAAATGAGTCTCTTGCAGGCTGAAGACAACGTTGTTAAAAAAGGATTCAGGGATTCTCAGGTACTGCGTTATGAAAGCTACAAAAGCAGTAAAAATATCCCTCTCCTTCCTGGTGTTCATGGTCAGGTGTGGGCCCCAGTTCTCAGCTCCACTCCTGGCAGGGCACGGAGGCAGATCAAGTCAATCAAAATGAAAAGGGCACTGCAGCAAGAAGGCTCATAGCCACTCTTGACCTTGACGTGTTTAAACCTGAATCTGAGGTGCAGGTACTGTTATGAACCATGATTTTTGATCTGATCCGATTCTGGGCTTTAGCTTCAGAATAGCATATGTGACTTCAGGTATTTACAAATAAATGCTTGCACGTGACCTACTGTAAAGTGGACACCCAGCCAAGTCAGTGGAGCCTGGAAATCTGTCCTGCTCATTGAAATAAGCAAGTTGCCTAAATTTAGGCACCAGCTGCTGTTTGAGATGTCTTCAGGCTTCCAAAATGGTCACTAAGGGCACGTAGAAATGCATGAGACTTATGGGAGATTGCCTGTTGGATACCCTTGCAGTGTCTGAAGTGACATTGTTCAGCTATGTTTGGGCCCTTATCCTGGGCCAGATGAATACATCTATAGGCTCCAGAGACTGTGCTGGGAACCTAAACTTGACATGTGTAAATCCTTGCCTAGAGAATGACTGTTTTACATAACTATGTTTTGGGTAGATAATTCCATGATAGTTTCAACTACAACACTTATATGGATCTACATCTCTAAGCAGCATTTAATAAGAGCATACCCTGCCTTTTCAGAACACAGCTCTCTGAGCCCATGCAAGAACACTAGTTTCAGTTTGTTTTGGCTTCTTTCCCTGTCTGTCAGGAGATAAGATGTTTAGTAATCCTTCTCTAAACTTTGGTTCTGCAATGTCCCTCTGGTTAACACAAAGTGATTCTTCTCCATTCCCTGTACATTATCAGTCAATTTTTAGCCCGAGAGCACAGTCCAAGTTTTGTTGAAAAATTGCACACATTTACTGCTTTTTAAAAATTTTGCTAACTTGAGACCTTTATGGATAGTCTTCTGCTCCTCACAGCAACAGTTAAAATTCCAGATACTTCTGTATAGAGAAAAAGCAATATATAATTTATGTCAATTATTTATACGTTTCCTTTTCATTACTTTCTTTGCTAATACAACCTGATTGCCAAAGACAGTAAAGGGCAGTGACTTTAACTGGAATAACTATTGTAGAGCACTGGTTAGTGGGTAGCAAACACAGGTTTTGTATTCTTAATTTTCTCCCTCCTGACTGAAGTATCTATAATCCTGGCCACATGTGCTGTTTTAGCACCCTGCCCAGGCATATATCAAAGGCAATCAGTGCCATTTGGGTCCATTTCTGCAGAACTGCAGGGAAACATTTTGGTGCTTAACAGACTCATTCTGAACACCCCTTAATTCCTCATACTTTGGTCTCTTTTAGTTTCCATAAACATTTCTCTTGGGCTGCAGAAGCAGCAGTCAGCCAGCCTGGGATATGCATGCAGCTAATAAAGACCCTTCCCAGAAAGATGCTTGGAAAGACATCTTCTTGTTTGACCCTTGGGCCCTTCATTTACACTGCAATGAATCCCGTAGTTTGGGATGCGTTATTGGTGACTCAGAGATGACGGGTTTTCCTCTTTCCTTTTTCTCTGTAGTTGTTTTTTAAAGCATTTTTCCAGGCCTGATACAAAAACATTCTCAAATAATCATGTTTGTCCCTAACTGTGATCATTAATGAAAGCTGTACGTGCCACACTGATGTGTTTGGTGGCAGTTACAGCTTGATTGATTTGTTTTCTGTAGAACAAGATTATTTTGTTTACACTGAACTTTTGGTACCTCAGTTTTCCCAAAGGAAAGGCAGGAGAGAACAAAGGAATAGGAAGAAAAGGAGTGGCATAAACTTTCATGGGGAGCCTTGCAGACTTGTATCTTCATTGCAAGCTGCCATGAACACTTGCTCTGGTGCAGAGTGCCCCAGGGACCAGGGGAGGTTTCATTCCTAGAGTCCGGGGTGAAGGTGAAGGTGATGGACAGGGGCAGATATGCTTTGCCAAACACATTGGGAACTCCAAAAAGAGAGACAGGACTGGGAGGCTGGAGGCAGACACAGCTCACAGCTTAAATACTGGGAATTATACATGTGGAGGGCTCTGGAGGTGTTTGTCCATGTGCTACTTGGCACATGGAAGAAGCTTCTCTAGTCAAAGCATAACTACATGGAGCAGGAGTGTCCTGTAGTGGCTTGCTCCTACACAACCCTCCCAGCTCCACAGAAAGGTCCAAACAGCTTGCCAAACTTTTGGCTGAAGATGCAGAGAAAAGATTTGAGGAGTAGAAGGCAGGAGATATTTTAGTGCGTGTTTCAAACACCCCTTAGCTCTTCAATGAACAATCTTTCATAAAGACTTAGTTAAGCACTAAATAATGCTTTACTTTTAGGGCAGCTGCTGTTTTTTTACAGACCCTGAGGCAAACACTTGAGTCAGGGGCAGGCAGGGCACGTAACTAACATTCCATATGCTGAGATGATGGGGGGAAGAAAGAGTATGGTCAGAGATTTCAGAGCAAATACCTACTTTAGAATGGAAATATTGTTGCATATTTAGTGTTCCTGCAGAACAGGTAACATCATGGCCTTCTCTATGGGTCTTTAGAGAGACACCCACTCAGTAAAATTGTGTTGCACCCATTTTGTGTGAATTCACATTCATCTGTACCTTTTCTTGTATCTAAGTTTGCTGAGCCCCTGATTCGACACTTCAATTACATTTTCCTCTTGTGCTTTGCAGGCCTACCAAGGCATGTCTAATTTTTCTATCATGCTATCCTGTTGAATCTGCTTGATATAAAAAGCAAAGATCATTTAAATATCAGGACTTATGGATGACAAGTGTGTCTTTTAACGTTTTCAGTCACTCTTCACAAGTATCCAAGTGAGCTATGTCAGCCTGTTGTGTTTGTGCAGTATATTCAAAGGCATCTAGTATGTATGTGAACACTAATCCCATTTGTTTTGGAAGGTCAGGCTGAAATAAATTCAAGTCAAATGACCAGAAGTTTGTTTCTAAGAGGAGAAAACAAATAGACTAGATATTATTTAAAAACCCTTTCTTTGTAGAATATTAACAGAAACTTGATTTCGCTAGATGTATAAATTCAAGTAGCTAAGTTAGGAAGAAGGAATTCCATTCCAACACTACCCATCTCACTGCAACAGTGGAGATAAACTGGCAATTTAATGGTGGAAATGTCTTGAAGTCTTAGGGTCAAGAGATCAGTGGGTATCCTGTAGCTCTTAGCTTTAATTGCCAAGCCAGGACATATTTCCAGACTGTAGATAATGCTGTGTGGCAATCAATGATAAATTATGACAATTTAATAGCTATTGCCTTAAATAGAATACCAAACCCAAAATATTTGTTAATGTATCAAAGAACTGCATCTGTCAAAAATATGAGTGGGCCATCATTCAAACTTGTGTATCAGATCCAGCACTGCAGAGAGCCTGTGAGAACCACAAAGAAGACAGTGTAGTCCCTGATGTTGTTCCAGAAATAATTGACCCGTCTTACTGAAAACATTTTAAAAATAACTTCGGGATACATAGGAATAATAATCATGTCCATTGCACTGGCAATAACACTTAGGGTAGTCTAGACAGATTCAACATGATAAACCCTTGGTTAGTTGGAAAGTTTAAATCATAACGAATTTTCAGTGAGATAAATTGACAATTTTCTGTTGAACGTGAAAAACAAGTAAGTTTGCCAGCCTGGCCTGTAACACACAATTGCCTGTGGGGTAATGCCAGGTCACCATGTTAAGGTCAATTTAGATGATATTCAGTCTTCACACGGGCATTTGACACAGATTTATTTTTAAGGCTAAGGTCAAGCTCTAGTGTAATAACCTATGCTTTCTCAGTCAATATTTATGAACATGATTTAATTCCTTCAACTCTGTTTTCACTGATTAAAAGTCCCCAAACTATTATTCTCGAGTCAAAACCTTTAAAAACTGAAAAGCATGCCTGCAGTTATGATATTGTCTCTTTAAAAATAAAAAAGAATGAGGCTGGAAGATAAACTTGGGCAGAGGCATACTGTTTATTGTACATGAAACCTTCCTCCTCCTCCTACTGCAAAAAATGCTTGAAAGCGTTTACCATTTGATTAGTGCTTTAAAATGAGAAGACCTGCTGGAGAAGAAAAGAATCATGGGGAACTGCAGTCTTGGTCTTCAAATTTAACCTTCTATGGTAACCCAGACAGTATTAAACCCATTGTTGTCTTTCATTTCTCACAATAAATATGTCTTGCTTAGTTGCCTATGCCACATCTCAGAACCCTGATCAAAGTTTTCAGGTATTGTGAATCTC
This sequence comes from Campylorhamphus procurvoides, assembly GCA_013396655.1. NCBI lineage: Eukaryota > Metazoa > Chordata > Aves > Passeriformes > Dendrocolaptidae > Campylorhamphus > Campylorhamphus procurvoides. The sequence continues at coordinate 3,234,110 of WBMV01016876.1, read as the reverse complement.
AATAGACATGACAGCTTTTTCTAGAGCAACTACTGCTTTTAAATTTTGCATAAGCTGGGATCCTGAACTGTATTATGTATTATATTTGATTTAAGAAGTTTTAGAAAGTGCAAATCTTAGAAGGCAAATAGTGTGGAATTCTGACCTGTTGTTATTTTTAATGAGCTTTAGCAAGAGATTTATGGGTGTTCAAAAGAAGACAAGATTTATATGTCAGAATTATGAGATGGCATACAATGTAGCATTTAATAATAATGTTAATTTTGCTAGTAAATTACTTAATTATCTGGGGCAAAAAAGCTTAGTGAGGAAGAATCTGGACAGCTAAAGACACTTTGATTACAGGAGTGAAATCAAAACCTAGGACATCCTTGTTCTTCAAGTATGCTAGAAGGTTATACAGTAAGCTGCAGGGAAAGGGATAGAGATAATGAAAAAAGATACCAGTGAAAAATAAGAAGATGGAGGTTGTTCTAAAATGCTGAATGAAACACATGTATTTAAAGTAATGAGTATTTTATGACGAGAGATTCCACCACAATCAATTTAATGGTTTTAAAATATTAAAATGCAATGAGACTGGGGGGGCAAAAGTATTTTGAATATAAATCTATTGATTATAAACATAAATGAGGAGGTATTGTGCAGGCAGTTCAGAGAGAGACAAAGATAAGGCACAAGAACATAGTCAGAGGTCTTTAAAATGATTGCTTTTCATCTAAGCACTTAACCAAAATGCAGGAACTTAAGGGCTGTGTCAATTATTCAGGATGATTTTTTGATGTAAATGGGAAAAGAAATGCAAAATTCTTCTCTTCTGAATGTACTGTGAATGAAACAAGAGACAGCATCTTAGGAAAGTGAGCACGCTACTACAGGACCTTCTTAATCAAAACTAATCCCTTTCTTGACTGATAGATGGATGATAGACTTCTCAAGAGTTAAGGGAAGCGTTCTATTTCACTGTCAAATGCCATGAGTTTCCAGACCTGCAATATAGTAAATCTAGGATGTGGCAAGTAGAATTTAACTGTGCTTAGAGGCAAGCACATGGCTGAATGCTTTGCTAAATCACTGTTCAAGATATTTGGAGACCAAAACATGCTGTGCTTAAAGGAGGGGAATAGACCATTTTTATTCCAAATGTTTGTACAGTTTGAAAAGTGTTATTGCATTAGTCCTGTCATCATAAGTTACTTTATTGGCTGATTCTCTCTGTATTGCTTTTGCTGCTGTTTCCAGTCTGTTCTTGCCCTAGAAGAACTACTTACAAAGTAAATCTTGCAGTAATTTTATGCTATGCCATCCTAGGGTTCTGTGCACTTATTTTAGTGCACTTACTTTACAAACTTGCAATTTATAAGTAGCTAGACTTCTGACTATCTTAACTTACCTAATTAATATCCATTTGGCCTATCCAGCATCCTATCAACTCCTAGTGCTGAAGTGACCAAAAATAGCAGTGGTTGACTGTGATACATGAAAGCTCTAATAACAAAGAGTGGTGTTCACCTCTTTGTTGCAAGTCCTTGTCCAGAAATTGTAGTTTTTACTGTTAGCAGTGCCATGAACCCTTTGGCCATGTCAGTTAAGTTGGGCAGGTATATCTCACAGCTTTGCCATTGGCTCTGGCACTCAGCTTTGCAACCTGACACCATTCCAGCTGTCTGTGAGGATAAGACCTGAGTGTGTCCCAGTTTGTTTTGAAAGGAAATCTGATTATGTGGGCTAGGAGAAAACCATAGACTTTTCTAGTAAGTCTCTTGGTTTGCATAGCTAAAGTCCATAGCCATCTCACAAAGTACACCTGTCCAGTGGTGCAAATGTACTGACTGAAACCAAAAGAAATCACACTGCTGTGTTCAGTAGAAATATTAGATAAAATGGTATTGACATTTACTACCTCCAAAGGAAAGTTTTACGACATCAAAAGTATATTCACTATTGCTCATGCAGGTTATTGAGGAGTTGACAGCTGCGAGAGCTCAGTCAGCTTCTGTGAAAGATCAATGAACTAGTGCCACTCATGCTGGCTTGGGCGTGAGAAAGCCAAGGAGGTTCGCAGGGCACTGAAGACTCATCAGTGCTGTGCCTCAGTGAGTGGCACTGGCTACACGGGCTGAACCAGCCCTTCTTCTCCTGCTGGGGCTGCTGCTGCCTCCTGTGTGGGTCAGAGAACTCCATAACTGGAGTGACTAGATCAGGCACAGCTAACAGCCCAATTGTGGGTGCACAAAGCTCAGGGCACAAAGTCCATCTTGTTTGTTCTGAGCTCCTATAAATGAGCTGATGCCAAGCTGGTTCAAGCTGGCTCAGACAGAGCTGGCTTTGTTTTCAGTCATGTCTGTTTAAGGACATGGTGTAGTGGTACACCTGGCAATGTTACGTTAATAGTTGGACTTGATCTTAGAGGTCTTTTCCAATCTTAATGATTCTCTGCTATTATACTATGCCATTATGACTAGGTTTGAAGACCTAGAATAATATCCTGATACTATATAAATGAAAGAGAGATTGCCATTTACCTTCTTTGTGACTTCATGGCCACAAAACTTCATAGTTTCAGTACACACAATGATGCTAATGCCAGTTTTTCCAGAAATCAACAGAAACAAAAAAACTAAGAAAAACTGAGATTAGCTCAGTTGGTTGGAGCATGGAGCTAATAACAGCAATCATGGGTTTGATCCCCATATGGGCTATTCACTTAAGAGTTGGATTTGGTGATCCTTGTGGGTCCCTTCCAACTCAGGATATTCTGTGATTCTATGAAACTACCTATTTGCAGCACTGAGTTAAATTGTCTGCAGTATTTATTTCTTCAGTACTGATTTTACTGGTATTTGAATTATGCCGATCATTTGTAAGGTGTTACTGGAATATGATTAGAACTTCTAAGGAAGTAATTTAGAAGTATTTATTTGTTTTCTTTCTCTTTCAGAATTTTTCCAATAAAAGAATCAGCTAACCAAAACCCATTACCCAATTTTTCAGAAACTCAGCCCCAAGAGGGAGAATTTTTTAATAAGAACTTACAGCTTATAAGGATATAAATTGTTTAATGATATATTTGCAAATCAATAAATAAAAATCCACTGAGTTTTAATCAGTCAGATGAAGTGCTGTTTTATGAAAAACAAATGTCTCAGGCACTAGTCTTTTATAGACTGCTATGTATCTGATATGTATAGATTTACTGAGACTTGAAAAAAATGGGGCTTGTTCACACAGCTTGCTGGTTAGACAACCTGTCCTTTCAAGACAGTTTCTTTTGAAAGTTATTTTCCTTGAAATAAAATTAATAGTTTAGTACTCCCTTCAGACTTTTTCATGGAATACTAGATTATATTGGAAATGTACATTCTGTTCATGCAGGGCCACCATCTTTTTTTGACTACAGGAAGGATGTAAATGAAGTATCTGCTTATGGTTTTCTCTGGTGGTCTGACTTTTTACCTTGTTAACAGTGTTTTACCTTTGAAAGCTGAACAAAGAAGTAAAAATCTCTGTTCCCAACCTGAAGCAACAGAGACTTTATCATTCCCATCATTCTGCAATAACAGTGGTGTAAGTCAGCAGCTGCATGCGTAGACTTGAAGTTATAGTGACAGGCAACTCAGGCCCTGTGAATCACAGCTCTCGACTTTCCACTTGAGCTTTAACAACCTGCTCTCCCTTTTTTAAAGCACTTTCTGTGTTATTGCTCTGTGAGATCAACTATTTTTCTTTGTCCTTGAATAACATTTCCTCCCTCATGGAAAATTTTCCATTTGAAAGAATATATGATAGCAGTCAGCCAAGTCAATAATTTTTCCTTTTTGTTTTTTGGTTGGGGTTTTTTTTTTCATTTTTTGATCAACCACTAATTGAAGACAATTACAATGCAAATACTTAAAGTCTTGTTTCTGTCTTTGCAGGCAGAACATTCTTAAAACCAGCTTCAGATTAAGGGAAATAAGCTCATTTCAGTTTATGTTTTATCTTGACTCTCAAATGAAAGACAAACAAAATAATAGCTTGCTTGGGAAGACATTGAAACCCATGTATTAAGCAGCAATGTTCATATTCCACAAAATAATTTTCATTCTCATAGCTAAGATAAATATTTTTCTGTCACAACATTGATAAGAGTAGCAAAATAAATGGCAACAAGCTCAAAACTATTTTATGATCAAATACCAAACAAGTAATTTAATAACCCAATTCCAAATGAAGCAGCTATGTTTCAAGCAATTATTACACCCTAGCACTTGCAACAATATTGGTATCTGTGCATTGCATGAGAAAATGGCTGTCAAAAATCATGGTTTTACCTTTTGTTTTGTTTTGTTTGTTTTTTTTTTTGTTTCTTGTATGTTTTGTTTTGTTTTGTTTTGTTGCCCACACCAGAATTTAGGCCCTTTGCTATGAATGGTGGTGTTGGAGGCTCATAAATATACTGGCTTTGGGCTAAATAAGGGATGTTAGTGCTGCAGTAGTTAAAACCACTCTTGCCAGGGAGCACTGGAGCTGCCTGTGTGGCCATGTATTACAGCCTGATCATGAAGATGAAGAGTATGGCAGAAACCACAGCCTCACAGTGCCCACTGGAGTCCCCTCCCTGCTCCCCACTCTGCTCTGTTCAAAGGACTTGTTATTGCAGCTGGCCATTAGCTTTCTTCCTACACTAGTTTCCAATACGTATTGCAAACTACAATTCTCTGCCAGCAAATCAACTTTTGTTGCTGGTCAGATTCATCTTTCCTTTGAGTATGTCAGAAATAGCCACACATACTTGCTTTGGTTTTGGTCGGCACCTTTGTTCAGACTCATGTTGTTGTTCTCCCCTTTGGTCCTGGCAGGTGCAGGAAGGCAATTGCTGCTGTATACAACTCAGGCAGTTAGTGAGCAGGTTCTTGCAGGACATAGAGACCTGTGTTAGGGCAATAACACAGCTCGCAGAAGAGGGAACAGATTTTGCCTGTGGATGGACAGTGTGCCACTGCCACTGAGGTCACCAGGAATCACCTCTGGTCTGTTCTGCAGGGCTGTAATGTGAACAAAATCAGCATTATCATCTCATTGAGGGAAGTATTGATTTGGTTTATTTGGTGCTTTAGCCAGATTTTCATATCCAGGTTCTTTCAGGTACCTGAGTCTGGGCTCTGAATTGCAGTGTATTTTAAACAGATTTCCTACATGTCCAGCCCAATTCTTCCAGCATTTTCTGAGATGATCCTAAAGTGAGATGGGGGGAGGAATGTTTAGGATCCTACAGTCCTGCAGTGCACCTTTTTTTTTTCGTTGTCAGAATACAGATCCGTAGTATTTTGCAGAGACTTCCAAGTGTCACAGCTCTCTTTGTAATCGCCTCCAGAGGCTTACCTAATTTTGAGCATCTGTTCCCCTGTATCTCACCCATATTTCAGAATTATAAGTCTTAATTTGATTGAATAGGGCTTACTAAACCACAAGTATTTTCTTACTGCTAGAAGAATATACCTCATAGGTACCTCTCCTTTTTGAAAATAGTCTTCTTGCAGTTTCTCTTTACTGTATTTTAGATGACTGGGGAATGTGAATGTTGAAAATCCATAGCAGTTTGTAAGCCTTCCCCCATGATGGTGCATTTTAAAATAAAAGAAATGAGAAAATAAAACAAAACTGTTTAATTGTTTCTGTCCCTCAAGAAGCAAAGACTGAACGGTTTGTGAATTATTGCTTTCATTCTATCAACTACTAGTATATATAATGTTTATTTTCAGCACTCACATCCTAAATGTGCATTTTAGGAGTAATTTATTTTTTTAAAACATATAGCCTAAAATATGTACTCTAAACTTTTAGGTCATAATCATTAGAAGCTTGAAAAAAGCACCTAGTTCCTTTGAAGTAGAAAACATATAATGAAATTGTCCATGCATTTCTAGATAAGGAAAATCTTAGACTCGATGAGCTGAGAATGGTGAAGAAAGATTTACTGGATGTTAATTTAAAACCAGAAGTTGAGCTCACAAAGCAAGACTTTCTACATTTTCATTATGGCCTCCTAAATTGCACTCCTTCCATCAAGGTTACACAGGTTATTAAATATTCATAAAACAGAGTATGGAAAAAAAAATCTAATTGCAAATAAGTGCAGTTGATGTATATTGCATTATTTATGATTCCAAACTAAGACAATAGAAATTGATGAAAGACATAAAGTAGACCAAAATTTAAGGTAAATTTAGCACAGAACAATTTTTTCTCTGCGTTCTCTGATGGATAGAATTTCTTGGCTTGTTCAGAAAGTGTCAGAAAGACTGATTATTTCTGTCTGTCTTAATCTTAATAAAATAGTCATTGCCATATGATATACTGACATCATTATTAAATTTTAAGTGTCACTAGGAAAAAAAATTTAATAAACAGCCTTCCTGTATTTAGGGAGAAGTTCTCAACATCAGACAACAAGGAGTTTATAATATTGACAAGGCCAAGCAGCTGAATTTCAAAATTAGGCCACTACTCTGCATGCTGGGAAGACAAAAGCTCCTCTTTGCTGAGGACCTGAGTTGCAAATAGATGCATGAGTGACCTCAAACCAGTGGCAACATAATGTTACTTGGTACTAACAGTGCAGGGGAAACTACTCAGTTCATTTGGTTAAACCAAATCATGATCAACATGTTTTATTGATTTATTAAAAACACTTAATAAGCAGTGTACAATAAATTTAGCATTAATATCAACAACAGAGCAGAAAAGCCACAACATTAGACAATTACAAAATGTAAATTAACACCTGCAGTTTTTGAAATATTCAAATCCATAACTTTTTTTAGGAGGCTACAGGGGATAAGAGCTGGATAGATGCAAGGAAGGCAAAGACAAACCCCTTTCCCTTAGAAGAAGTCAAATTTCTTCTGCTGAACTGAGCATGGCAAGGTTATGAGCAAACTGATATCAGTGTGAGTTATGCTATTGAATTAAGAATTCCAAGATTTCACCAGAACCCCCTATATTTGGAACATTTCTCCTTTTGACCTCACAGGTAAAGGATTTGGTTCCTCCACAAATCTCTGCACGTTAAGAGGAAGATTTTCAAATGTTTCAGAAAACTCTGATTTATAGTCCTGCTGGGGTATTGAATATCCATTCCCTTTCCCTCTGAAAGGTTTCTTGTTTATCCTAGGCTAGTTCTGTTTCCTAAGTGGGGCACTGTACATTTGAGACACAACTACCTAGCTAATGCAAGACTAAGATTGTAACCTCCCATTTCCTATTCCAGCCTATAAATCTGTAATTAAAATGAATCATACATTATTTCTTCTTCCTTTTCTACCCTTGAATTCCCATGACTAAAAAGTTTAAGAGTTTCTAATTAAGAAAGATAATACACTCACTGAGACTAATGAGACATGCTGCGGAGGGCTGCTACAGAACTGAAACCCTCCACGAATATTAATTTGTCCTATGATATGAAGATTGAACATTTATATCATGAAGGTTTTTTATTGACTGATGGAATTACTAAAGAAACTATTGAGATTATCATTTGAGTCCTGAGTCTGCTTCATTTTCTCACAATGAGAGACATTCTGGACACACCGCTCCAGTTAATATTGGGTGTCATAAAACGTGAGTATGTGACCATTGCCTTTCACATATGCTACAGAATACAGCCATGACATGACCAGAAAGTAACTGCAATGAGGCTACAACATTCCCCCATAGGTGGGAAGGGTTTGAGCTGCAGGGTTAAAAAGTATATAGACAGACACTACTATAAGTGGCATGTCTAGGAGGGACAGAACTGCAAAAACTTCAGGATACGTAAGGTTTGGGGAATCCAAACCAAGATATTGTATGGTGAGATTTTGGATTCCCATTATGGTCAGGCAGTTACTTTGAGAAACACCAACTCAGCATAAGTTACTTCGATCTGCTGTTTAATAATCTCATTCAGCTTCTGTAATACAGAAAAAGCTGCTACTGGATCTCAGCTGATCCGTGGAGTCATGTCCCTTCCCTTACAACAGCGAACCATCACATTCAGGGGGTTCAGAGATGGGAACCTTTACTTAAACTCTGGATGATGAGGAAGATCACATTTGGCTTAAACTATACATACAGTATAAAAAAAGTATTGAGTATTGTTTTCCTACACCTGAAACTTTTCTAAGAAGGGTTCTGTAGCTCAGAGCATTGCATTTATTTTCAGACGGGTGTATTTGGACTGGTTTTGCCTTTCCTCAGCTTCATTTTCTTAAATCAGTGATCAGGAAGAACTGGTAACATCTGGTGAATAGACTCACTGAATGCCCGAGCTGGTCATTCATTGGGTGTGGAGAGAAAGAACACACAACATTAGAAGTAATCTCTAAAGTTGGGGAAACATTTCTGACTTCACTGTGATGAATCTGTGGTTTAATGTAAGAGATAAAGTTTGGGGCTTTCTTAAGACAAGGAACCTTGATGTACATGTATTTCCTGTACTGTCTGCACTTTCTGGTCATTAGGGTACCTTGGTGAATGAAGTATAATTTTAGTGTTAACCTGGATTAAAGGGTAAGAAAATCACATTGGAGCAGGTGTTTCTTTAAATAAAAAGGCAGAGAATAAACTCTGTTTTCAATAATTTTTCCAGAAGTCATCCCAAGAGTTTCTCTGTTTGCTATCTGTTTCCTAATCCTTTTTTTTTTAATGGTAACAATAATGCACAATTTTCTTAGCACTCCTGCAGTGAGTAATGTTCAAATGAAGAAACCATTTGGCAGTGAGCAGAGGTTGCCCTTTGACCATTTGCCCCAGCCTCTGTGGAATGTGTACATTTATTTTCCTTCTCTTCAAGAGATTATTACTTTTGTGGATAGCTGAGTGATAGCAATTTGAACCAAGTAGTTTCAGACTAATTTTATTAGTATTTCTCTTTGGCTGCATTCATACCAGTAAAATAACAGTGTCAGGACCTGTTCTTGGCATGGAACCCAGCTGGCACTGTTTGACCACACACACTTCATTAAGCCCTTCCAGCCTCAGAGGTGTATGGCTCCATCCAGACTACCTCTTGGGAATGTTTCCTAACAAGTGCTAATTTCCAAATTATTTCTAAGAATTTCTTGGGATGGTGCTTCATGTCATGCACCAAACATGTGAAAAAATGCTCCAGAGACTTCAGAAAAGGGGTGTTCGAGTTCCAGCAGCTGGGCTTGCTACCCACCATAATTAGTTTACTGGTACATGTCTTTATGCCATACAGTGTATCACTTAAATCCAAACCTTCAAGGTCAAAGGGCACCTCCTTATCAAATGTGAAAGGGAACACAACACTTTAAATACATGCAGAAAATAACATTTCTCTGTGCCCTCATCTGGAAATGTAAGTGCAAGTCAGGATTTTCAAGAACTACTGTAACACAACTAACAGTAATGTTATCCTGGATGGCCATCCTTGCTTCAGTAAAACTTATAAAAATACATTTCCTTGCTGAAAGCTGACACTTCCTTGTAGACCCATTAGTGACAGGAACAAGCCTCATGGGTGTCTGTGGCACAGTATGAATTCTCTGTGGATCCCAGGATCAGCCTCTTTGTGCCAATTTTGTTTTTCTACCATACTTCAGGAAGGATTATGCAGTGATGTTGATCTTTTTTTAGTGCCTTTTTTTTCCCCCTTGCTGCTGTTTTTTTTGCAAGGGTCATTTCATGAAGCCACTGCAGAAATTCTGGGAAACTGCATTGTGGCTCAATCACACACTCTTTAAAGGATAGGCGTAGCTGAAGTAATTTTTTTCTTTTTGTTTTTTTTCAATACATGAAATATGACTTTGGAGAGAAATTAGGAAGCAGAGGAGGGCAGGCAGAGGGGGAAGCACTTATATGCCTGTCTGTGTGTAAGTGAGAATAAATCTCCTGCACTTCCCCTCTTACCTGTCACGTACCGATAAATTATACCCTAATGTAGCTGCCAGAATAGATACGGCTTGAGATATTCTGTTTCACCATCAGACAGCCACTGGGTTTCTCTACAGCAGCAGCCTCCAGACCTGGTTGGATTATTACGATCACTGCTACAAAAAGTTGGGTTGGTATTGTTATTGCTGAAAACATACCAGCCTGAAACATAATGTTTTATTGAACTTGCAATAGAACTGAAACTAATGTTTCCAAAAGGAGCTGTCTGAACTAAAGCGGGTTTTTCTGCGCCTTTCAGCCAGCAGCCAGGAAGACAAGTTCTGAAATCTGTAAATTTCCAAATAAAAGAATTGTCCAGAACTTTCTGTCACATGTGGACCAGACAGGGACCTGGCCTGTTTGCCACCTTATGGGAGAAGGTTCTTAATCTACAAAATCTTTCACTAGGCAACAAACCACTAAACATATATTTTTATATAGGACACAGTCTTGGGGGGGGAGGTGTTGTGGGAGGGGAAAATCCTTTTGCTATGGTCCATTTTTCTTTCTGTCTTGCTGAAATATTGCACTGTAATAGAATACTTTTTAAATGAACCTCCTCTCATCTGACTTCTTAATAGCCTTTAAGGAAAATTATATAAACTTTCAATGGCAAAGAAAATCTATGACTGTCATTTTGATTCATCCTGTAGCTAAAAATGTAACAATGGAGCTGGAAAAACATATTCAAATGGACTGTTTTTGTCAGAAAAAGTAGGTTGCCAAACTGTAAACTTATCATGGGACTATGTTCATTTTGTTCTAATGTTGAAGGAGAAAGTGTTTGAAATTTATGATGGAAGTTATTTCCACTTTTAAAGAGTTTCCATTCAAATTTAAAACTACTTAAATTAAGCTATTATTCCCACTCCTGAGCCTAAATGATAATTTTTTTTATCTTGTAACAAATATTTTAATGTATATTACACTTTGTAATGGAATTTCAATACATATTAGACTGTTATGTTTCTGTGGTGACCTAGAATGAAAGGTAACTTTGGAATTTTCTGTAGAGTAAGTTTTTTGAAGTCTGAGCCCTGTTGCACAGTTCAGTGCGTCCTTGCTAATGAGCCCAGACTGCACATCACCCCTTCTCCCTGGAGGCTCTGCTGCTGGGATTACTGGTTTAGCAAATGTTTAGAGCGTGGATACGGATTGCCCAGCCTCAGCCTTTTGTGTGTGCTCTGCTCCAAGTCAATTGAATTAAAATGTAACTTTTGGATATTAACTACATGACTGAATTGCTTGAGACATGTTTACATAAACTGTTTCCCATGTGGCTGATTGCTGAAGTATAATTAGAAGAACGTCAGATGTGTGCTGGCTGTTCCCCAGCTATGCCCAGGACTCCCCTGTGCCTCTGGGCCAGCTGGGTGCTCCCGTAGCTGCTGGGGAGGGATGCTCTTGGCGCCGAGGCATCGTGGGCTAATGCCACATGCCAGCTGCTGGGATTTTAAATGCACAGGGGTATTTTGCATCTGCTTCTGTTTTAAAATACAACTGAGATTTTTCAGAAGTAACGGTATATAGGTATATTGATATAGGAACAAATCGCAAGAAGTGTACTGTTATCTTCTGAATATTCCCAGTAATTAGAAAAATGTACAGAATTCTACCAAAAATACTGTGGGTGTTTTTTTTTAAATTTTCTTTCAGTGGTTTCCCACCCTTTTTTTGTATCCTCCCCCTTAGTAGCTCAGTTTATGTACTGCATTTTTTTTTCAGAATCAATGTATTGGTAAATAAGTGGCAGGAGTCTTCTCTTCAACGGAGTGGAAATGATGATGCTAAGCATATTTTGATGAGTGGGCCTATTTCATTCATTAACACCAGCTAATTTCATTCAGCTGGTGTTAATGAGCCAGTAGAAAGGAATCATAAGCACCTCCTAAAGACTGTCCTTAGGCTGGCCAAAGCCACTCAGTATGAAAGCTGATCTGACACATCACAGAGCTAAACCTCATCCAGTGAAAAGAATAATATTTGGTATCAGTGGCTGAAGAAGACATTCATCTTATCAGTAGCAGCTTGCACAAAATATGTGTTGTACAGAGCTGGATTTACAAGTGCCGTGTCTGGGATGCAGACATTACCTGTGCGGCAGGTATTTTTGAATGTTCCACAGATTTGGTTAAATATTTATGTTATGGTCATCTCTAAAATATAATTAGTGTGATATGTAGGAAGGAAAACTTTTCCAGCTGATGCTAAAGCTATCCAAATTTCAGAAATCATCAGCTAAATGCAAAAGATAAATGGCTGGGTACTAAGAAACCTGAAAATAATTAAACTTTTTTACTTGCTAAGGATTATTTTTTGCTACTAAGGTCTGATTTATTCTATGATCCTAAATTCAGGGATATTCTGTGTTCAAATATGCAAAGAATGTCACTGCAAGTGATGACTGCACAGCATTCAGAAAATCCTGCCTCGGTTTTTGAAATCCTTTTCATTCCCTGCAGTGTATGTGCCACATCATTCAACTGCTGGCTATAAAATACTGCTCCCATCTGATGAGGCACTTCAGGAGTCTGAAAAGAGAATGATTGTCTTACCCAAATGGATGTTTTAAAAGATAAGAAGGCAAATTGCACCTGCAGCTACATGCTGAGTCAAAGCCACCATTTGGTCCAGCAGTGTTCTGCAATGAAATTTTAGCATTCCCTCTTTCAAATATTCCTCTCCATCTCATAGGACAGAAAGGATAGAAGTCTATACAAATCTGCCTTCAGTGAAAGATTTTGGTAACCAGGAACAGAACCAGCACAACTACATTTAATAGAGCATAACGTTTATTTGGATCATTTTTCTGGATTTGAAAAAGCACAAGTGAGAAGTGAAGTTTCACAGACATGAAGTCCCAGAGAAGATGAATGTTAAAATGATATAACATGGCATGTTAACCCATCTAAACAGAAAAACAATATCACTCTCACATTCTGTTTCCAATCTTAATAATAACAGAGGAAACACAGGAAAGTAGAAGCCAGGAAGAGGAGGAATTGTTAAAAAGGGAGCTGTTAGGGCTGATATACTGCTTCTGAATTTCAAGGGCCATGAACTTGCTATCAAATAGAGTGGGTCACCTGCCTTGACATCTGGCTTTTCAAATCTATCTGTAATGACCAGAGAAACTGAATTTAAATTCTGCAGCTACTGGTAGGTGCTTTTGTTAAGGGATACGACTGAAGGATATTTATCATAGGTAAAAAGAAGAAAAAGTTTGCATTTTATTGCTACTACATCCACTAAAAACTTTACTGTTAAACAGAAGATTTTGCAAAAGCTGTGTAAATTGCCATGCCAATTTTTCTTGTTTTCTCTTACTAATTATAAAGGGAAAGGATGGATGGAGAGTCCTGATGACTCTCAACAAAGTCAGATTATTAGAAGTCATATACACAAAATGATGTAGTTAATTTTTAAGATGCAAAGAATCCATCCCAGCTGTCTTAACGTCTATAAACTGTGGAACCAAAATTTATAAACAATAATGCAATATGACGCATAATTTAGGCATTTAAGATTAACGTGAGTTCCCAGTATAGTAAAGGGACAAGGCTTTTGAATGACTCAGAGAAGATCCTGTCTTCCTGCCCTAAATTTAATGAAGGAACTTGATTTAATCTCTAATTCTTCTTCAATGCAATCTTGGCCTCTGAAGTCAACATTCAGTGAAAATGACACATACAAAATCTGGTTAGCTGGTGAGCTGGACAATCGTGTCAAGAGTCTCATGCTTGATTACTGGATAGAGTCACAATCCAAAAGAGTTTCACCCTGGCCTACTGGATTTAGGAAAGTTTGTTGAAGGCAATAATAAGTACGAGTTCAAGAGGAGGACATCTCTGAAGATGAAAAAGTAGAATATGGTTAGAATATTCACTTCCTTCAGCTGGTAATTTTTGAAAAGAAGTACTTGGTAAGCACAGCATGTGCCTGTCTGTAGTTGTGTCACTAGTTAATGTTAGACGCGGCTGAATCATTTTAAGAAGGGATTATATTTTTACATTCCTGTTAGCAGATACTGTTAAATAATATAGTATTACTGGCCCAGCACTTTGCTGTGTTACACTTTCTACTTTTTCTTCTTTTTTATCTTGCTTCATGAAATTATGCTTCCGCTGCTGATGGATTTTGCAGTGAAGCATAACTTGTGCACATTGTTTTGTTATTTCATGCAAAATTTCATATCTAAATGGTATAAGTTGCCATTGCCCTGGCATTCTCATTGCATGGTTCACTAGACTCCAATATCCTGCAGCATGGAGTATTAGTCAGCATAGAAAAACCCAAATGTTCAGCTGCACAATATAAAGCTAAGAATACAGTCACTAATATGTATTAAATGGTGCTCTCCTTGCAAATGGATGAACGGAACATTTTTCTGCAGACTCTACAGTTTCTTGGAGATTCGTATCACAAAACATGTCTTTTCATATGGGAGTTATTTTCTGTGGTTTAATATGGTTTTAGAATAAAGATTTTTTTATGCAATTGCAACATCTTTTATAGTTTTGATGGACCTAGGTCCTTCACATATATGTCACTATAGACAGGCATGGACTATTGCATCCTTCATGTCTTGGTTATGATAAAGTAACTATATTCAGTAGAATGCAGATTTCCCTCCATTTTCTGTTTTTCAGATTTCTCTAACAAGGATGAATTTTTCCATAAATTCCATTTCTGGCTCAATACTTCTTCCAGAGGATTAAATGATATGGCTCTGGCTGATTTCTGGGGAAAGTAAGTTGGGCCAAGATTGATAGCTTATTCAAAACACCTTAAAAATGAGACACATTATTCAACTTTAGATGATATATATATATATGCCTGAGCTTATCAGCCATGTTTCTTTACTGTAGGCTTTATCCTTTTATACTTTTCAGCTAATAAACCATAGACAAATTGAATTCTACCTCAAGCAACTGAAAGGCAAAGAAGGACAACAACTTGATCAAAGCTAAAATTCTCAGGCTAAAATTCTGCAGGTCTGCAACCCGTAAAACAACAGGATGCACCAATTGTTGCAGTTCAATGGAAACACTTCACCAACATCCCTCAATTTGCTAAAATCATGGACCTAAGATGCGACTTGTCAGAAGACCCCTTAGCTTATATGTAAAGATGTGTGTAACTATGTGTGACTGTATCTTGGACGCATGAAAACTAGTATGAAACTGGAAAGGAATATTTTTGCCCACCAGCTGAGGAACAGTTTTGTGCATATTTCTGCTGTTTCTGGACCTGTTTGTTCTGTCCTGGTCTGTCTGGATTTATTAGTTTGAATCTGTTTCTTGGGTATTTCTGCACTGTGAAACACAAATGGTCATTAATAGCTCGGATGATTGGAGGGGAGTCCTAAATGACAAGTTAATGGTTTTGGGATACCACAGACATACAAGACTCATTCTATCCCCACCCTGTCCAATTTTTGCACATGCTAGTTGTTTTCCTACATAACTGCCTACACAATACTTACCTCCATTTTGAATCACATTTCTTTTAATCTTATTCAGAAATAGCTAATTCAAGACTACGTAGAACCCTCAGAAAAGGATATATAAGAAGCAAGAAGCAATGCTATTTTGAGAAGAGATATGGACAAGCTACATGCTGAATATTACCTTCAAGAACTGTTGAATATCTCCAGGTGGCATGAGTTGACAGACACACAGAAAATATGACATATTTTGGTGATATTCCCACAGCTAAGAACTGATTTGGCTCATGATAGATGACAAAATGCTACAGTCTCCACTTAAGTTTGGGAAATGGTGTCGTGACCCTGTGCATGTCCACTTAGTGAGGGTCAAAAGAAGATATTACCAGTAAAAGTCTGGTCCAGACTAAATCAGGCAAAAATTTAAGACCACACTCTGCTACAGTTCAACTGTATGCTCTGCCAGACAGTCCTGGTTGTTATGGTATTAAGGCTGTGTTATCAAAGTTGTATTTACTGTCCAGCAGTTTAGAATCATTTTTTTAATCATTCTGATATTTTTTTTATAGTTTCTCTATCATTTCAAGTTGTGCAAGAGCTCTGTTTTGAAAAGGCGATCTTGGAAAAAAATTGAAACCCAACTAATCAAAAAGCCCTCACCCACCCCAAAAAAGTGAGCATTTAGTCTCAATCATTCCCCAGTTTGGTTTACCATGAGGCCATGAAAATACTGGTACTGGCACAGGGAGAGGCTGGGGGGGTGGCTAGGCAGCTTCTCTTGGCATTGTTAGCTCTTGCTAGCTTGAAGAGACCACACTTGTGACCTTGGATTTAGTAAGCTATAGAAAGGAGCACTCTGAAAATATTGGGTGTACAAGAGCTTTCCTTTTCAGAACAGAAATTGCTTAAATTTTAGTATGTTCATGGATTTCTCTACAATCCCCTATGCTTTTAATGGGATGTGTGTTGCTAAGTCAGTAAATTGGCTAAATTCTTGTAAATTTCCCTTTTTGATAGAATTTACAAATAAATAAACACATGCTTCTAAAAAAAAATAAAGTGCAACGATATGCTGAAGGCTTTCATGAGGTTGGAGTTCTGGGACTGCAAAAATATTTTTTCTGAGGGAACTGATTTCTGCTGTCATCTGTTCTCATAATGATCTGTGAGAAATGAAAGATGCAATTAGCCAAGCATAGGGAAAATCAAATTGCCATAACCAGAAACCAATCCTAAATGTTGCAAATTTTCCAGACAGCAATCAAAGTGAACTTGAAGGGCAGAGACAAAAGAAACTCCAGTGTTAAAATGAAGCACTAAACTAATTTGGGTGAGGCTGCAATCATGCAAAACAGAAATGAATTCCTTTTACTGCTGATATTTCTGATATTCTGCTTGTCACTGATTATGAGGAATGACAGTAAAATGAATGCCTTATATGGAGAAATGCACAGATTTGTGATAAGTATCAGTGAATTTTGTTTGAGCTTTAAGGCTGTGTGACTCAGAAATTTCAACTGAAATGAGAATCTGTGGCATGCAGTGTTCAAAGCAAGAGGAATGTAAGCTCTCTGTTGCATTTGTGATTGGTGCAAAGGGGCAGGTGACTTTCTGAAAGAAAGTTGCTGATTTCAGTTAGGAAAGTTCATGATGAAAACAAGTTTTTCTCAGGCAAATTATCAAGGCAGTCGTCCATCTTGAGGAGAAGTTAAGTCCAAAGCTAAAGAGGCCATATCATAGCTTCTTCAAAGAAGGCAAGCTATTTCCTGGTGGAAAAGAATTCCACCAAGATGTGTGTGTCATGTCCAGAAGAGCAGAGTAGGATTGTTCACAGATTTTAGAGCCAATTGATAATCAACCACTCACTTTCTCCATAATGCTTTAAAAAGAAAAAAGAAAAAAAAAAAGAGGTGTGATTGAAATGAAACATATTTAGAAAACCACATCCAATTTTAACTTAATCTTCAGTAAAATAAGTTCAATATGTCTCCTAGTAACTTTGTTAAATAACCCTCACTACTAAAATATCATACCTGAATTTACCAATTTTTGAATTTTTCAACCAAACACCTTCACCAGATTTTACAGGTAATTTTCTGGATGGAAGCCTTCTCAGTAATCATATTTTGATTCCTTCTCTTTGAACTTTTGCGCTTCAATGATGCTAGATTTCTCATTAATCATGTGTATGAATGACTCTTTCCTGAACCTTCTCAAATTTATCAACTCCTTTCTTGAATTGCAGATATAAGATGTAAAGCAAGTACTTCAATCAGAGCAGTGTCAGTCTTTTAAATAGAGGGGTGTTAGACTTGCACTTCATATTTTCCTGCATACACTTACAAGACTGTATTAGTTTTTTGCTCCCATAATTGTCAAATGCTTAAGGCTCACCCAGGCCTTAGCAAGAGACATCCACGTTCTTTACGGAGTCTAAATTATAAATGCTTTCATATGCTACTTTATACTTGGCTCTTTTGAAAATGCTGTAAGACAGTAATTCTGTCTTTTATATTATTTACGTCTCTATCTCACTGACCTTATCAGCAGTGATTTTCAGTAACGATTTTTTCATTTGTTATGGGCTAATGATAAAAATAAGTAATCAACTTAGGCAAGGTTCAGTTCTGATTTTTCAGCCTGGAGAAGAGACGGTTGCATGTAGATCTCACAGCAACCTTCCAGTATCACAAGGGGGCCTACAAGGAAGATAGAGAGGGGCTTTTGTCAGGACTGCAGTGGTAGAACAAGGAGTAATGGGTACAAACTGAGAGGGAATTTAGTTTAGTTGTTACAAAGAATTTTACTGTGAGAGTGATAAGGTAGTGGAACAGGTTGCTCTGGGAGGTTGAGGATGCCCCAAGCCTGGCAGTGTCCAAAGGTTGGATAAGGCCTTGAGCACCCTAGTCTAGTGGGAGGTGGCCCTGCCCATGGCAGGGGTGTTGAGACTAAATGATCTTTAAGGTCCATTCCAATCCCTTGACATTCTATGATTCTATTATTCTCATCGGAAATAACTAGGCATGTGTCTAGTTTTGGATAATTCCATTTAAAATTACGCAGTAAAAAGCACCTGCTACCTAAATTGCAATACACATTATACAGTTTTATTTTGAACTCTAAACACTGCCTGGTAAAAAAGCCTTATGCTTATTGCTGGTAGCATTTTTTTTGCAACCTTTGTTTAAGAAATTTACAACTCTAAGCAAGTCATTGCCAATCGGCTTGCTGCCAAAAGGCCCTGGAGGGACTCTTCTATTCTCCTATCAATAATAGTGAAAGGCTACTTTAGGCATATTAATAACCCTGTCAGTGTGAACTACTAACTACATATATAATAACTATATAAAGATGGTTTATAGGCTCCTCTTTTCTCAATACTCCATACTTGGAATGCAGTTCACTCAGTTGAGTTGTCTGTGTGTTGACCAGGGAGCTTGGGGCAGCTATAAGCACCCAAATATTCAGCAGGGAGACGGTCAATGAAACCACACATCAGGAAACAGACGAAGAGTGAATCTGAAATGTTCCTGGTCTTCTAGGCTTTGGTACTATTCATAGACTTGAGTTAGGTACCTTGTGAAATTTCAAATGACCTCAAACTTGGACAGAATGGGAAAGGGATATCCTGTTCCTCTACTAAAGCTGTGTAGCTCTAGAGATTTCACAGACCTGTAGGGAGAAAAAGTAAGAGAAAAAATGATCATAGCTCACAGTAAGGTGTGCATTAACAAAGGAGAGAATGGTATCTGGTCTCTGGGGTATGCTTAGGTAGTTGACATTAAATATCTTTTCAAGAACAAAGGATCCACACATTCCCAGTCTTTATTCTTCCTTGGGAAAGGTGGATGCAGGCTGCATGGGCTGAAGTGCCTGCTTTACTTTCTTCAGAAGAGGACTTGGAAGCTAGCCCTGCTTCTAAGTGTGGTCAGTTGGTGCTCTTTGTTCCTCCTGGCACAGAGGAGCAAGGTTGCAGATGGGGATACCTGTGCATGTAGGGAGCTACATGGTCATCTATTCACGTTCAGAAGATATTTGACCCTTTTCTGGTCACAGACTAGTGATGCCTCTGCATTCAGCTTAAACGGAAATCAAGAAATCTTCAATATTAGTGGGGGGTGTTTAGTTGATATTCTTAAACAAGAGAAAGCGAACACTAACATAATCAGACTAAATGTGTGGTTGCAACATAAACTTCTACTTATAAAAGATATGATGTGAAAAGACCAAATCTACAAGTTCTTTGCAAACAACACAAAAGACAGATGGATGATAAGCTTTGCTGATGGTTTTCATAGAATGGTTCTGGTTTGATGGGACTTTTAAGATAATCTAGTTCCAATCCCTCCGGTATGGGCCAGGACACCTTCGATTAGACCAGCTCAGTCAGAGCCAGGAACAGCTCTGAGTTACTCAGGTTACTCAGAACCAGAAACAACATGCCAAGTGGAGGATGGCACTGCACCAACATTGCTGCTTCTATGCCTCTCTAATCTGGGCCACCCATGGTCCTGGGGTTTTTATCTGCAGCCACAACCTGCCATTCTGGTTAGGGTTAGGGTTCAGAGAACCAGAAAGTCAGAGCTCCAAGGACACTGGGTCTGGGAAAGGCATGCAAAGGGAAGCACAGCACTGCACCAATATTGCTCCTTTAAATCTCGGCCACCCATAGTGGTAGGGATCTCAACCACACCTCATAGCAGCAATTAAGGTTAGAGTTAGTGTTCAGAAAACCAAAAAGCCTACAGCTCCAGAGGCACTGGTGCTAGAAAATACATGTCAAGGGGAGCACAGCACTGTTCCAAAATTTTTCCTTCCACACTTTTTAAATCTAGGCCACCAATGTTGATGGGCACCTCAGACTAAGCTCATAGTGGCCCTTAAAATTAGGGTTGGGGTTCAGACATCCAAAAAGGCTACAGATCCAGAGACACTTGGGCTGGAAAAAGCCTCTTTTCTGAGACTTCTATGTCATGAGTGGCAGATCATAAAAATCCCAGGAACATGTGAATTTGCATTTAATCCTCTAGTACTTCTAAATCTTTGTGATCAGTAGAAACATGATTTCCTGACACAAATTATATTTCATGACAGAGAGATATGCTTCTGTTCCCCATAAATTGTTAACATACCATATGCATTGTCTCAGGCCTAAAAAGCTGCACGATGCTTTCCTTTCACTCACTCTGCTTGACTTCATATAACTTCTGTTGTTGCTTTTTTTCCCCTCTACAATGAGGAAAGTTCTTCACTTGAATCATCTGAAGAAGAGGAAAAGTCAATAGCTCAAATTACAAGTAATGGGAGCCATTGATTTAGTTATATAATTCATAAACTGAATTAGCAACTAAACAGAAATATCCCTGGCATTGCGGCACAGGTGAACGTATAACTCATTGAGGCAGAGAATATGCTGATTGCACAAAGCCCTGAAGTTCCCAAAGGTCACAAAGCTCAGGATGGATATTTTTCCCTTTTGATTTCCTTTCTGTCACCCAAGACTGAGGACAGTCTATCCGAGAAAGGATGCCTTGATAATCAGAGATGCTAGAGTCATGTGGATCTAGTAATCAAATAAACCCTTGAAAAACTACAGATATTTAATTCTGTAATCATACCTCTCAGACAAGACAGATTTTTGTGGGCTTGTGTATGCTTAACACCAAAAGAAGATCAATAACTCTATGCATAATTTGAGGCTATGGCAATGCGAGTATTGTGCAATGCTTGTGGTACTACAGTGGCTTCTCTCAGTCACTGCAGAGAGAGGGATTCATGTCATTGCAGAGAGAGGGACTTGTGTCACTGATTTTGACTATCCAAAATTTAGCTAACTGATCTCAGTAACTCTTTCGAACTCTATCTACCATCAATGTGAGATACTTATTTCCAAAGAGCAATTCCTCTGACCTATATGAGATTTGGTTTATGATATGATTAAATCATTATCGAATGCACACATTTCTCTTTTTTGACTGGATAGGGAATGCAGACAACTAAATTAAAGTCTTAGCTTTCTGTTTTAAAGTTACATAAAAGCCAACACAAATCAGTTTTTTATTACCTCCCATGTAACTTTTAACTTTTTGTTAGTTCTGGTAAAATACTAGACAGTATTTTCATTCCAGGAATAGTAAAATTCTATATTGTGAAAGTTTTAAAAGCTAATTACTATAACTAGGTTTTGTTTTAATTAAACTTTGCTAGCTTGCTTGAAAAATTAAAATAATTTAGAGAGGCATGGGTTTCCTCTATAGAGAACAATGGAAGGTTGTCAGCATCATATATTCATCTAGGAAATCTCAAACTTGATTTCCATTTCTCCCTCAATTTGCCCAATGCTGAAGTAAAACTTACTAGTTTGTAGTTCTGGATTATTGCCAGTGGAGTTCTTAAGGGCAATCACAGCACTTTCCACCCTCCAATACTCCTGGATAAGAGCAGATTAAAGTAAGGTTTAGTTTTTTGGGAGTTTTTTTTGCTTGTTGTTTTTTGTTATTTTTTTTCTTTTTTGCTTGGAACTTACTGAAGCCTTTCATCTGGTTTTCAAACCCTGCAGCTGTTAATCAGTTTGTTTTAGCACTTCATTGTTAACCTATTCTCTGACATTGCCTGTATATTCCTTGTACAGGTCTGAAGAATATATCTTACCAATGCATTCTGAGACTAAACCCAGCATAAAGAAATTGCTGTATTGATATATAATCTCCTCTGTTGAGCAGCCATTACCAGAGAGGCAAAGTGAAAGCAAGGTCAACAGAAAAGTCATCCATCTGTAAAAAATTAAGGATTCTTTTTAAAAGCATGTACAGTGGTGGTCTCTAAGTTGAAAACTAGCACTATGAGACAATATCTGACTTTATAACAACTTTGTGAAAACATCAGCTTAATGCTCATTAAGATTCAACAAAGTAAATGGATTAGTAGATGTTTTAGAAAAGGAATAGAGAATAAGCCAACATCTTATATCACTGTGGAAACATATTGTGTGTTCATATCTTAAATACTACATATAATCTGTTTGTCTCACAAAGTCTATATAAAAATGCAGAGAGGATCATAAAGATGACTTACAGCATAGACTGAGACTGAGAAGTTGTC
The DNA here is from genome assembly GCA_013396655.1 of Campylorhamphus procurvoides. NCBI lineage: Eukaryota > Metazoa > Chordata > Aves > Passeriformes > Dendrocolaptidae > Campylorhamphus > Campylorhamphus procurvoides. Next base: position 3,211,645 of record WBMV01016876.1, on the reverse strand, counting down.
TGAGGGAGGCAGGGATAATGATAGCATATAATAAAAGTCTTTTTAGATTTTATAGGTCTTGAGTGTCATGCAGAACATCAAGAAAGGCTTAGTAGATTCAGCTGATTCCAATAGGTAATGGGTTCAAAACCAGCAAAAGTAGATGCTCATCCATATGATGTACAGTTTAGGTGCTAATTCCTTCTCATGGGATATTATGGAGGCTAAATTTTGCATGGGCTCATGAAACATCTCAAAAATCCTATAATATTTATTGAATATAAAGATACAACATAGAAGGCTTTCTGGCTCACCAAGTCCCCAAGTTACAAATTGCTGGAGACTGGGAAGAAGCTTTGGGTAAGATGCAGACTTGCTGTCCTGAGACTGCACTGTTGTTGGGCAGTATTGACAACAGGCCAATACTTGTATTTTATATCCAAGTGTTTTCAACTGTTTTTTTTTTCCCCAGGTACAACTTACGTGGTTATTTATTACACAAAGTTTTTCTAGTAAGGATATCCGCTTGACTTGAGGCTTATGACTGAACCCCAATGATCCTTTCCCAAACCCGCCTGTATTTTTTGCTTTCTTCTATCAAAGGGTTTTAACAGAGAGAAAATGAAACACTTGCTGATCCATTTGTTCTGTTTGTGTCACAAAACTTAAAAGTTCTCTCCAGCTTTTTATAATTAAAGATTATGTGATTCAACAGAAATGATTCCACCCTAAACCTGTTCAAAGCTTTTTTTTTAATGCTTCATAAAAGAACACTCATTTAAAACAAACAAAAAATGCCAATCAATACTCACACTGATCCCAACTGCAGGGTTGGGGTTTTAAAGATAGTTTTGCATTCTCAATGAGATTCTTTTCAGATCTAATTAGTGAAATTGATATCAGCTCATTTCACTAAATATCTTCTCCTTAAAATTACCTTCCATATTGTAGAATTAAGTATTTTCTTAAGGTGAGATGTAGTAAAGTGCTAAGAAATGGAAAGTATACTCACAGTCTCTCTAATAGATGTGCCATGGAGTTTTCCAGATATTCTTCACAGGGAAATAATTTCAGCTGCCTGGGGGAAAAAATAAGATATTTATGTTGGAATAGAACTTGGAATTTTATTTTTTAAAAATTGTATAGTTTTGAGCTTTGGAATGCCAAAAATATTAAAATGCTTTCTTAGCATTTCTTTTGCAATCCTTTTTTTTTTTGTGGAAATTCATGTTCAAGATCATAGGAGCATAGGATAATTCAGGTTGGGAGGGACCTCAAGAGGTCTCTATTCTGACCTTCTGCTGAAAGCATGATCAGCTATGAGATCAGACTAGACTCTTCAACTATATATCCAGTTTGGTCTTGGAAACCTCCAGAGATGCACAAGCTTGTTGGTACAAATGCTTGACAGTCCTTGTGTTTGGTTTTTTTCCCCATATATTCAATATGAACCTCTCCTGGTTCAACTGCTAAGACACTGTCTCCTGGTCTCTTGCCATACACCTCTGTGAACAGTATGGCTTCACAACCACCTCAAACTTACTGATAATCTGTTCTTATCTCCCAAAGCCATCTCTTATCAAGATTGAATATGCTCAGTTCCCTCAGCCTCCCCTTATAAATTAACTGCTCAGACCCCTGACCACCTTGGTCGCTCTATGTTTTTCAACAGAGGTTTGATAAAATATTAAATATTTCCAAGGTTCATGAATGATTTAGGAACCAAACTTATTCAGGCTCATATTAATAAGTTATTTAAAAAAATCATATTATCTATAGCAGTAGCCAGCAGATAAAAAACCTGGCAGTATACATCTAGGAAAACAGTATTTTAAAAACAATTCGAATGAACAAGATATCCTGTGATTTTCTTTGCATTTTATTCTTTTTCTCTGAAAAAATTCCATACCCCTCTCAAACTCTGCCTTAGCACCTGCCTTTCCCCTCATATCTTTCTGTACTGATATCAGTGTCAAATAAACATTATACATATCAATGCTGCATTGCTTGGTGTGCTGCAGAGCTTTATTCTAAGTCACATCGTTGTTGAACCAAAAAAATAACAGGGTTGTCATGAGTGGCATCAGCTGTGTGGCTGTGTTCATATATGCAACGCTCCTTACTCAGCTCAAGTGTGAAAACCACAGCTTTCATGTGCTGCAAAGCCCCACCTGAAGTCCTGAGAACCTGCTGTGGTTCTTGCACATCCACCCTGCCATGGTTGTGCTGCTGTCAGAGCATAAGCATGATGGATGTCCTGAATACAGCCACATGTGTTGGAATTACACTTGTAACCCCCCTCAGGGGGAAAATGATTTTAACTTGAGCAGAACCATGACTTTTTGTCATACCCAGCTTCCATAGAACACTATATGTGTTTATTGAACTGCACTTGCTACCAAATTGTAAGTCATAGGCTGCATCTGTGAGTCTACTATGACTGTAAAGACAATTACTCCTGCCATGAGATTTGGTTAAGCTGTGAACTTTAAGCTGTCTTGGACAGGATCAAGATGGATGAGGTCCGTACCTTCAGACTCACAAAATTGGATGTATATGACACTTACGTGATTTGTTTCATACTTTTTTTTTTTTTTTAAAGATAGAAAACTGGCAGACCTGGCTATTCAACATAACGTAGTACAAGTTACAACACTGCAGTATTAACACTATGGCAGTAATTTGAACTTTCAGGAGTACATCAATGATTACAGACTTTATTATCAATAAGATATCATTTCCCAGGTATACCTTAGAAGTCTGAGTCACGGCTTCCCCATTCATCAGGAAAATGGTCACAATAACAAGGAATAAGGAAATTACTCCTTTTATTAGGGATGTTCAGAAGTTTCAGGATAATAGATTTGATCTGAAAATATTATTTACTGAAATCAGATGTACAACCAAGAAAAGATCAGGAATATTTTTGCTTCTGGAGACCTCTCTGTTAAGCTCTATCTAACCCAGAGGAAAATTCACCAACTCAAACCCTGCAAATTTCCTTTCATCATTTCAGAGAGCACATCTTGCAACCTTTATGTCCAGGGATATTCTTGTGATCTACAGACTGTTCTGAAAGTTGGCTTTCCCAATGCAACCCTTTTCATTGCAGTAGATCAACAGAAAAATGATGCTACTATCTATTTCAGCTACATTTTGATTTATTTCTTTTACGGTCTCTTTCTTTCTGCAAAAGGCCACTACATTGACAGTATGAAGAAAAATTTTACAGATCAGAAAATTAATCAAAGAAAAAATTCTCTCTTTGCGTAACTGATTAAAAAGCATGTCATGAATACATTGTTTTATTTTTACTCATTTATAGAAAAATCACATGTCTTTCAGTATTGGAAAACATACCTTAAGAAGCAAATCAAATACATACAGCACATTCCCCAAAGGGAAGTTCTTCATGCGAATATCATCAAAAGTTCACATCAACAGATGGAACAACATGATAACATTAACAGTGTCAGGATAGATAGAATATTTTTCTGATATACTGAAAATACTTAAGTTTTTATAGGTTTATGGTAAAAGTGAAAAACAAAACAAAAAAAAGACAGTGTTTGTCCTTAAGCCTAAGTATTCAGAGCATAAGGGAATTTAAATGCTCTAACAATCAAGGTATAGAGTTCAAAAGTTCTGCTCATCCATTTCTTTTTTAAAATGCCACAGCACTGAAAAATGTTCCTGAAATACTGAAATTGAATGAATTATTCATTTCTCAATCCTTACGTGTGACTCAGTCATTCATCCCTTACACACTTTTGACACAATGCAGGATTGGATTGTGTGGGATTGCCATGGGATTTTTTGGAAACTGAAAATATAATGAGTCATAGAAAGACATTGAAGAAACTCATAGAGCAGAGATTCAGAAAAAAAAAAATTCTCGAGTGTCACTTTCAGCTCAGGAAATTCCTAAATGATTGTTTCCTAGGTGAATAGTAAATACTTGATACTTCAAGAAGTTAACTAGTAGTGTTGTCCAGAAGTGGAAGTCTCAGATAGGCTATAAAATCTGAATTGTTTGAAGAAGCCCCATGGCAACCTATATCTTCAGGTTTCTAAGGGTTTTTTAAAGTACTTTTTAAAGTATTGACCTTGCTTCTGAAAGCGTGAGCTTTGTATGGATGCACTGCAGTTACATCTCTATGGACCAGTATACCAAGCAGTGCCAGGAATAGCTTTGTCTGGACACACTGAGGCTACAGAACAGGACTGTTGAATGAGAACTGTCTATGGAAACTGTTCCTGGTCTGTGTTAACCGTGATCTGTTCCCAAGCATTGCTTGGGGAAAAATAGACAGTCATGGCCAGAGGGGCACTGAGAAGAGCCCAAAAATGTGGTGATGCTGGCAGCCAGCTCCAGTGACTGCACCCATACTCTGTTACCAGTTCGTGTAGTATGACAAACATGTTTGTAGCCATCTGCACATCTGCCACATTTGGTAGGGAGTGAAGTATACAGACTTGTTCTAAGGCAGTGCATTAAGAACAGTTTCAAAACCAAAGCTGATTTGAAAAATACAGATTACACATTGACGTTTTCATACACCCTATGGGTAGGAATGATCACATGCCAAACTTTATTTTGCTCCTTTTTTTTTCTTTTTTAAATGGAGAGCTTCAGTTAAGCAGTTTGTGACTATCAATTATAATAAAGACGGAAGAAGATGAGCTAGATAATTGAATATGCATTATTACAGAGACTGAACTATACTGTGGTTGCTACAGTGGGCTGCTTCTGTAGGTTAAATTGCTTGATAGCACTTTACAACTAATGATTAATGATAGTAGCCTTTTACAGGATTTCATTTGTGGAAGCATTAGGGGCTGTTATGTGTTAGAGATACTCAAATTTGTTCCTGCAATGCAGTGGCTGAGAATTCTTACAGGAAATATCTCAATAATTTCCTTTGTTCAGTGGTACTAGTGCACAGTAATTGTCCTATGAGTGGTTCAAAATAATCTGCAATCCTTAATTTGCCATTTTGCTCTCAGACAAGTTGATTACAAGCTATAATTTATTTAACTGCATGTGCTTTTATGCATTTAATGATTTTTTTTTTCTGATTTAACAGGCAATTTATAGTTCCTGATTTATTTCCTCCCTACAAGAGAGAATGCCAGCAGAGGGGCAGGGGAACTATTGTGGTTCATCCTTATGCCTTGGCAATGCAACTGTGAGTAAGCACATTTGCTGCTAGGCAGTCCCACTAAGGAAAGGGCAGAGAACTCACAACTTACATGGAAGCTGGTCCTAAAGGTCAAGGGAAGCAGAGGATGATTGACATTAAAGCATTCTCATGACTATGTCTGGATCAAATTCAGGAAAAATCACCAACATTAATCTCACAGACATTTTTCAAATGCCATCACCTTAGGAAGGCTATATTGCAAAGATTCAAAGCGTCATGTTTTGTCAAGATTCTTGGAATTTTACAAGACAAGAAAGACAAAAACCTCTCCTAATGTACATGACAGAATAAATTCAAATGGTATACAAAATGCAGCATCATATAAACCATTTAAGAACATCTCTAAAGGAATGCAGACTCTGTAGTGATTGACAGTAAGCTGTACTAAAAGAAATTAAAAGACAGGTCCAATAAACATACTATGTGGGTGTAGGGAAAGGAGAAAAATAAATAGATTCTGTACAATCTGAAATTACTCCTGGACCAATCACTTGATTCACTGACATGAAGCAACACTCTTTGTTGTGACAACAGCTTTTTGAGACACATGCAATTTCAACAAAGATCACATCTGAGCTATGAGCTGATTTTCAGTTAATTTAATCAGCTGCATTTCCCCTTCCAGACTGATCCATCTTGTTTGATAGGATCACACAATTATTCAAAAGTATGGCTAGAATATAAGGATGAACAGACTCTGAATGTTTCTTATTTACTAGAAAAAGACAGTTATCTTGGCATCAGCAAGGTTCCCTACTTAGCCTTCATGTGTGATTAAATAGAATGTTTGCAGATACTAACAACATTGCAGTCCAGAGGCATTCCTCACTGCAATGAGCAGAACCAGCTGCCAGGTCAGGTACAAAGCTGTACAGGTAGATGTTATAATGTTCAGAATGAGTATGTACTGCAACCAGCACTTAGGATGTCTCTGGTATAGTCATATCTGAACTAGTTTTACACTGCTCAGCATTGGTTGTAATTGCAATAAAAATTATGTATGTTTTAAGATAGCTTAGAAACTGGAGCCTATACTCGAGGTCTCCTGTTACATACTGTTTTGTTATTCTCAGTTAATCTGCTTTAGGGCATATCTACTACAGTAACCATGATCTTCTGCAGATAAAGTTTGCTAAGGCATGGGCATTTCTCTCAAAGGCTAATATTTCTGGGTATATGGGAGAAGACAAGTTGCCTAAAATGTTATGTTTAAACATGGGATACAAATACAGCAAAGGTGCTACTCTAATGCAGCTGGCAATTTTTGAATGGTCATCATAACATACTTGTTATAAACATCTGCAAAACACTTGCTAAACCTAACTCTGTAGGTCTGTAAATACTCTCAGCCTGTTTCCTAAGAGCTGACTTTACATTTTCCCTAATATCCAGTTGTATAGCCCTACAGGATGTTTGCTGAGCAGTAGCAAAAATCTAAAGTGCATTCACTCTGCATAATAAATCTGCCTATTCACTGCAGAATAATAATATTCTGGTTGTTCATCTTAGTGTTTTCTAGAAGAGGAAGCAATGAACTGAAAGTCTGGTAATCAACAAGGAACTGAAGCTTGTAGTTCTGCATTCATCTGCTGCCAGTGGCACAGTGAGTATGATTAGAATGGATATCTCTGCTTCAGTAGCAACCACTGCCTGACCTCCACTGGCTTGTTTTACAAGTCCAGATTAAGCAAACATAGGCATATATATATTCTTTTTTCCTGAAAGAAGTATGATGTTCTCAGGTAGTAAATATATCTCACTGAACAGAGCTACATTTGAAGTATTTTGGACTGCTTAGGTAAAGAATGGGTCTTAAAGTCATAGTTAGATAGTGTTTTACTGCTAATAACTGTCTCCAGTCCTTTTGCTCCTTGGCATTGCTGTCACATTTACTTACAAACCATATTGCCTGGAGAGTTATGAGGATATCTCCTCTTTCCATCCAGAAATCCCCATACCTGATTGTGCAGCAAACCTATGGATTATCTTCAGCCAAGTAGTTTTGCCAGTACAACTCTTATCTGCCCTTGAGCAAAACCAGATATTTTGTCTATATAATGTGATGGGAAACATACCTTACAATGTCTTTGAGTGTTTGAAATGCACAACTATGTTAGACAAAGAGAAACAAATACTATTTCTGAAATCCTAAATGAACTGGAGACTACTGAAAGTTGCCATCGATTTCCACATGACTAAGAGCACAATCTGTGACTATCATTTACTGTTCAACATCAATAATGTGCTTTGCTCTGTAAAGTAAAAAAGCTCTTGGAAATCTGCAGACTTCATTGACTTCAGTGGATATTGGTTTTTGATAATTAGGACTGGATATGTACCCTGGGGAGGGAAGTTCAGAAAAATGAACAGCTGTAGTGCTTTCAATTCAAATACAAAATATCAGAATTTTAAATGAAGAATAAAAGGTCTAGAAAGGAGACAAGGCTGATATGTTCAGTACAGTAAGCCACAAAAAATGAAAGAAAAAAATCATTTTCTGACGAAGATTAAAGTTATAAGAACAGAGAAGATGGTTCTTAGTACAAAAGACTATCATGGTCATTAAAAGAGAAACTACTACAATTATTAATGACATCAAGTGAAGGAATACAAAAGTAACACAGAGTTCCAGATCTACTCTATTATTCATAACTAATTTGAAAAATGCATATTTTTTAGCTTCTTAGAACTCACACTCATTTGTACATTTGGACAAGAAATGATACCTGATATTTATTCTAGTCTAGCCAAGTCTCAGTGACAGGAAGACATAAATACATGATGAGCCATAGAACCAGATGATTATTATAGGAAAATATGATAGAAGTATTAAACACAAACGTTTGTACTAGATGGTTTTTACAGTAACTTGTGCACCATGTAGTACTCATTCAAAGTATGTGCCCTCCATTAGCGAGTATATTTGAAATGCAATTGAAGTGATTTCTTCTTCAGCTTTGATCCCATCTCTAAGACTTTTCAGATTTTTAATAAAAGTTTATTTGTTTGATAGAGCTTTGGTTCACACTGGTTTTCCATCTCTTGTATTATTATTATTTAGTGCATGTTTTCTAAAGGTGGTAAGTATTGTATAGTTACAAAACCTTGTGCAAATATATACATAATTATTATCACAAAAGCCTCTTTTCCTCCAGACTACTGCTTGTTTTGGTTTATTGTTTTGTTTTTGTTTTTGAAGTATAACTATTCACCATTTAAAGCTGATCTAGAGTAAAATGAGAGTCAGTATTGTCATCTTCACTGTTGGATAAATCTGCTCAAGAATTCTGTTGCACTGAAAGGTGTGAAAATATCTTAAGTACAGAAACAAATTTATATTTATTATACATATTAATATAGTCAGTGAAGGGCAGTGACGCTGATTTTCTAGTAAGCCTTCTTTTCCTCTGCACCTTCAAAACAACTTATCTCCTGCTTATTGCATTGTCATTTATAGCTTTACAAATTAAACACAATTGGAAGAGTTTCACACCTGAACTGAAGGCATAGGTATTTTTGCCCATGTAAATGAAGTTTGAAGCAGTGAGCACTGCCATAAAAATGTATGAAATATGAATTCCTTCTGGGTTAACTGACATATCAGGTAGATGTGCGAAAGAAAGAGATAAACAATTCTCAGTACCTGCTGATCTGTTCTTTGCAGAAGAAGGAGTGAGGCATTTTATAGGCTTAGGGAGACCTTGCCTTAGGATTTGAATCTGCAGCTGATGTGCATGTGAGAGAAGTGAAGGCTGAAAAAGCATCTCTGAGTTATTTGATCTGTAGGGGGGGTTTGCCTTCCAGCTATAGTTGAACCAACATCAAAAGTTTTAGCGTTATGTCAGTAACCTTGTAGATCTAGAACAGGAATCAGGACCCTGCTGTGTTAGCTGCAAGCTGGTAACAAAAGGACTGTCCTTATCCTAGAGTTGGCAGTCTGAGACTTGAGAGATGTAGGAAACCAGCACTAGGACAAAAGACACCAGCAAGAACGTGGTGTAGGGCATGAGAAATGGTGTTCACAACACATCTTGCCAACACTTTTAATGGGGTTGTTGATAAGAAAAGATCTTTCAAGAAAGATTTGAAGAAGGAATGACAGTCATGTGGAAGCTGATGGCTCTCTTTTGGACTTTGTCTTGCTACCTCACTTCCATTTTTATTGGAGTTCTCCATATGCACACATATTTCCATACTGGGAGCAACTCATCTACCATTCCCAGCAGAAGCAGGCTGTGATTATTGACTATATTAGATAACGGAGATATGTTACCTTTTGCATGTGCTATATTTCCAAAGGAAGAGCCATCCCCAAGGTAAGAGGACAATTGCTGCACAGCACAGAATAGAGTTAGACAGAAAACAGTTAAATTGAAAGAATGTTGTTGCTTACAGTAGCCTTGAAACACAACCTTTGTCAACAGCAGACAGTTTTGTAGCATCCTTGACAAAGGAAAGGTCTTAATGTGTGTATTTATGAATTTGAGTACAATAGGTTTAGATGTTTGACCAGGACTTTGCTTGTTGGTATGAAAGCAGGAATTTGTACCTGCAATCTAACCACAAAAAACACTTCAAAGCTTTGTATTAGCTACAGCAAGAAGCTGATCTTGACTACTGAAACTGAAAATGCAACACCTTACAAGCTGAAAAGGGACTGACAGATTTATACAGAAGTTCTTACTGTTTTGTAAGCTTTAATCTTGGTTTTAGGTATTGCTCAGCTACTAAAATTTACCCCTTCATTTCTTCTCATCTCAAAAGTCTGGAATAAATCTTTTCTTTCTTTTTCTCAATAGCCCAAAGGTCAGAACTCTTGTTTGTACAAACCTTCTGGTGCAGGAGGAAGTTTGAATCTATATTATAACTCTATATTATAGCTTAGGACAGCCTCCGTAAGTTTTATGTGAATTTACAGGAATGGATGTTCTCCCAGGGACAAGGTTTTACATGTCATAAATCAGAAAATGCTCCCCGAAGTGAAGCTCTGCTCTTGCATTCTTCACCTCAGGAAGTGCTTTTACTATCAAACTCTTTTCTCATATACTGCAACTTACATATTTTGTAAACTATCAAAACAAGCAGTCTAGAAGAATTCTATGTTCAGAAAGCAACCCTCTGGAACAACTTCAGTGAATCTTCTATGTCATTGACATAGTAATGTCAATTTTAATGTCCATTAAAACGTGAGGTTACTGCCTCTGACTGATGAAATTACTGAGTCAAAACTTGCTGGAAGGTGGGAAGTTTTGGGTGAAGTTTTGCCATCTGATTGCTCTGTTTTTTCCTGTGACTTTTTAAGTTTCCTAGGTCATGATCAAAGACAGTCTGCAGCTTGATGAACCTTGGTTTTGAAGACTTTTTTAAAAATTTTGTGCCACATAGGATTTTTGGTATTGAAATATTTGTATAAATAAATTGTAATTGAAAATTTGCCTCATATTTGGGTAACAGCATTAGTCAATATACTTAACATTGATTTTAAGTCAATTCTTTTTGGGGAAGACAATATAGCTTCTGAGTCTATACATGAAAGGAATTGCCAAACATGTCCTTTCTGCTGGTTAAGACCAATGCTAAAGATATAAATTTCACTGCTCTGTTATCTTGGTAGCAGAAACTCAGATTAGTTTCTGGCAGTCTGGACTGGATATTACCTTCTTTCAAGTTAAGCACCTGATTGAAACTCTGGTTAGTTGAGAAGTCATTTACAGCTGGAGAAAAATGTACTCTTTCATATGGGAAGGGAGTTATACAGATAGAATGAAGAACACTGGAATTTCTATTTCTGTCCACTGAGTAGAGGAAAAGGCTAAACAACTCTCTAGATTATACATGTATATTTTCAGATACTAATGTTGAGGGAGATGAATTTATTCTAAGTGGAAATACTTTTGGTTAACAGTTTCAGAGGAGGCTCATACTTTCCACAATTATATATTCTACACAGCATGAATGTGAAGTGTAAAGACCAAGAAAATGCTACTCAGAATGGAACTTCCTGCCCACAATGCTTCGACATGAATTAACTGTGCCAAAATAACAAAGGAATATTTTGTTTCGGAAATTTGGTCTGACACTTCCCTGGGATATTGCAACTGAAGACTGACGGTTTACCTTCTGTGACACAATCTATAGGTTTTACATGAAGTACTTGAGCTAATTAGGAAATGTTCCCATCAGCATTTAGTAAAGATGATTATTCTTTGATTTTGCTGGTGCTTTCTTTGATGACTGTAATACTAAAAAAGGTAAGACATTTTTCCAACAGAGTACTGAAATAATTGAAGCCATTTATGTTGTCTTTTTCCCTCCTGATTATTTATAGTTAAATTTTATAAGAACCACAAGTAAATATGAATACACATTTATACAGCATTTTTCAGATTAAACCATATGAAGGCTAAATCCCATCTGGCAGAGACAATCTCCTTTTGCCACCGGGCTTTCAGAGGTTTGGTAACCTGCAATGGATCATTGTATATCACATGGTATGGCTTATAGCTCATATATATTGCATATTCATTGCAGTACTTCCATTTCTTCTATGAGTTACAGCATATCCCAGAAGACAAGGCTGGCTGACAGTGGGTTAACATATTCTATGCCAAAATGTGCAGATGGGCTTTGAGAGAGAGATCCAGCTGCCCGAAGTCCTATGGCTCTTGTATGGCAGCACATTGCTGCAATGAGAAAGTGCAGAATAGAAAGTGTTCAGGTTGGCTCAGGAAGCAGATGCAAACTATGTCTAATGCTCACTGGCCTTCCTCTGGGTGACTGTGCTTTGGTGCATGTGCAAACTGGCTCAGTAAAATTGCTAAAACTAGTGGGGAAAAAAAAACCCCAGACTTCCATTGTTTGTACAACTAAGCTAACTTTTGGTAAAGAAGAATAGCTGTGACTTCAGTACCCTGGTTATGAATTAAACATATCAGCTTTTTCCTAGCATTTAGTGAGAACAAGTATAGTCACTGATTATTTACACTTCTTGCTGCTCTTGTTTTTCATTTACCCAGGAGTTGCTTTTTTCTCAGTTTTATTTTTCTGAAGGCAACAGTGAATACAATGTAAGCACCTTCTATTTAATGATTTCAATGTACTATGTGGTTTATTATTGCTTAATATCATCTTTACAATAACAAATATGTACACATTAAACTGTTAAGGACAAATTTGTGATAGAACACATTAATTTATTCTCCTTGTCTGTGTTTGCTTTCATTGTCACACTGTGGTGTGGGTTAGTAGGAAAAAGTACCTTGCCTGAATCCTTCAAGTGGATCAAAGACATTCTCCTTGCTTGGGAAACTTGCCATAAAACCAAAGCCAGTGTTTTTTCAATTTTTTCTTTGTCAATGCAGAGAAACCATATTTTTCACTGTTTCTCATCCATAGCCCCTTGTTCCCATGTTGTGCTCAAAAATATTTGGGCATAAAAAGACGTGCTTATTCAAGTGAGACAACTTTCAGGGTCCTTAACTGGCCCATAGTGAAACCAAGCATCCACATTTCTAGTTCAACGTGTGTCTTCAGATATATTAAAGTCCTTTAAATAGGCAAAATTACACAAAGTACACTTTCTCTGTAGTAAGATATCTTAGATACTAATGATATTTCCACTTTAGCTCATGACCTCATGGTTCCCTAATGCAATTGGAAAGAGCCTCTGTGGATGAAAATTTGACAGAAATGTCTTCACTTCTGTGTAATGCATCAGACAAATTTCCAGCGGCACAGACTTGCACGAGTGCAAGACTTGTATGGAATTGCACCAAACAGGCTAAGTTGAGAATCAGAACCTTTTTATTTTCCTTGTTTTGTGCATAACATGCTTTTTTAGAAAATTCATAATATTCTATTTAACAGTGGGCTGGCAGCTAAGACTAATGTTCTGTGCTGTCCAAAAAGGGATAAAACCCATCAGTACTGCTTGGTAGCTGAGCTTTTAATCTGGAAATATTTTCTGTTTAGATGTACTTCAACATATCTTGAAATGTTTAGCCCATATAAGTGACAATTTATCTTCCATTTCAGTTTCAGAGCAAAAGCCAAGTTTGAGCTCAAAAATTAAACAGAATCTCACACATTGCAAAAAAACCCAACAAAACAAGACAGAACAAACCCCCCAAATAACAAATGTTCCCCTTCTATCATGGAGATAAAAAGTGAATTAAGAGTCTCTGACAACTTGTATATCTAGTTTTGAGCTGATGCAGTCTTAAGTGGCTGAGTTATTGACCTCTGAAAAATGGACTTTGTAATGGAAATACTGACAGACTATAAACTATAGCTATGCTACTGGGAAGGGGGGTGGGGAAGGAGAATACTGCAATCACTAGTACATAAATACTATTACCTTGACAGATCAAACCCAACAAGCCAAATACAAACAGGTAATTTCAAAATCCTAAAGCTACAACGAATCTGGTGGAAACCAAGAGGCGTCTTTTTATCCTTCCTTTCTTCTCTTTCATGTCACACCATTGTGTTTTTTCTTAAATGCTTAAATGGAGTGTGCAAGACTGACAATTTCTAAAGCAACTAAAGTTCTTAAAAAGTTATATTTATCCCCACCTGAATTGGATGGCACTGAGTTGTGGTGGTTTAGTTTTCTTGGGTTTTGTCTGGGCCTTCCTTGGTAGCAGGGTCATAACTAAGGAAGTATTCTACACTGTTCCTTCACGTAATCAGGTGTATATAAAGACAGGAGGAAGGTTTCCTCCCTCTCTTTTTTTGCTCTCTTTTCTCATGTTCGCGTGGTGCAGGACATCAGCTCTCTGTGCCGGCTCAGCTCTTATCTCTGTGAGCTGAGGCCTCTTGGAGAGGCTGCTGTCCCAGCTGTATGGAGGGGAAGGACCTGCTTTCTCTTAAGGAGAGTGTTGGTGAGAATTGATTGTATAAGTTCTTATTGAGCTTTTCCCTGAGTTTACAAGTGTGTGTATTTGTTTTGTTTGGTTTTACCCATTCTTGTCCCCTTACCCTTTCCCCTTTTCCCTTTGGGGGTTGTTCTGGGATTTGTTCTGTAGATTCATAGTGTTTGATTGCATATAATTGTAATATATGTGAATATATATATATATATTCTTTTACTAAAATTGTCTTTTGGGGTACCTTTTTTCCTTTCTCTCTCGGGAGGGGGGCAGAATTCATGTGGCCAGCAGTTGGGCTTGGCAGGGAGCCAACCTAAACCTCCACATGAGTACAGAGGAGTGTGGAAAAAGGCAAAAGTGCAGCATCTGGGAAGGAAAGACTTAATATGAAGGAGTGAGCAAAAGAACTGATTGAAAGAAAAGGGCACGGAAAGAACTTGTGAAGAAAACAATGAAATGATAGAGAAGTTCAGGTCAGTGATGGAGGTGAATTACAGGGATTTGGTCTCATTGACAGAGAACGGAAGAAGGAACAGAGTTAACAGAATTAGACAGTTATTTCCCACCATGTTCTGAGAATAAACAAGAACACTAAAATGGACAGACCCTTTCTACAGAGAATTGCTACCATATGGAAAATTTGGCATCCTAATATTGAGGACAATATTGCTTTACCCTTGAAATCTACACAAGCAGAGAAAAAGCTTCTGTGCTTTGTGAAAGCTAAGCTTGGCAAGATTGTGCATCCATAACATAATGTGGTTAATTATTGTGAACAGGATGTGTTTTAAAATTAGTCATGCAAACATAGTGCTGATAAATGCAAAGTTGTTAGATTGACATTTTTTTTCAGAATGAAAAGACATTTAGTAAATAATTTTTCATTATTTACTGGAGAACCTTGATCTCAGACTTGAGAATAACTGCAAAAAAAGTCCAAAAACTGTTATTTGACTTGTAATAGATTATTTTTTTTTGTGCCAAGTAAATCTGGTTTTCTGTAATGTAGTAATTAATTTAGTCCCTTGATTCCCTATGCAGTCAAAACCTGTAGAGTTCCTTAGTGTATCAACATAGAACAACACACATCTCAACAATCACATGGAAGTCTTCACAGGTGCCCAGGCTTACATCAAATGACCATTAGAAAGGCTGGATACATTCCCTAAGTTTGGATGGCAATGAAAAGAGTTCAGAGGGAATTTGGTTTGGATGAAATTAATAGTGTTGTGTTAGGTTTCTCCTCTTTTGCAAAGTCTCTGCAGAGCACTCAATAAGAATCTAATACAAATCAATGCACTGTAATTGCCTGTACTTTCCAAAAAAAGTCTTTCTAGTAAAAGGATTTTTGTTTTCTTTTATAAAGCCAAAGCTTGTATTGTATACGACATAATGTTGAAGCTGAAATAGTAGGAATAAACTTTGAAAAGTGAGTGATTACATTAGACTTGACAACATGAACGAGTGTCATTGACTTTTCTTTTGATAGATATAAAATGTGCAATTTCTTACTTTAGGTTCCTCTCTCACAAATATAGTTGGAAGTAGTAGTTGGAAGATTGGTGAATCCCAAAGGATAATGTAATTTAAAAGGAAAAGTCTTTCATTTTAAAAGTAGTGTCTTTACTAAATGATATTAGCCTAAATATTTATAAATTAAAATGAACTTCTTGTCCGTGTTCAACACAGCATTGTTGATGTACTACCAGTGCCAAGTCACAAAATCCAAAACATTGGAAATCTGAATTCTGCATTGTGAAACCAGATGTTAAGACTACACTTGCTTCATGCATATGCATCTAGAGTTTTGCTTTAGTTCCAATGGAAAGTGATCTGGGGGGGTCTCCATCTGGCCTTTGTTATCTCTGTGGAAAGAAACCTGGGGGTCCTGGTGGAGGACAGCTCAGTGTGAGTGAGAAATGTGATGCTGCAGCAAGGAAAGCCAACAGGATGCTGGGCTGCAACAACAGGGATATCACGAGCAGGGATAAAGGAGTCATTATCCCACTCTGCTCAGTGCTGCTCAGAACACACCTGGAACACTGTCTTCAGGTTTGGTCCCCAGATGTGAACAGGGAGGAGAGGGTCCAGAGACAGGGCACATAGATGTTCAAAGGACTGGGGACCCCAACATGAGACAACTGGGTTAGTTCAGCCTTTAGAAAAGAAGGCTTAGAGGACACCTTATCACCATGTTCCTGAGTTTAAAGGGCATGGCTGCAAAGAAGATGGAGACTTCCTTTATACAAGAAGTGACATGGAAAAAATGAGGGCTAATGAGTACAAATTACTTCTGGGGACATTCCAATTGGTCACAAGAGGAAAATGTTTCACAATTAGAACAATCAGCCACTGGAATAAACTCCCCAGGAAAGTGATGAGTTCCCCGACACTGGACACTGAATATTCAGCTTGACAGGATGCTGGGCCACCTTGTCTTGACCAGGGTTTTTCTGAGAAAGGTTGGATCAGATGATCCTTGAGACCCCCTCCAATCTGATATTCTATGATTCTAGTGTATAATTTAACATGTTTTGACCTTGCAAGCTGTTTTAACCAAAACTGTCCTTTATATTACAGATCTTCCCAGAATCCACAAAGTGTCTCAGCATTCAATTAGGCAGCCATAGAAAATAAAGATGTTAATGGTCTGCATCTGTTTATTTTATTACTTTGTAGGAGGGATTGTCTCTTTTGCACTCCCTCTGTTGTTTGGATATTCATTTCAGAAAGTTCACTTAGCCTTGAAACATCAACAATATGTTAGAGAAGAGAGAAAAAATATCATTAAAGTACAATTTCTTTTGAAAAATAGTTTATTTTAAATACATTTATTCTTGCCAAATAGCTTCAGCTTTGATGAAATTCTGACAGAAAACAGCAAAATAATAAAAGAAAAAATATTAAATATTAAAAAATACTAACATTTCATATCTTGATAACTCAGCCTTTTTTATTACTTTAATGTAATTTCAAGTTGTGTCATTTGTATGCAGGATGTAATACTAGTGAGAAGGCAATGAAGAAATAGTGAAAAGAAATTGAATAATGCATTTGTTGCTCAGTAGGAAGGGCACAAACTAAAATAAACACATTAGGAAGGTAGTGAGAGTTGTCTCAGGGGAGTTTGGGGTATTAGAAAGAAGCTTTTCACCCAGAGGGTGGTTGGGCACTGGAACAGGCTCCCCAGGGAAGTGATCACAGCACCAAGCCTGACAGAGCTCAAGAAGTGTTTGGACAATACTCTTGGGCACACGGTATGACTCTTGGGGATGGTCCAGTGCAGGACCAGGAGTTGGACTTGATGATCCTTGGGGTCTCTTCCAACTCAAAATAATCTTTGATTCAGTGATTTTGTAAAATACCTTATTTTTTTCAAAGCTGCTGCTTCTGCTCCAATGTGTTTTGGAGGCTTCAATAAGTGGTACTCTGAATAGTGCAGATGGAAAATCGAGACAGAAGTAGGGCCAGTTTTCATCACAGAATGAAAGTTTGTCTTTCAAGTGAAAATATTTGCAGGTTTTGCTGCTGGCAATCCCCAAAACTGTAAGCAAAAAACCCATCCATGGTTTTATTGCTCTGTATTTGCTTTGATTTTATAAAGACTTCCAAAAGACCCATATTTCAATGCTTCCAAAGAAAGTATAGCTATACTGAAAACAAAGGATTCTCATCCCCTTCCTTTCTCCATCTCAACAATAATTTTTTAGTGTACAATTAACATTCTCTCTAGTGTCTTCAAAACCTTCCTTAGTGGAAAAGTCTGGTGAAAACATGGGGTTTGTAACATGTCCTGAAGATTATTGCATTCACAGTACCCGATTTCGTAGATAGTAGCAAATTCTAAGGCAGGGGCTTTCCTGTGAGAAAAATTCTGCTGTATGCAGACCTGAGTCCTCTTGCTGACATAGGTTCTCATATGCCTCAATTTATCAAATATCCGACAGGAAGTTTTCATGGAAAAGCACAATTTGTCCATATTATCTATAAAGGATTGCCCTGTCACTGAATTAATTATTCCCCGAGCTTACTTTCTGACTCCTAATCATCATCTCACCTAGGATGTGGTTATGATTATGCATCATTTGGCTATCATGTCCACTGAAAAAAAAAAAAACATTTTCAACCCTTTACAGTGTAAAAATTGCATGAAAATTGAAAAGACATGTTGAAGGATGAGAAGTAGTTTCCTAACAGTGATGACTGTATACAAACCTGGAAAATACAGTTTGTTCTACTTTCAAAATGAACTTGATAAAAATTTTACATTTTCACCTAGTATTATTTTTATTTTACAATAGATTAGACCTATTTACCAAAAAAGTATTTCTTCATGTATATCCCTTGTGAGATGAAACAGAACTAATCAATTGCGTATAGTAACAATAGAGACAGATTTATTAGTTCATTTAACTCAGCTGGAATGAGTTCTTGTTGGGACAGAAAAGTTTAAAAAGAAAAGAAGTGTATTATGTCTATGTTTTGAATTAGATTAGAGATTAAAATCTTTTGCCAATATATTGACCTGTGAAGTGAGTCATCTGATTCATTGCATATTTAGATCTTGATTCATTTTAACTGCATAACTATGTCTTGCAGACTCCTACCAGAGCCAGCTCCAAGAGTATTTTCCCTGGAGAACTCCTGGGGCCTTATACCCTTTTGTGTTGTCTGGGACATGATTTCCACTTTATGAAACCCATTAGAATCTTTTAATTGTCATTAATGAGAGTTACATCAACTCCTTAAATCAGGATGAGTGTAATAGCCTGAGTTGAGCCTCAAAGAGAATTCTGCATGTAAATCTGCACATAATTGCATAGTCACACTCAGATCATGTTGCAACTTTGGCAGGATAAGGAAATCTGAATGTGGCTGCTTCAAGTCTGATTCATGGGTGGAGTGGTATTGGGAGTTAAATCTCTTCTTGTGAACTAGAGCAGTGCTACAGTGTGTTTTCTGGATCTGCAGTCAGAGGGGGCGTGGTCAGACCATAAATTACTAGGCTTCCTGGGTCCCAAGACAGGGTGACTACTTGTAAATTACTATTAGAAATAGTCTTAGGTCTGTGACACTTCCAAAATTATACCTAGTTATCGTTTTAGAGACTACCCATATCAAAACATTGCAGGAGCTGCTCTGTCGGTGTAAAAATGCAATGGTCTATTTGCTGCTCTCACACCTCTGCCCAGTCTCCGTTTAATTTCTTAACAGGGAAGTGCTCAAAGAGCCTTAGGACCTGTCTGTACAGGCAGCTGTATGCAAAATCTCTGCCCCCATTTTAGGATCCAAAACCACCCACGGAAAGCAGGATGCTCCATTAACATGATAGCGTGCCACTGCTGCAGTGGCACACCGAACTGATGCACCCACACTGCTTCCTGACGTGGAGCATTTTAGCCTAGTGTGGTGCTCACACAAAGCAAGTTCAGGATCTTTGCCCACACTGGGCATATCCCTAAAGGCAGAAGAACCTGGTGGAAGATGTTTGTATCTGTGATTTTATCAGGTGTGGAGATGCTTATACCTGAAGGAAGAGCACATACTGCTGAATTGATGTTTATAGTTGTTTGGTCTCACCCAGCTCTGTTCAGCAGAGTTGTTTCTGTTTGGTGCTTGTGTGACCGAGGTCAGACATTAGCTTAGCACAGGACTGAGAACTAGGAGAAATGTGTAAAACTGTCAGAGACTAACAGTTATCTGAAATTCTAATGGGGTGTTACCAAACCAATAAGTGAATGTTTTATTATCATCATCAGAGTTCACTTTGAACAATAGCACTTTATTTAAATTTTTTAAAAGGTCAAGAAATATAATCCAAATTTAATCTCTTGTCTCCTTAAGTTTCTGACTGTTAAAATGGCATTCTTATTCATTTGAATTACAGTCATCTACTTACCTTTTTCAGGTGAGTTGTTTCAAGATTTCTTGTGATTATTAATTAATTTCCTTGGAAAACAGTAGATTAAAATTTAAAAAAACCCCATGCATTAAAAGAAAGAGGTAGTATTTAAGCTTAAGGTAGATATACATGAAAAGAATCAAAGATTTGTAATATGCTTATTCCATCCAAGTTTTGTTGGAGCAAGGAAAGAAAATAGTGGGTTTGCATATGTATTGTGCAATATGCATATATATTGTGCGATGAACAAGTGATTATATTGTGACTATGTTGGGTGATGTGTTGATCTGCTGTAGGATGTGTCCTCTATAGAAATCTGTGCATTGAATTTAAAAGCATGATAAGCATTAATTACAAGAGAATGCCCTTAACTTCAGATCATTTCTTGGGCTGGGAATCTAAATTCCCTTAAGAGATGCTACTCTGCTTCCAAGCAAGTATGAGCCTGAAAATTGAAGTGAAAGCACAGTGACAGATTTTGTTTTGTTTTTTCTTTAAAATATTTATTTATTTAATTATTTAATTTAAGTCAAGATAAAACAATTTGCGATCTTCAAATCTTACATGCAACAGGCAGTTCTTTTGCTCAGCTCAAGTGATACGCACCAACAGGGAAGGAGAATATTCTCTGTGACCAAGTACTTTCACACACCTTTTAAAACCGGCATTACTAACAGTGAAGGCCGCATTAAGAAGTAAAAAATTACAGCAGTCTAAAAATCAAGTCAGATCATCAGTAAGAGTTAATTGACAGTGCTTAATGGAAGTCAGCAACATTCAGTTGATTAGAAATATCTGATTCACCATTTAAGGAGGAAGAGAGGAACAATGGCATTGGATGACTAGACAAGTTTATATAGTATAGGATTTCTCTTTCCTGAAATACAGAATTGGGTATATACCTGACATACCTTCAAGTGGCTAAATGACACTGGAGTGTTATTTAGAGAGGAAACAAGTGAATTGAGTGAGAGTGGTGGCCCAAAAACGCTACTTTTTAACCCTTCTTTCATTTGCCATCCTACTTTCTAAATAGTCTCTCATGTCTTCTCCCTACGTTAAGTGTTGATTTTCTAACCAAAGCAAATTTTGTTTAGCAAATGCTTGGGTTTACCCTGTCACATATTAGCATCTATAGCAGTGTTGTCACCTGCAGTTGAGATGGAACTTTGTTAGAGGTTCAGAAAAATGTGCAAAGGCACCATGTAACTGCTTTTCCTCTGCTTTTGTCCCAGCGATAATTTCTCAAGTGTTCTTGAGGGAGAGTTAACTTTAGTAGGTGCTTAGAAAGAATTACAATTGTGCAGTAGATTTAAGAACCATATGCAGGATCAAATTATTTGAATGTCCCATAAAATACAGAATAAAACTCTTATAAAATTATGTGAGCATAAAAATAACCCTAACCTAAAGATTTTATTGTTAACTGCATCATGTTGTTCCATTGTTATGATGATAAAACTTGATAAACTTGATTTATGGACTATACTTGCCAAGTTGGTAAGTGTGAGTTACAGGTTAAAGATGATTCTCCTCTAGAAGGAAATACAACCATATATAAAATATATGACAATGTACCAATGTATTATATAAGTGCGTGCATACATACAAATTTATATGAATTATGTACAATTAAAATAAAATATACTTGCTTGAAATATAATAATTGAATTTAGAAATGGTGCATTATGGCTGTGCTATACCTTTATCCATCTTTTTTCCTTTTGCAAATATGTAGCAGCAAACATACCCAATTAAAACTAATCTTCTATTGTAATTCATGAAGAGTTAATGTTTTACAGTATTTTTAGGACCTACTTGAGCCAATTAATGAGCTGATATTTACCATGTCTTTGTGTTCACTTATCCTTTGTGCTATTTTAAGCTTGAAACCAGTACTAAAATAAATATTATGCTACAGTGAAACATAAGATTAAGACTATCTTTAGAATTTATTAATGGGATGAAAAGCTCACATTAAAAATGTTAGACAGTTTTAGAAGGAAATTCTGCAAGATACTCAAGTCAATTTTAGTCAAGACCATTAATTTCTCCAATAAAAGTATTCTATGACACACTGTGCCCAGTGCAGAAAGCCTACCAATGCATTAAGTGGTAATTTAGGGTCCGACCAAGGAATTATATGTTCTGATAGCTATTTTAAAGACTATTTATGCATCCTATATAGGGTAAAATGTATAGTATTCCTCATGAAAAAGGCTAGAATCCCAGTCTTACCATTTGTTATTCCCAGATGCTTGTGCTCTCATCCCAGTAAATCTCAGTACCTTTCTGCAAAGCTGAAATGCTGAAGCAGATGGAAGTCGTATTGTAAACCAGCCAGGTCTATTATCCATGTAGGCAGAAAATATAAATTGGTATCTTCTTCAGGCTGATGAACTGTGAAACCTGTGAAAGTATGAAACCCCTCCAAAAGAATAAAAATTAATCCTGAATGGATGAGCTAGCCAGTTATTCACTGAATACAAGGGAGAACCTCCTTACTCCCCTTTGCCAAAGCAGAGCTCTCTTTTGAAAGGTAAAATTTAGAAAGCTAAATACAAGAAAAGAATGCAAATTCCAGTCTCTTTTTGGCACCTGCTTTTCTGTACAACAGAGTTAGCTTTTGCATTCATACCATGGTAGATAATGAATCCTCCTTTGAAATTGTATAAACACATAAGATTCATCAGCTCTTTCCATCTAAATATGGAGGTTTCATAGCAATGTCATCATGGAGTTTCACTTTAGGATCTATGTAATTTATACAGCAAAGCCCAAATGTCTATTTTACTTTACCAAGATAAGTCCTTTTGCCCTAGAATGCTTTTTCTGGCCACCAGGAAACTTGCCAGAGGGCTGTAATCACCCCAAGGACCTCTGGTGTTTCTGCTGGGAGCATTTTGTTTGTACATCTCTGCACCAAGTATCTTGGTTATTCTAGGCTGCCTTAAATTGCACCACACAGTTTTTAGGACCTAATTAGTTTCCTTTACATCGTAACATCAGTGTTTCTGATGAGGTGATAGCACCTAGTAAATTCCTGTACAGGAACTGCTAGGATTGCGTGTAAATTAAGATTGTGCAGAATATCACAAAATTGGCATAAGAACACCTTTTTTTCTCTTTTCTTCTCTTGGTGAGAGATGAGAAGAAGAATCTCAAAATGAAAACGTAAGATTTTTTTTTGTCTTATTCAGAGCAAAGAACATGAACAGGCTTTGTTTGCTATTGGAAAAAAATTTAAAAAAATCCTCATTGAGTTCATTAGTCAAGATTAAAGCTGAAGGTAACATGTAAAACACCTGAACCATTTATCTGGCAAGAAATTTTTCTCAAGCTATCTATTCTTTATACAGCTCAATACCTTCAGCTCCATACTGTCACCTTCTCCTAGTGACTAATTTTTAAGGGGGCACTCACTCTTAAGTTGATAAGGGTTATGATGTAGTTTTTTATATGAAAGAATACACTAAAAAATTCAAATAGGGTAAAGTATTTGTTGTGGCACTAAAACTCAAACAAGAGATAACATTTCACCACTGTTAACTTCAGATATATCTTTTCTCAAAATAAAGCATTAGTTTCTCTACAAAGGGATTCCTGCAAGAAATCAAACATGCAGAATGCAATGGTTCACTCAGCTCTGGCAGGAGGGAAACAGCCCTGTGTTTGTGCTCTGGCTCTGCTGTAAGTGCCTTCCTGGCACCAGCCCCAGCAGTGCTGCACCAGCTGAGCAATCAGGACTTGACCTCATGGAACAGCCTTGTGAAACCTCTGGGGATCCAAGCAAGCAAGTCTCTTTTAGACCTCATATGAATGAAAAGACACAATACTTTTCCTAGCTTGTTCCTCTGGAGTCCACACCTGATCCATTAAGTTTGCCATGCCCTATTCCATACTTTCTCTTGGGACTGGACTCATGATCTCTGCGAACTCAGAAAAAAAGGACAAAACTATGGACTTTCTAGTTCTATATTCATGGGCCAATGCTAAGCTTGAACAGGGGGCAACCTTCCCTCACCACCCAGCACAAAGGGAAAAACGTTTTTGAAAACCCAGGTCAAGCAGCATTTTATTTCATCTGTGTATCTAGCTATGCTCATGTTTATGTGTAAGATATCTATATGTAAATAGTTTCTGTTTATACCAATCTGTGTTAACTTGAAGTGTGCAAAAATAATTTAAACTTTTACAGAGACATTTTAATCTTTGTATTCTGAAAAGTAACCAATCTACATCTCCTTATTTACTAATGAGATGTAATAAATTACCTAGGAAATGTGGGGACATGCAGGGACTAAACACCTATAGGATTTTTGGACAACGCCACTTATTTTGACTAAGCTATAAGCTGAGGTGGTAGGAAGTATTGCTCCAGCACAGATGTACACCTGCTGAGAGCAGTGCTTCAGAGCTCTCTGATGACTGCTGTTGCTGCTCCATCGTGATGTACTGAAATGAAAAGGTGTCTCTCACATCCATGTTCTGGCCAGCAGGATGATCAATTGAAGCGCTCTGAAAAGTGTAATTAATGTTGCAATGCACTGTGTTACAGTCCTGTTCTGTGAGTGCTTGACTTCTAGTTATTGTCTGTATACACTTGTCTGGTACGTGCACACTTGTGATTTTTATACTTTTCATTAGTTGAAGGAGAGCACCATGTCAGGGGAAAGAGATGCCTTTTCTCTGTTTACAGTGGGGGCAAAATACATTCCCAGCCCACATTCTCATGATGAAGCACACAGTTCAAACCACTTTCCTCAAGAGTTTTTAAGAAAAACCTTCAAAAATATGCCAAGAGATGCATATTCACATTCTGAACCTTTCAGGCTTTACATTATTGACAACATCACCTCTCTCCCTTGCAAAGACTGGAGGGAAATAGGAAACATGCCTCTGACTCTAGATTCAGTAGTTTGAGCTTTATTTTATTTTATTTTTGTCTCTATTGTGTAAATGTTCATGTATTGATTTATATCGAGTTCTAGTTAAAACCTACTCATAAGTAATGCATTTATACTATTAAGTAACTCAAACATTTAGAATATTGAAATAATACATATATTTTCAATATCTTTGATATTAAAAATTAGGATGTAATCTTTGTCCAATCATAGTGAAGGGTCATGTGTTTTTTGTTTTTTTTCAGGAGTATAGTTTTTACTTTGTACATGGTAAGAAAAATTTGTAGTCTCTAGCCCACTGCTACTTGGAAGGAAGCTGCATAGCTCCTGAGGGATGGGATGAGATGAGACCTGAAATGACAAAGCTGCTTTGTTCTCATGCTCCAGCAAGGAGAGTAGTTCTATTTATGACATGCAGCTGGGAGAGAATGAGAACAGAAGAGGTGGTGGAAGGGAAAAGGGGTCAATGGCTCATTGTTGTAGAGTAACACCTACTCATGAGACTAAATTTGTAAAGCTTCTCCTACCTTACCAAGACAACTGGATGCCTAACTTTGCTTCCATAAATTGTATTTTACAACTTTGTCACAGTGTAACTGCCTAGTGACATCTTGCTAACAGTGATATTAGCTATGGCAAATATTTCTTAACTCTACCTGTTTCCAGAACTGAGGTTTGGTCTATCATGTCAACTTTAGTTTCTCCAAAGCACTTGGAACGCTCCAAGTTGCAAAGGGTGTGTTGGCAGACAGACACTGACTCAAAGAGTTCTCCCATAGCAGACTGAATGTTGATCCAACTCACTCTTAGTCGGCCACTGAAAACTGGTATTTATTAAATGCTTGTCTACATATGAACCACAAACATCTGTCTACCCAGAGCTGGGCAAAAATTGACACTGACATCATGTAATATTGAAAATATAAAATGAAAAAGCAGAGATTGCTCCTGCAGCAATATTAATGCCCTTCAACTCATTTGGGTTTGGTGTGGCTGCACCTCGAGCACTGTGTGCAGTTCTGGGACAGAGAAATGTGAAGGTCCTTGAACCAGTCCGGAGGAAACAAAGCTGGTGAAAGGGCTGGACGGAATGTCCTGTGAGGAGCTGCTGAAGGCTCCAGGTTTCTTCTAGTCTGGAGAAAAGGAGGCTGAGGGATGACCTCATTGTCCCTGCAGCCTTCTGAGGAGGACAAATGGAAAGGGAGCTGGAATAGGCTTCTTCTAGAGGTGGCCAGGCTGTCAGTGTTTAAGAGGAATTTGGACACACCCTTAAGAACATGCTTCAACTTTTGGTCATCCCTGAAGTGCTCATGCAGTTGGACTGGATGATTATTTTAGGTCCCTTATAACTAAAATAGTTTATTTTATTTTTTGTTTCAGAAGAGAAATGTAACAAATACAATCAATCAATTTGGACATCAGCAAAGATCCTACACTGACAAAAAATATAATTCTGAAGGAGAAAAATGAGTGAGTGGTTTGTACATAGAGTTGAGTCTGAATCAATTAGATAGACTGAGAATAACTTTTATTTTGAGGCAAGATACAGTAGGAATACTAAACACAGTAATTGCTTATATTCCTGTAAGGCAAAATTTATGAATCTTGCTGCTTATGGTTATTGCCTGAAAATAGATATGGAAGGTCAGATTGATCTCCTGTAAGTTAGATGTCTGCTCTGTTAGTAATTTGTATTACTTCTGTTTTCAGATTTTCAGAAATAACACAGGGCATCTGAATGCAACTCTCATGACCTGATGTGTACATGCCCCTGAGTAGGTATGTGAGACAAAGTCTTACACAGACAATGTCTACTCCTTGACTATATAGGGAGCAGATAAAGATGGCCTATTTAATCTCAAATTTCATTTAAAATTAAGCTGAATTCCATTCTGAAACACAATCCAGAAAAACTTTGTATGAAATACTGTCTGAAATAATGTCCTATTCTTCAGATCCCTTTCAGAAAGTTGTAAAAACCAGTAGAGATGGGATAAAATTTACTAATGTAATGGCATCTTTTGAGGGGCAAAAAGGGTTTTCCAGGAGCATCTTACTATAATATAGATTCAATATGACAAGGTGGAAACAGGCAAGGTGAAGTGCTGAGCATGTGGTGGTCTTAGCTTATTTTGCTATAGGTCTGATGAGGGGAAAAACAGCTTTAAGAAAAACCAGTGATGTTTGGACAGAATGCTTTGAAGGAACTCACATTTCTGCACCCTGTTTAAACTTTACTAGCCTTCTTTCATGTGGCTCTGGCATTATAATTCCACATTGAGAACTTTTTGATTTTAGAAACACCAGCAGAACTCCACAGGTGCATCCAGTAGCCTAAATCTTCTGCCAGTTTGAATTTGAGTGAAATAATTTACCCCTGAATCTACAGGAACAAAGAAATACAGAATGGGTAAGGTTGGAAGGGACCACTGGTGGGCTCACCTGGTCCAACCTCCCTGCTCAAGTAGGGTCATCCTAGAGCACATTGCACAGCATTGGATCCAGACAGTTCTGGAATATTTCCAATGAGGGAGATGCTCTGGGCAATCTGTTCCTGCGCACAGTCCCCTGCACAGTAAAGAAGAGGAACGCTTTTCCTCTCTTTTATTGGCAATGAATGGAACACACCATTCACATTTATTTGGCAACACCTGAAGCAAATACTGGCTGGTCTGAGTTGTTTATTTGATTTTATTTGAACAAAATGTGATACTGTTGTGGCTTGTAGAATAGAGTCTTGCTGACTGCACAACCGGGGGACAAATTAGTACAATGTATAAAAGCTGGAGTGCACACGTTTGGGCCATGAAAATGAATTATCCATGAGTCATCAAAAGCACATTCTAACATTCAACATTCCTGAAATGTCTCCAGACATACAAAAGGTCCAAATCGTCACTTTTTTTTCACATACAATAATAGTTACAGCATTGCTGTACAGATTTGATATATAGCAGAGAGCAAGGGCACAGTTAAAGGAAGGAAGTGAAGATAGGTAACATAACTCTAGAGCCACTTGCACACTTGAGCAAATGCCACTGCTGAAAAAGGTACTGCGTGTCTGCTCACCTTTGGAAGTGCTCATGGACATGATCTTAACCTGAAGGTATACAGGGTAGTGCCATTTGTCTAACCCTTTTTTACTGCACACAAAGCTGTCTTGCAGATGCTGAGAGCTAAGCATACCTATATGAAATGTTACTAAATGTGAGCAGGCATGACATAACTTACCAGAGTAGCCTGTTAGTGTGTCCGGGCTGTTGAGTTCATGAACTTATTGATGCAAAGTCTTGCTATCCCAAACAAAAAAGATATATCAAAAGCAAAATAAAGACTATGGACAAGTTCCAGCTCTGAATTGCATCACTGTACCATGGAAAAAAGCAGGAGTTATTTTGGCTTCTCAGAGTTTGATGAGATCTAGAATTAGTCCATACATGATCAGAATTTGTATAAATTAAAATACTTGAGAATTGAGAGTTTTAGACATTTTTCAGTCTATCAACGTATCAACTATCCTGATACATTCACACATTTTCTTTCCTAATGCAGCTGTTCATTTGATGATTTTCAAATGTTAAATTTACAGTCTTTGCAGATATTATTGCAGTTGGAATGAAAATTAAGCTTTTCCCCCACGCTCACACAAGAATTTCATTTATGGTGCAAATGAGAAAAGTTTAAATTGCTAAAAGTGATTTAAATAACTAACATTTGATTCCACCTCCAGCTCATTAAACACAGGGCTAACACAGCTACACTATTATTGCAGAAGTTTGGCAATGGTAAGTAAGATTTTTGATTCTAAGGTGCCTGGTGGAGCTCCACGTGTTCTTTAAATGGAACATTGAAATCAGACAGTAGTGCAATTATTTCCTCCTGTAGCATCCCTGTGGGTTTCAGTGAAACTGTTCACCTGGTTTTTATCATGAAGGGAGGGAATTAATTAATTCATATTGCAACCCTGGGTGACTGTCAGCTCCTTATTAAAAAAAAAATCAAAACAAGGAAATTGCACAATTTTAAAGAGTAAAACAGTAATTTGAAGGTTGTGGTTCAGCTTTGGAAATAAACTCATTTAATTAATTTCTCCATCATCCCTAGTTGATGATGATTCATGCCAATTCTTTGCATTGGAACAAGGAATGCATGGATTCAGGTTCCAGAAAATTTAACTTAACAAAATATCTGATTTACAGTCAGAAATTGTCATGGCACACTTAAAAGACTTTATGTCTCTTTCATTGTCAGTGGCTACGATTTTCAATTTCAGTTTAGATTCTCTCCATGTATGAAGCATTACGTGTCTGGTACTGAGAAAGAAAATCCATATTAAAACACCAGCTATCCATAGGGTTCATATAGCTAAGAAAAAGTAACAACATCTACAATAACAATAATAAATCGTTATTGGTAAAATTATTTGTTTTGTATGTGATGCACTGCCAAAGACTCTGCTCTGAACATGCTCTGGGGATAGTTTGTTTTCATTGGCTTATGTTTTTTGATACAGTGAATCACACTAAAAACACATGGATCTCTGACATTAGCAGGATAAACTGCAATGGGAACAGCATTTGAATCTGCTGGAACAGCTAAACATAGCCTTGCTCTATAAGGAGCAGGAATTAGCAGGAAAGAAGCCTATCATGTGAGCAAAATTGCCACAATTCTCTGCCTAACAGCCAGTGAGAAATTGTTTCTCACACTAATTTCAGTAAAGATGAAAGAGAACAAAGCTCCATTTTAAAATTATTTAATTATCACAAAACCTTCAAGATTAATTTTATATATATGTTTATTTTTATAGGCCAAGCTAGGCAATAAAACATAGTTTTTAAAATACCAGCGTAACATTTCAGACACAGTAATCAACCAGTAATAAGCAACATAAGCAAGTAGACCTGGGCAGCTAAGATATTAAAGTACCATATCCAGGAGAAGAAAAACTCCAGAAGTTTTTAAATTGCCTTAACACAGTGTTGATATAACCTTGAGAATGTAGATACTGCTCTGTAAATGTTTAGTCTCTTGCATAGCAAATATCTTCACACACACAGAGCTTCAATTTAGGGATTTTCAAAACCAACAATCATTATTTATGACAGGTCTTGGGCTGTCTCTAAAACTGAATTCAGCTCAGTACCAGAAGATCTGATGGATTCCTGCACCACTGAAGCTAAATTGGTCCTTTCCTCTAAACCAGTCCTTAAACTGGACTGAATTAGACTGAAAAAGATTGGATTAGAGCTGATTTTTTTTTGTTGTAGTTGCTGCTGTTGGAAAACCTTGCATACTCCAGAAAAACAGGCAGGAAAAAAAGAAAAAAGGAAGTACAGAAAAGCATTCTTGTCTCCTGACAATCAAAAATACTGAAAAAATCTTAGGAAACCTCTATGAATACTCAATACAACTTTGATTAAATATCCAGTAGTTCTGGGGTTTTTTCACTAATGTATACTGTTCTGGAGTTAACAAAATAACACATTTTCCTAATTCCATCATGGAGAAATTTTAAGGTAAATGCAGCATTTGCTGTTCCTGTATTTTGTAACATTGCAAGTGAATGTCAGTGATCTGTCCATCAAATCCTCTCCAAAACATTTGGAAAAGCAAAATCTCTAATGACAATGCCCTTCACTACTTTATCCAGAAATGTCAGCTTAGCAGAGAGATCTTGTAGTCATTATCCCACACGTCATTTCTAGAAAAAAAACTGAAAAAGCCTGGATAAAGAGAAATATTTCAATGCCATTGCCTGTATTTATGTTTGTTGGCATTGTCACACTGCAAGCTTTTATAACACACTTGTCCTCCACACAGTACTTTATATATGAGGTGAATAGTATTATTCCATTGTTGCAGTAAGATGAGGGAAAGGACAGAGAAGTGATTTGCTTAAAACTATTTCTCACATCACAAGAAGGGAGAAGTGCCCCTATTCTTTCCAAAGGCTAATCTTTCATCAATCTTTACCACTGTAAAACATGACTCACTGTGCTGTTCTACTCTATCATTCAATTGTTCCTGTTGGAGTCAAATGTAGACTTCTATTGCCTGCAGCAATAAAATACCTCCCCAAAACCAAATTAAAAAATCCCCTAAACAAACAGAACCTCAGATTCTTTATCTTTATATCTTTCTTAGGTTGTTACCTGGCTCAATCTTTGAATTTTCTTTACTTTTTCTTCTTTTTGCAGTTTATGAGACTTTAAAAGGGAATATTTTTTTTCCTCATGATACTTTACTATGATAAAGAATGCTAGATATAGCTTAATTTTACAATGAAGAAGAACCCCTATAGAATTATGGTGATTTGCTTATGATCTGAGAGGAGGACTTAGTAAGACTGAGAACTGGATTAGAGCTCACCAATCCGTCACTTCTATCCAGTGAAACATAATTTTTAAGAAATTTCACTTCAGTTAGCAAAGCTCTTCACCTTTTTTAATGGAAGTTTGGAATTTTCATGCTGAGTCAAAGACTACTGGATTTTAAAATTATTCTTCTTATTTATTTACTTTTTAAATGCCTATAAGTCATCCAGAAACTGTCAGACCTTAGGATCAAAATACTGACTTCACCTCATAACATCCTTGAGCCATGACCTTCTTCAAAGGAAAAACATTCTTTCTCTGTGAGGCAGGTTGCCTTAGATGGTGTTGAAAATATCCAAGTGGTAAATTGTATTGGTAAACAATAACACCCCTTTTGGTAGTGGCCAATGTTATGACAAATGGTGGTGGTGCCTAAGTATAGTTAGGGAGGTTCACATTTGATATCAAGAGATTTTTCCACTGGGAGAGTTGAGAAATTCCTTAATATGAGGCCTTAGTCCTTGGAAGTTTTTCAAGATTTGGGTAAGCAGAACCATAGCTGACCTGATCTAGTGTTGGCAATGGTTCTGCCCCAAGTGGAAGGCTGAGCTATATGACCACTATTTCTATGACTCTGTGATATGCGTATGTTATTTCCTTTAAAATTTGTGAATTCATTTGTTCTATAAAGAGTCAATAGTAGAGCTTGCAATTCAGAGTCTTACAATATATGCTAAATTAGTGTTCCACGGAAAAAGTGAGCAACTGATTCAGCATTCTTAAAAGAACACCAAGAAATTTCACTGAAAATATAAATCTCAAATACTCAAAAATAACAGACTTTCACTTGGGAAGCAAGTCTACTTGGAGTCTGCATTGTAGTTCTTACTGACTTCACTGAAGACATGCACAGCCACTCAACATGGCCACACAGATGATAGAATTTTCTCACTGAGCACACTGGGGAAGCATATTTAGTAATTTGCTGAGGATGGAGCTGACCTCTTTGGTGTATCACTGATGGACTGTGGGATTCCCAAAAAGACCCTTCCAATGGAGCATGGCTTGCAGAAGTGAGAGACCTACCTATGTGTGCAGCACTCAACCACCCAGCTAGGGTTAGACTGCAGCTTTGCTTGTGTCAAAGCCATAAAAACACTCATCCATTAGTTTTAAGATGTTTTTTTGTATTTTTTGGTCCTTGCATATGTTGAAACTGTAATTCTGGTTACGTAGAAATAGCATATTAGTTATATTAATTTTCATATGATTGTTTTTTGCAGTTTATAAGGTCCCACTGATGGACCAGTCATATCCATCCAGATTCTATCAGCAGTGTCACTAAATTAACTCATTCTACAAGCTGTTCCCATAAAGCTTTATCAGGCAGGATTTATTTATAGGAACATGGCTAAATGGTAATGTTTACTGGTCACTCGCACCACAATTATTTTTCAAAATGTACTTGAAGCAGGTTTGATTGATACTGGCATGCACGTGGAAAGCCATTCTTACTCAGCAGACATAAATAAGTTTAATTTAAGATCCTTAAGTCACTCTGCATAATGTTTAAAAACAAAAAAAAACCCACAAAGTATTGTGTTCCAGGCAAAATAATAATTTTAAGTATTGCAGCATATAACTTTTAGGTCCCTTGCTTGCAGTGAAATGAATTTCAAAGTTGTCTGAAGAATGAGAACTGAATTTCAGTTCAGCTCATCACACACAGGGTGAAAACTGACAATCTAAAAGTCCTCTACAAAATGCCAGGAAATATTTACTACCCACAGGAGAACAGTGAGAACAAGGATATGTCTGTATTACTGCCCATCCACCACTCAAAAGTGTTTGAGGTATGTCCTAAGGTAAAAAGATAAGACTGCTAGCAACATTATGACAAAATTAATTCTCTATGGCAAAATAAAATCTCAGCTGTTACCTGTTCGGTGAAAGTTTATGACTTCTGTTGCATAGATAACTTTGTCATGAAACTCTTAATTATATAGCATCATATTGACAGCAGCACTGACGCCAAAGAATTCAAATTTAGATTTTTTTGAAAACAAGTCACTGAAGTCTGAGACACAAAGAGAGATGGAGTCCTTCATGCACAGAAACCCCTTCTTTGTGTTCTCTGGCAGCCACCTGAGTCTCAGAGATACATTAAATCAACTGACGTCTATATTGTGATACATTTAACACTGATGTTTCAGTTCTACTGTGCACTTAATATCAAACAACCTTCATTTTTCTATAACTACATAACAGAGAGAAAGAATTTTCTGTGTTGAGGGTAGATGCTGAAGGACAGAAGTCTCAATGAGACACAGATGTGTAGCTTCTGTCTTGTCCACTGAGTTAAGATAAAATATAAAAATATTATTTTCTTTGGTGCATCCCTGTATCTTTCAGCTTTGGATCTTTTTCTGCCCATTACTGAAGGAAGAGTAGCTTTAATTAGCTGTATTTAGGAGCAGCTTAAGAAGTGATGCTCAGACACTCATCTTCCATAGTACATTTATACAGCTGAACATGCTTACCCAAGTATTGAGTACTTTATCACTAGACAGTAAAAAAATAGAAAAATTAGGAAGATCTGGGGAATGTGTGTAGGAAATCGGAATTCGACAGGTTTCAACTGAGAAACCTAAGCATTTGTCCTACACAGTGGTTTGCTTTTATTCTCTCCCTTCCTTCCATTAGCAATTTTGGGAAGATCTGCTTGAAGTTGTCAAGTTGCAGAAGGTCTGGGTTTCCCTCTCTCTTTCTCTGGAAATTTAGACTATTATATAAACCAGGTATTCTTTTAGAATAACTTTTGTATGAAACTATTTTAGACAAGACCTATTCTTTCATCTCTATAATCACTACTTCTACCTCTATCTTAATAATATGTCTGTTGTTAATTGCTGAGGTATCAGTTAGTTCTGGTAAAATCAGCTATATGTTGCCATACTGCTTGGCAAGGCTAGGGTCATCTCTGGTAGTGCTGCAAGGTGTATTTTTATTTACTACTAAATTTAGGCAAGTGCTTAGAAGAGGTGTTTCCGGGTGCAGTTTTGGAGTTGAGCTCCCTAACCATTGCTTTAGATACTGAAATTGCTTTTATCTTCTGAACCAAAGTGACCTGGCCAAGATGGTGCAAGAGAGCCTGGAGGAAGAGTCCCTGTGTGCACCGACACAGCTGGCAGGTCATTCCAGGCAGTGAAGGTAGAGCACAGGTGCTCTGTTGCTGTCTAACCCACAGCAGCCTCTGAGTAACATTGCCTTCAAACCTGCATCATTTCAATTTTCTGCATAAACAAAGGCTTTTATTGTTTATAAAGGTAAAGCCAACTGCTTAGTCACCTGGATGAGCTTCTTTTTCTATATATTCTAGAATATATATATATATTTCTATATATTTAGATTAGTCAGGACTTTGTATGACACATTATTAAAATTTCTTGTCATAATGGAAAGCTGAAAGTGAACAGGCAGATCAATAGTGAATTACACAGTTATATCTGGGAATAATGAGATTTTTTTGCTATAAGCAGATAGTTGCTTGTAAGAGGTCCAGTTCATCTTTGTTTTTTATTCACATATAACTTTTTCTCATCTTGATACTTGAATTTACTGGAGGACTCCCAGAACAAATTCATCCAGAAAAGTCTATCAAAAAAGATATCAGAACACGCTGTTGATGTTGAGGAGGCAAGATTTTACTTTAACAAACTCACAAAGTAAATACGTAAGTAAATATTCTTATTAAAGAACTACTTTTAACGTGCCAAATAACAAAGTAAAAGTGGCTTAATAAAACTGCTCAGGCAGACTTGACATTTATGGGGCTTTTCTGTGGAGTGATATATAAATAGCTATCTTAACCAAGATCATCAAGCAAATAATTTGCAATTTTTTGCACCTGCAAGCTAGCTATGTGAAAGAACACATAAAAAATAGATGATCACTTGATTTATTAGAAAAAAGAAGTTAGATTCTAATTTCTTTCACAGACCTAGTGCTTAAACTCACACCACGGAAACAAACTAGGAATTTAATGTGTAACACAGATCTTTAAATGTTCTCAGTATTCATCACATTTCTATTTTAAAATATGAGAAGTGCAAGGTTTATGGTGTTGAACTGATATCTGGGCATTCAGATTGTCTGGGTGCTGTTCAGCATCATTTCATGGGACTTTCCATCTGCAAAGCCCCCAGAGTGCTTTACAAAACATGAGGCTGATGCAACTTTCATCCCTTCACCAGGGGATCCTTATCAACCTTAACAGGGTGTATAGTCATGCAACACCACTGAACCTCAGCCCTCTCCGAGGGATTCAAGGAGGTAATGGTAACACATTGGACAATATGGGCATTTGGGAAGGGAGAATGGCCAAGGGCATTAAGGCAGTGCTGAGAGACCTCAAATATCTCAGCAGAGCATAACAGACCTTGGTATGCTGATGTAGCACCAATACTAAAACCAGTCATATATTCTATGTGTCTGCAAATAAACCTGTCAGAACTAAACCATTAATTTTTTCATCCATATGAAAAACGCTCCAGTTTTCCCACAACATGAAGTGAGACCTGCATCAGATTGTATCATTCAGCAAAGCTCTTAAGTATATGCTTAAGCCTTTATCATTCCCAAACTGCCTGTATAGCTCCCATGTAATGTGCTGAATGGAAATGAATGATCCTAACATCTTAAAGGGTTCCCTTTTAGTTTTCTGTCCACAATAAAATTCATCAGGGAAGATGTTTTATGCAGTTTCTGACTAGGTCAGCTATTTCTGGTTTTCAGATTGTGTGTTTGGATCTGTATTATCCTTTGGCTTTACACAAGTTACTAAAAAATTTTAGTAATTGAACAGCACTTTTTCATTTAAACTGTCATGACAAGTTATAGTGACATGCCTTAGAATCCCATGACGCAAAATATGGTGTGCTTTATACTAAAGAATATTTAACTTCACTAATTAAAAATTAAAGCAAAAAACTAACAAACAAACAAACACACAAAAACAAACCACCAACAAACCCACAACCCCAAATATCTAAAATTGTCTCCTGCAAACATCATAAATAGTAGGGTACTTTCAAATATATTTTTCATATCTCTGAATATCTCATAAGCTAGATATACAATGAATTAGCTGTAACCAAAATGCATCTCTGCACGATCTAAAGAATAAAAAGTTACAAATGTCTAATATATATTTCCTTAGCTCGTAAATTTTTATTCCTATTTACTTAGCAGTTTAAAATACAAAAAAATTTGCATGAGTTTTCATACAAATCTATTCACTACTTTAAACCAGAATCATAATTTCTTAGCTGAAAAATTGATTCATTTGGGCAAAATACAACTTCAGTCTTTTTAATTTCTACATTGTTATCAAATATTTAGCAAACCAGCAAATTGCAGAATTGCAAACAGATTCTTTATCTTTCTCTATGGAGTTTAAAGTAGCATGCTGTCAGGATTTGAGAATAGACAGTCTGATAGTATTTGCTAATAGATTTTATATTCATGCAATTATGTGTTAAAGAGGCAGCAGTCACAAAGAATAACCATGGTAATCTCATGAAGTTTAACAAAGCCAAATTCAAGGTGCTGAATCCGGGTCAGGGCAAACCCTGGTATCAGTACAGGCTGGGGGATGAAGAGATGGAGGGCAGCCCATCTGAGAAAGGCTTGGGGGTGTGAGTGAATGAGAGGCTGGACATGAGCCAGCAGTGTACACTCACAGCCCAGAAAGACAACCATGTCCTGGGCTGCAGCAAAAGCACCATGGCCAGCAGGTCAAGGGAGGGGATTCTGCCCCTCTGCTCTGCCCTGGTGAGAACCACCTGGAGTGCTGCATCCAGCTCTGGGGTCCCCAACATTGGAAGGACATGGACCTGTTGGAGTGAGCCCAGAGAAGGGCAACCAAGATAATGAAAGGAATAGAGCACCTCTTCTATGAGGAAAGGTTGAGAGATTTGGGTTTGTTCAGCCTGGAGAAGAGAAGGCTTCAGAGTGACTGAATTTCAGCCTTCCAGTTCCTGAAGGGAGCTTACAAGATGGAGAGGGACTATTTACAATGGCCTGTGGTGACAGGACAAGGGGGAATGGATTCAAACTGAGAGTAGGTTTAGATTACATATTAGGAAGAAATTCTTTACTGTGAGGTTGGTGAGACACGAACAGGTTGGCTGTGGAAACCGTCGATGCCTCATCACTGGGAGTGTTCAGGGCCAGGATGGATGGGGCCCTGAGCAACCTGGTCTAGCGGATTTGTCCTGTTACATCAGCAGCAACGTTTCAAGTGTCTTTCAAAGTACTCTTCCATCATGTCTCCCTGTGCAAAGAGGTAACACAACAACAACAACCAAAAGAAATTATTTTGTCTTTATTTAGTTTTCCACTCCACAATTTTCCAAGAGGTTGAAACATAGAAAATAGAAAAAAGTTCACATCAAGACAAAGGAAAAATCAGGACTCTTTTCATGAATGTTATGATACAGATCTCCAAACAAAGATAACATTAAAGGGAAAAAATAATAGCAACGAAAAAGGTAAAAGTTTCTTTTTGAGCAATTTTCATTTTTTCAACAGTTTGTTGGAATTTATTTCTGTTATTCATGAAATCTTGAACATCTCCATAAATTATATTGATACACACCAGAATGTTGTCTGTCTTTTGAAGTCACATGGTGGTTGTTGAATTCACACATTTGTGTTTATCTGTAGTATGTTTAACATATACACTGTGATTCTACTGATTTCATAAAATGTAGATCCCAGTCCCTGTGAACAAAGACAGATTTTCTGAGCTCTGATGAAACTTCCTGTGTGAAGACCAGCAAGTTACTTTAAGTGTGAAATTCATCACACTGCAGCAATGCAGACAGTAAAACATCTTTTGTATCATTGAAGTGTGATTTAATTCTTGAGTAATTATTTTTATGTTTTCAATTTCCAATATTCATTTATACAGTACAGGATTGCAGAATGGGATTTTGGTTTGGTTTGGTTTTTGGGTTGGGAGAGGGCTTTGGGGTCTTGTTTTAGGGCTTTTATTTATTTTTTTAAATATATATACTGATTCTGCTTTTATCTTTTTTACTTTCCTTCAAGTGTTCCCAGAATAGCTCCATCTTTTTTTGGTGCTTCTCTTTCATACTCCTGTAGGAATCATCAAAATACCATATTTTTGTTACTGCTCAAGTTACAAGTGAAAGTACATTGAGCTTTTGGAAATCTACTGGTTCCTTCTAGAGTGTGATTCTTCATCTGACTTTACTGTTTGTCCTAAAGTCTAGAAAACAGAACACTCAAAGTCAGTCCTGATCTTTTTTCACTACATGGTGATTTATTTATATTATATAATTTTTTCTTTACCTTTTTATCCATTTAGTTTTATGGGTCCTGTTTTACTAATCAAATTAACACATGATTTGAATATCTTTACTGAATTTTTTGTTTTATTAAACTTTATTTTCAACCTTTGAAGAGCAATTGGGCTGATGTAAAGAGGGTAGCTTTTAGATTTTGGACAGCATATATTAGTATGTATAATAATAATTATAATAATAATAGCATTAAAAGAATATTTTTTCCCTACGAGAACAGAGGTCAGTAGCACAAAAAATCCCAAGCCAAACCATGAAAACAGACCTCCAAGAGTGCCAGAAAATGTGTTTGCAAATAAAACCTGTGAAAGCCTCTGGTGACATAAAAGACACACAGTTATTTTCATAAAATGTGAAACATTACCTTGTGTTTAAGTAGATAGCAGTGACACCAGGAAAGCAGGCTTTCATGGGCCGTGACTGAACAGCAAATTTTCCTTCTGTCTCAAGTTAATGGAAGGCAATTAGTGCTAATTAAATAGCACCTAACCTGTTAGTTGCTATAGATTTGGTCTAGTGCAGATGTCTGAACACTAAACATTTGGGATACTGAACCCAGAAGCCTGTTTACAAGGAGAACAGGCGATAATGGGGAAAATTACATGAGTTCCAAATATTTTTGCTCAATCTTATTTTTGAAAAATCATCCAGCAAACACCATGGGGCAAAATCCATAATTAATTCTTTCCTGAAGATAATTAGTTTTACTAAAGACACAGCTCATGCAATCAGGTACTACATGTTTTTAATTAAAATAACCATATTTTCCATAGATTTCTTTCCTGAAAAGTTTGCCTCTTTAGATTATTATCCAAGACACGGACTTACTTGACTTCGAAGTTCCTTTATTCCCTTTCCTTAATAGTAGCAAATAAATGAAAAAATAGTTTTTAGATATCGAAATATGTTAACAGGATTTTACATACTTTTAACTTCATGTTTTTAATCCATTACCCAGTCAGCATGCCACACTTGGGTGTAAAATACAGTTTAGCAGAAAATAAAAGACAGCTTGAGTTTTGCATTGGGGGCGAGAAGGATGCATCTGATCAGGTAATTACAATCCTTTAATCACTGAATGACTGTTATTATTTCACTGCAAAGGTGATGGCAGCTTTCATCCAGCATTCTTTGTCCATTACATGAGATATTGAAATGCCCAGGGCTACAAATACACTGCTTTTACATGATGTGCCACGTTTTGAAATGTCTTGTATTAATCAACATGTATCTACCTTTGTGATTCGATTAAAAAAAATTCTTATGTTTTTAACTAAAAAAAGTTTGAAAAAATGGTGTTTATCTGAACTGTTCATAAATTCTGACTAGTTTCAACTAAAAAAAATTATAAAAGGCAGCTGACATTTTAAAAACTATTTTATTGCTTTTGATTTTAAAAGGTGATTTTGTTTTCTCTTGAAGAATTTTTTTTTCAGTAAGCAGGATTGTTGTAATTCAACTGAAATGAAATTAATGATTTTTGCTTAGTTTTTGACACTGTCTGAACATGAGTTTATCCAGATAACCTTTTTGTTTAGGAATTTTATTGCAAGTGTCATTGTTCACTTTTTTTTCTTTTTAACCCTGAAAAAACTGTGTTTACTGACTATGCTGAACTCTTTCTATGAAACTTTTTTTCCTTATCTTTTTTGACTGTATTTAGATTAGAGCATTGTATTGTATCTTAAACTGCCATAAAAATCCTAGTTAACATAGGTCCTGGTCTAGGAAACCTAGGCATTCAGTCTCTGGATTGGAAGGAATGAACTTCATCTGCATGAGGTAAACAACTTGCTTTGTTAGAACAAAGGCATAAATCTCAGTGGAAGACCTACCCTATAAAAGGTGTCAAAGAGTCCCACTCTACCAGCTTACCTAAGAGCACACGGTAATTTATCTGAGCTCTGCAATGCCAGGAGAGAAAGCAACAGCAGGAAGCGGGGGCTCACAGCTCTGTAAATAGAGTCTCTGCTCAAAGCCTGTTTACCCAAGGTGAACTCCTGGCCTTGTTGAAAGTGGTGACAAATCTCCCATCATTACCTGTGCTTGGAAAGGCTTTGAAAAATGTTCAGTTATTGAATGCCATGGAGGTGCATTAATGCCATGGAGCTGCATTTATCCCAGGAGGGGCTCAGTACCTGCGCTTTTCAGCAGCACATTTATTGGACCTGCAACTGTTTCAACACTGAAATTACTGCAGTTCATTATGATTAAATGAGGGCAGCTCCCCTATCATTGATTCAATTTAATAAAATTTAAGGAAGTGAATCTTGTTCAGAAAAAGGGCGAAGACACACTAGAATAAAACACCTTTCTACTGATTATGCATCTACCATTTGTTTGTATATCAAACAGGACAGCCAGAGAGTGGAACTGGAATTTGACTTTTTGCTAATAGATGGTATCTTTCAGCAAAATATTTATACCAACAGGAAAGCTATGATGGCCAGGCTATGTTAGAAAAGGGAGCATTTAGACATGTGGCTAGTTGTTAAATTTGAACCAGGGCTTAATTGCAAGATGGCTGCAGGGCATTTGCAAAGAACTCTTCAGAGTTTTGGATGATGCCACTGGGATCTTTTCAAGGCAGCAAGTCTACAGTAATTCCTTTTCTCTACAAGTGATTAGGTGGAAAACATGCTTCAGGAGTGGTGGGAAATTTAAAGGCTACAGAAATTGTAAATTCAATTATCTGAATTCTCTGTGTAGTGTTCTGGCTGCCCCTGGTCTCATGTGTAAACCTCTCCCTTCCCAGGGGAGCAGAGGGCAAGAGAAAAGCTAAAAGTCAGTGGAAGTTCAATAGCAAGGGGAAAAATTTATTGCAGAACAGGTAGCCTGTGACACCAACTTTGTCCTCAAAACAAATCTCCTGTGGTGCACATAATTGCAGCAAGCATGTTTTGAAATAACATGAGACAGTGCCACAGAAGCAAAAGATGTTTTGGCAAAATAAACATAATATCCTGCTACAGGCAGGAAAAGAAAGACTCTTAAAAGCCCTGTGAGCTGTTCAGGCATGCCCTTGGGTGTAGCTTATCAACCTTACAAACAGGAAATTATATGAATGAAATTACATTTGCAGTAAAAGGGAGCACCTGATTTAGGTGGAATCCTGGCTTTATTCACATTATTAGAACTTGTGCTGTGAGTAGTCATTTCAGGAGTCTTTTAACTAAGATCTTTACCCTGTAACTAATGTATGAAGGCAATCACAGACAGAAACATCTATTTGGTCAAACGTGTCTTTTAAATCATGTTTGTCTCAGGAAACATTTTAAATGAAAGAGAATAAGAATCAAAAAATATAAAGAAACAAAGAGAGTTAGCTTGTAAGTTAAAAGTTTTAGAGTACCCATCTCATAGCCAAAAAAAATCTGACCCATGGATGAGCAAATTAGGATTTTTCAGTGGTGACGAATGGAGGCCTTGGTCCAAGACTAAGACTAAGGCAGATGGTTAAGATGATCATTGGTAATTTTTCAATCCTAGAGGTATAATTCTGGCAAGCAATTTATTTCCAAGAACACTGATGTATTCTCAATAATATATATGTCAGTAATTACCTGCCAAAGCTAAAAGCTAGGACTAGAAATTAGAAGGTGATATCTCAACACTTTGATTAAGACATTGTGGAGAAAGACAACAGTTCCCAAACATTTTATGCTGAGTGACTGCATTCATGATTAATTGCTTGAGTTTTCAACCTGAAAAATGAAAACCGTAAAAAAATGCTAATACATTTTTACACATGTAACCCAACTTTACTATTTGTCATAGACAGTTTATGGAGCTGTTGAGATTAAACACATCTGCAACAAATGCTAAATTAACATATTAAAAGTTGGATTCTCTCTTTTTGCTTAATGCACAACAACTAGTTAAATTTCAGTATTCCCTAAGGTATGTCTTAGGTGATTCATTGGTATTATGACATATTGGTACCTTACTGTTGGATTACTATATATTATCAGTGCAAATTATGTAGTGTTTTAAAATGAAAAAAAAAAAAAAAGATACAACTCCAGAATATAACAGTAGAAAGAACTTGCTCAGGTTTGCCATTTATTCCTCTCAATTTCTCTGTATCAGTTGGTTGTCACAAAACCCAACATGTATATACTAAAATCAACAACAGCATGGTATGATCCACATTGCTATGAATTTTTAGACAGGAGAAGGAGTAAATAATAAATATGATTAATGATATGACCTTAGTTCTCACTTTGAGTTTCACACTGACACTTATTTCCCTTTAATTCTGTTGAAAGTCAAAAGCAAAATACAGATGATACATCAAAAAAGACATATTAAAGACATGCAAAGTAACTGTTTGGAGCTCTGTGCATTGGCAGACCACTGAACTGTATTAGATCTAGGAAAAGGAAAATAATATTTTTTATTACAGAAAAAATACCATAGAAAAAATACAAAGATTGTCTTGAGTCTTTCAATCTTTTTCCAACTTTTCAGTTATTATTTCTTCTTAGTTTGCATATATATAGCTTTTTATATGAAAGTGTAGGCACAGCTATAATTAATACACATAATTCTGTACTTTCATACAAAACCCATATACATACCTGATGAAAACTAAAGTTAATGTAAATTTTAAGGGACTGCATCTGTGACAGTTGTTGGAGTGAAGATACAGAAGGTTTATTGTTATTACTTACAAATGGAGAATAGTTTGTTATTAGAACATGGAATCTCTGTCCCAAGAAACATGTAATGCAATGTGCAAAAGAAAATTATGGTAAATTTTGAACCATGTGGCTGCTGTGAATTAGATTTTCATTCAGAAAAAAAGAAAAAAAAATTAAAAAGGTAGTATCAGGATAGCAGATAGATGAGGTTCCCCTTCACTGTGCTAATTCTCTCCACACTCATCCTTCCCTTTGGCTACTGAATGAAGAACATTTAGTGGCTTTTGTAGACCAGACAATTATACTGTGGAATGGACCACATATAAGTGTTTAACAAAGATTGGTAGAAGAAGGAATTCCAACAACAGCTAAAAGTCTGAGGACCCATTCCTGTGACTTTTACTAGTATTTGCTCACAAACCATTGAAGAAATTATCTAGTGTATATCCAAAAGACAACACAAAACAAGAAAATAATCAGATCAGGTCTTCATTACAGCATATATTTAAAAGAGGAATTAGTCCCTTAAAATTCAGTACATTCTAAATAGTTAAATCTCTTTTTTTAGGTAATATGAAAGCAATTGTAATTGTTTAGGTGACTATTCAGGAAACGAACATGAACTTGTTTTGTTTTGAGGGA
Organism: Campylorhamphus procurvoides; assembly: GCA_013396655.1. Taxonomy (NCBI): domain Eukaryota; kingdom Metazoa; phylum Chordata; class Aves; order Passeriformes; family Dendrocolaptidae; genus Campylorhamphus; species Campylorhamphus procurvoides. The sequence continues at coordinate 3,167,793 of WBMV01016876.1, read as the reverse complement.
CAGAATATTTTATGATGGCTAAGATTTCCTTAATACTGGCTGGATGACTGAGAAAAACCTGTGCTGAAAAATAGAACAGATGTGGTAAATATGCTAAATTTTTGACCCACATCTTGAAAAGATTAAAAAGAAGTGGTGAGTGATTCTAGCTTTGCTCTCAGAATGATGACTATCTGGTCACTATAGTGATCAATGCATAGTGTACAATGAAATCAAGGACATGGTGAGTTATTGTTAAGCATTAATTAATTTCTTAGCATTATGTATACAGCTATATTTAGCTTGTCCTACAAATGTTAACCTTACCTAATTGTCTTCAGAGCTTCCTATATGCCTTGAGATATACATTAGTTGAAACATTATATATCAGAGAAGAAATTCTACAGTAGGGAGAAAACTCATCATTTTTTTATATCGCATCATAAGAAACAAGAAGAAAAACAATTAAAAACTTTGCAAAATCTTCCTAAACATGCCACCAGCATGCAACTCCTTTAATTGCATGTTGCAGAGACTATCAGGCACTAGATGGACTGTTTCACTAACTGTCCTCTAATTCCACTACTAAAAAAATGCATTCTGTCTCTAAATGAGTGAAATTTGCTCTTTTGGTTACAACGTTTTGTGTTGAATACAGAAATACGTATTATCTAGAACAGTCTCAAGGAAGAGTTAACTAATGAACTTTTTCTAACAGGCCTTGTTCATGAAAAAATCCAAGGAATAGAATTCCACATCAGAACTGTTTAACAGCAAATTACTATCATTTTCATGTGAAAGGTTTTATTCAAGATTCATCTAAATCTCCATCTTCTTTGAGATGATTTTTTACATTGCAAAACATGGATGAAAAATATGGTATCATGTCTTTGCTATACAGGACAAATACATTTTATTTATCCCTAAATCTCCCATTTGTTTTCTGTCTTTCCTGAAATATTCTGAATCCTTTCTGTCTCTAACAGAAATGAGTAATTGGAGTTTGTGTAAAAAAGTCACTAATTACAAACTTATTATTGGAATGTGGTCCAGTAATGAACACATGAGCTTTATATACAAGCACAGTAGCTGTTCTCTAAGACTGTCTCTCTTGTATCTCCAAGGATGCTTTTCCAGTACAGAGAAAATAATCATGTCACTGGTTTATCTGGTATTATTCATTTTTTACAAATCAACTTTATTACCTATCAATTTCTTTTAGGTGACTTCTAATATATTGGTATTTTTTCACCCTTTTTTCAGGATAGGAATTTTTACTGAACGATCACTAATCCCCTTGTTTATACTTTTAAAATCAGGCACTGAATTCACTATTTTCTAGGATTCCAAAACCACTTGTACTGTCTAGGAACTTCTAAAACAATCTTTAGAATTCCAGAGATCCATTAATTTTGTTTTATTAGTGCTCTTGGAGTTTAACTGGGAAGAGAATGAAAGCAATTGACAGAGTACACTTAGCAAGGACTTTGGTGGGATTTTACAAAAAAAGATGTAAATGGTTGAGATAAGAAAGAAGAGGAGGTATCCCTACTTTTTCTTCTCCTAGTTCTTCAACATAGTATGTCTAAAGCAGAGCAGTAAAAGCTTTGTATTTTTCCATGAAGTGTGGAGATGTTCTAAGCTAGAAAATTGATTTTCAGGCTGACCTCACAGTGGAAGATAAAAATATACCTTTCACACAGGGAAATTTTTATAAAGAAGGCTTTGTCTTTCCAGAACTTCATAGTGAATGTTGATATTTTAATAGTTTCATAAGACTATTGTATGTAATGGAATTATTTCATCATAGATTAGATCAGGTATTGTAAAAGATATATAGTGAGCAGGTGCATTAATGGGAGTGAAATAGCAGCAAGGAAGCACATTACTAGCCTTACAAAGGAAATACATCATAAATTGTATTAACCACTGCATTCTGGTTCTGAGCTGCTAGAGAAAATTACCTATTGCAATGATTTATATAATGGGGAAAAGCTTGATGAGTGGCTTATGCTTGCAATTAGTCTTTTTCATCTTACCACTCTAAGATTTTTATGGTGCCTTATTCTTGGCCAGGATTTCAGAATATTGCTTAAATCAGTAAGAAATAATGCAAGTTATCTGCTTTGTTCGTTATTTTCGTATTCTATTTGGAATAGAACAGGCAGAGATTTTTTGGTGTCTGTGTTTAAGGATAGGTTTTTGACTGGTCAGCTTTACTGAGCAGTTACACACAGACCTGACAGGTGCACATCTTTCGTTAAAATTCCACTGGGCATTGAAATTGGTGTTTTCCAGACGCCACAAAAAGCTCTGTGGTATTCACAGTGTATGAAATTAAGTGACCTCTGTGTTTATGTTCTTGACATAGAGTGCACCTGGGACTTAAATGATTGAGCAGGCACTGCTGAGGAACCACTTTTGCTGTTACAGAATAATGGTTGTAAGGACTGTAAAGTTTCCTCATAACCTCAGCAAAAACTGCAAGATGATTTCTGTTCCTGCCCTCAAATGGTGCTGAAATGCCCAGTTGAGTCTTGCACCATAACTCTTCTGTTTACTTCACAGAATCATAGAGTGGTTTGGATTGGAAGGGACCTTAAAGATCACTTAGTTCCAACCCCCCTGCCTTGGACATGGATGCCTTTTTTTAGACCAGGCTGCTCAAAGCCCCCTACAATCTGTTCTTGTACTCTTTCAGGGTTTGGGCACCCTGGGGAATCTGTTCCAGTACCACACCACCCTCACAGTAAAGAATTTCTTCCTAGTATACAAGCTAAACCTGCTCTCCTTCAGTTTAAAGCCATTCTCTTTTGTCTTATCACTACATGCAAAAAGAGACTCCATCTTTTTCGTAGGGTTCCTTCAGGTACTGAAATGACTCTTTGGGTATTGAATTGCTTAATTAAATAATTGGAGGATCTTATTTTTTCCATAATAACCTGAATATTGAATTTATAAGGATCATAAGAATAGAATCTGGCAAAAGGAGTACTTTTGCCAAATAACAATTAAGTTACTCCTCTCTACACTTCTGGTCTCCAAAGTCTGGTCTAATCCCTACTTTTCTCCAAAGGAAATTCTTCAGATTTGATTATATTCTCTTTTTCAAAAGGCTTACAGTGGTTTATATGGAAGAAGCTTCTCTTTGAATGAGAGAAGAAAGTGAAAGGTTGTAGAGCAAGGGATCTGAAAGAGGACTTACAACTCAAAGCTGAAGTATGGCATACTCTTAGGGAAATATTTCTTAAATTATGTTGTATCTATTAGCATTAAAAACTCTCACATGGAATTTATTATTCTGTGCCAACAAAGTGTGTCTTAAAATAATGCTTGAAGACCTCAATTCTGCTAGGATCCCACAAGTGCACGGAAGAAGGCACTCCTTACCCTCTCATGTCTGATCCAAGTTTCAGCACGTGAGAGGATGCAGACATCCTGCAGTACTTAGACACCTATTTTAGCAGACATGCAGTTTCAAGATGCAAAATTCCAAATGGATCACTTTGTGAACCCTATGTTTCTCTTTCATTTCGCATTTAATCACCCATGGTTATCTGCTTCTTTTTCTAGCTAACTGACTTCAGAGTCACGGTCTTCTAGACTACACTACTGCATCCAATAGAATGGCTGCAATGTCTTCCTATGTACTCACCCTTCAACTTGCTTATGTGGAAATGCATTCTGATTGATTGGACCCAATTTACCAAAGAATCCAGACTTCACTGTCTGGTTGTCTTTCATCAGTATTTTAGCTTTTCATTACTTTTCTTTAGATTTATGCTCTATGGTTTTGTGATTATTTGCTGAACATATGGAACAAGCCCAGAATCAGAAACAGTCTCTCTAGAATCCCAAAGGAGACATTTTTATTAATAACATTTGTTTTGGGTCTCTTAATAATTTCTTTAATCTCTTTGGGGACTTAATTCATATTAAACATTAATTCCTGTTTATGCTATTGTGCATGAATCATTCCACTGAAGACTCAATATCAAGTATTCCTTATTTGGGAGCAATTTTTTGCTACTTTTTATACTTCTCCACTATCAAGGGGCATGGTGCAAAAGGAGTGAAGCTGTAGAGGTTGCAGCTCTGAGGACCTATCACCTACACTGCAAGCATTTCAGTTACTTAAGGCTTAGTTTTGCTCCACACTGAAACCCCAACTTGGCTGGTATGTGTGGGTACAGTAAGTGCACAGCAGGAAACAGTCCCAGGCATCCTCTGGTAACATCAGTCTGTAAGGAATTCTGTTTGTGCATAACTATGAGATGAAAACTATAAAACGAGTCTGGATGCTGATTTGCTTCGAAATTTTAATCCTGACCTTATTAAAAATGCTAACAAAGACACCCCTTTCTTAACAAAACTAGTAAAATCAGCTGAAAATATGTCTATTTGGCACCATAGTGTCTATAAAATCCTGCCAGCTACCAATCATTTATTCTTCATAGTCTAAATCCATTTACCATTTTCTTCACGTTTGATGTCAAGTTTATAACTAGCCAAGTCATCCTTCTTGGCACTTTTAAAGAACTTCAAAACACTGACCCATCTTGAGCCTTTTGTTATATTCTGGAAAATTGTGGGGATTATCAAAATTAAACATGAAAGACGAGAGATTCCCAAATAGACTCAGTTAGAACTTCTGCACATAATGTGTATTTCATCTGATAATTTGAAAACTGTTTAAATGTAGCAGATTATGTCTCACATGGTACTAATAACCTGGAAATTTTTGTAAGCATTACAAATTTAATAACGCCTTTTTTCTTTTTATTTCTTTATTCCTCTGAAACAGAATGAAGCTTTTTTTCCCACTTTTGGTAATATCATCTTTATCTAATAAAAAGCCGGGATTATTAGAAATTTCTTTTCCTATTTCAGTTCTTCGTGGACTTCAGTTCATTCTCTGTTCTTGTTTTTAGACACTAAAGTGTCAATTTGTCTGGATTTTTCTCTTGCCTTTATTTTCTTTATTCTGACTACATTTATCAAGTCTTTTTAATGTACCTAAATATATTCTATATACAAGCATTTCTAATTTTCATTTTTATTTTCTTTTCCCAGGAGGGAAATTTTATTTACACTTTCTTCATTTTGGGAACTTGACATTTTTTCCTCTCTTAATGAACTTCCCTTAACAAATCCTACATTTCCATTCTTTCCCTTTCATTGAATTTTACTTATAATACTCATTAGCTTTTAAAATTCTTTGATAAGAGAGTTCACTGAATATTGGGATTGCCTCAGTTTGCAAAAAAAAAAGGGAATAAATTTTTACATGAGTTTATCCTGTGTATTTCCATTGTCTTCCAAACACAAACTGAACTAAAACTCTTCAGCAGTTTGCAGAAGAGATATTTAAAACAGGATGCCTGTTTTAACCCTGGGTTGGGTGAAAGCTGCTGGGTTAGAGTTAAAAGTTACTGTAGAACTGGTAATCTTCAGCCATGGTTCACTGTCTGTTTAGTTTACAGCTTTCAACAACAAAGGGGCCAGACGGTGCACAGTGGAGATACATCCTGCTTGTGTTTAACACCAGGTTTTCTGCATGTACATTTGGATGTATTATCTTCTTAATCACTATGAAGATAATACACAAGAACTCTTGAAAGCTTCATGAACACTAATGGTTGCTAAATATGTGTCCATGTCCTGAGGACAACTTTGGGGTCACCTCACCCTTCTGCAGAACTTGGATCTGAACTGGTCATACAGATAAAAACAAAGTAGACAAAATTAACTACATATTTTAGGATTAGGTCCATAACCTTGGTTAATGACTGCTGATGTAAGCCTGTTAGTTTTGGGAGACCTGTAACTGCCTGGGCATGCCATCCCAGGAATTCTGCTCAATTAACTGTAATGCAGAGACACTTGGACAGCTTCTGACTTGCATCAATTTTTCAGACTGCCCCGTTCTTGCCTCCCTGGTATCACCTGTGGGATTCAGTTTACCAAAGTGAGGAATCAAGCCCAGACTAGGGGCCTATGCTCCATCTAAAATGAGAGGTAAACACAAGGGGATATTTGTCTCGTGTTTTTGTATTCACTTTCTCTTTCCAGTATATGTTCACTTTATGTGTTCATCAGTACCTAGACAGATGCTAGGTGTTTAGGAAATAAACTCAAACAAAATTAAATAAAAAACACCCATAAAACCACAAAACCCACAGAGAGCTAAAGCACAGACTGCTGATTTTTGGCTAGTTCAGAAGACCCTCTGGGTAAGATAGTTGTCCCAGAATGATTAACTAATAATTTTACCACTTCACAAATTCTTGAGTCTAAACTAATTTCGAAATGATCACTTAATGAATCAAATCTTCAAAGTTAATTTACAGTCATAAATGTCTCTCAAGCAGAAATTTCCAAAGTCATCATTTAGCATATTCCAGGGCCAAAGATTGGTGCAATTTGGCCTAAAAAGCCTTTGGCTGGCAAAATGAGCAAGAAAGTAAACAAATATGCTGGTCTTGACTTTGGGAGTTATAGGCACATTTTAAATAGAATTGCCTCTAAACACAGCTGCAGAACTGAATCTCTGATGTAATAAAGCTGTCTGGTTTATGGCAGACATACATCAGCACTGCTCTGATGGCTCAATCCCTTAGAATCACAGAATGACAATAACTTCTTTGTGTATTACAAATAAATCATTGCTATCACTCAACATGTTTAGAAAAATTGTAATTCATCTAGTGTAAATTTTGCTTGAGAAATATAAAGCTGTTGGAGTTCGAGTGTGTAGAACTAACAGAGAAAAATGTTGAAGATTTTATCTATTTCCTCCATCAATGTGTTTATTTCACTCAAGGGACTTAACCACATGCATTTGGAAAATTAAAGTCAGAAAACTAACACTTTAATAATTTTATCCTCTTACATCCAGACTCATCAACAAACCAATGAACTGTATGCGTAGAAGCTTTTTAAATGGAGAAAAAAAAAACAGTTAAAAGTTTAGTCAAGTTCTTTTTATTGGTATTTGAAACCAAGCAACCTCACTCTAAGATATAGTTGTAAACATGTCATTTTCAAGGAAAGTGTTCATCTTGTTTCTAACTGCATTTATATTTTTGGTCATATAAAAATGAGGAAACTTTTGTCCAAATTCAGCCATGCAATTTTGCTTATTTAAATTACTGTGTCCGCATTTGTTCTCTGAAACCATTAAAGTGTACTTGACAGAAGTGTCTCTACTTCTAAGTGCAAAACTGCACCTGGACCCACAATGTCCTTTTCACTCTCTATTAACATATATCTTCCCATGTGCTAGAGATATGAAAAGAAGTGAAATAAATATTATATGTATACAAGCATATACTTATGTATGAATGTACTTGTATAGGTACATGCACATAGGCATAAAGCTGGTCTTGTGTCAACTTGCTGACATGTAAGAATGAGAGGGTATGTGCCATTTTTCAGTAGGAATTTAAATTCTTCTGCATATTAAAACAAATATGGAGTTTTTAATTTGATCAACTGGGCATTCTGTAGCTCCCTTGTGATATACAAGTAGAGTTTAAACTTAATGAGATGACTGGAAAGACTTCCCTCCCTCATCTCAAATCACTTGATGTCCAACATGTATCAGATAATATTTTGGGAGACCTTTGTTTAAACTTTTTTCTTGAAAACATACCTCTGCCCATTAGGTGTCATTTCTCTATGATGAGGCTTTCTTAAACTGATATTAAAGTAACAAATTAAATTGAAGAAGATTCAGTAAGAATAATTTTTCTTTAAAGTCCAAAGTTTGGACTAGATTATCTGTTACACATTGCAAAATTGCTTACTTTTACAAATCTGTCGCTTACACCATAGTTTTCACCCAAAATCATGTGGTTCTCAGCCAGGTATAGTTTACAGCAGATTGGGAGGTCAGCCTGAGTCTGTTCACAAGTACTCAACACCAGCCAGAAAAGAATTTTGATCAGCTTTCCACGCTCTGAAAGCTGTCACATCCAAGCAGCACTCACAGCTGTGTAAGTGTGGTTGGTTTCCAGATTATTTCACTAAGCTTCCAGGAGAAACTGGATTGAGATGAGAGAACCAGTATGGTACTGTCAACATATTCTAATTGCATTGGACAAGCTTGGAAAACTGACTTAGTCAGTTAAAAGCAGTTAAAATTAGAACTCACAAAAATTATCACTATTTCTGTTGTGATTCTAGTTGCAAATAAGCTCCTGTTTCCCAAAAATGGACAAGAATCAATTTCTCAGGAGTTTCACTGAGAGGTGAATAAAGCCGGTGAAAAGTAAAGCTATCCTCCATTAAAGCTGCAACATCTTAGTAACCCTTAGTTACTGCAAAGGTTTAAATTTTTTTGTTAGGTTCCTGGAGGCAATGAGTCCATTCCTGGATCATCCTGGTCCCAGAAAAGCCTGAAGCCTCAAGTAAAGCTGCAGCTGCTGGGCTTTTTCCCGGCAGACATTGGTGTGAGCTGAGTGTGTCCGTCAGCACAAGCAGCACTGCAGCAGCAGATTGGTGAGTCACTGCGCAAAGTAGAAGCCTTGGGCTAACCCTTATATAAATGAAACACAGCTCACATCATCAAGTAAGGATGTTGAAGACCTTTTATGCAGTTATGGGTCCCTTTCGCTGCATAAAGTCATGAAAAGCATTGATTATTTGTTTGCTGATCAGCTGACTAAGCACTATTGTTGCTCAATTGAATTATGTTACATGTGTCTTTTATATGCTCAGTTCTAGAAAGAGAAGCCTGAGCCTGCAAGTACCAAAGATGAACCATTATTATTAATTTAAGGTACTGATAAAGAGATGGACATTTTTATTTGTTACCATATGTCTTCCACTCACAATAGCTCTGTCTCATTTTCTTTTTTTCACCATGTTTCTTTTTCTACATTATGTCTCCAATCTCTACTCCCAGAAGTGGTTATTCATAACAATCTTCTGCATGAAAATAATAACCTAAAAGCTGTGAGATCAAAGGTGAACAATCCCATCTCTGAATATTTTGAAGGGGTATGATGGTACATGGTAGCCATTGCTAGAGGAAAGGAAGGGACTCACAGCCCCATCAAACCTGGCCTTGAATAATTCCAGGGATGGTGGTGCAGCTTTTCTGGAAAATCTGTTTCCATGCCTCATCACTCTGTGCAGGACACATCTCATTCTGGTAGGATTCTGTCTCATTTCATTTGATGTCTGTTATTAAATGTCTACAATAAAAAAGATAAATGCTTTCCTCAATGTACTAATAGAAATTTCCATGAAGTTTGTGATTGTGTGTTGTTCAGAAATATCTGAAAGGAACAATTTAGTTTTGGTAGACTTTACCTGATAAAGTTTAGTACCAAATAAGAAAATGATCAATACAGTGGTGCAAGGAAAAATTGATTAAGCAGCCATTCTTTTGGTATGTTTTTGCTCAAAGTCTTCCAAGAAGACATAAATATATGAAAATTAAGAGGCTGCACTGGCTGTCAGCTACACATACACAAAAAACCCATTTAATTTTGTTCTAAATTATAAAAAAAATCATGTTTGAAAAAACCAATTCACTCCTTAAATCTTTATATATATAATTTGCCTCAATGGTCTTCAGTAGTTCATATCTGTACTCATTTTTTTCACAGTTCTCTTTGCCTCAGGACCAGAATCGGCATTACTGAGACTCCATCTTCTGAAAGCAGGGCTGGGATCTGGTGCATTAGGTAGAAAAATCTTTGGTAATTGATCAGCATCTGTAAAATAACAGCAATGAAATGGGATTGTCGCTTTTCAGAGGAGGTCTTTTCTATGGATCTCGTGTTTTTGGAAAAGTGATTGTAGTGCCATCTCCTGTCCTCCTAATGGGCAAAGTATTTCCCAAGAGATTTGACTCTACTGCTAGGAACTTGTTATCACAGTGTAGGAAATGTACATTGTTTAAGGTCACAGAGAACTCTACCCTAGTGTAGAATAAAAGAGGGATTAGGAGAATCACGAAGTATGTATTTTTTTTTTCTCTGTAACAAGTATATTAGTGTGAAAATCACAACAGGATCTTGAAACTGATATTCACATTGAACACCATTATTTATGTGATCCTGATCACTTTAAGCCCCTCGTAAGTATTTGTATTTCTGAACTTCTTGCATTTGTCCTCAAATTATATGTTGAGATGTGCTGCCATTTCTATAAGAATATGGCCTAGGCTATTTGCAACTAGCTGGAGATTTGGATGGTTGTCCTGGCCATTTTTAAGGAGTAGCACAAACTTAAGGTCTCCCCTTTGGTATTTCCTGAAGATACCACATCATCACTGCCGGAGTATCGATTGTCTGATGTAGATAGGAGAATGACTGTGCCCATAGAAAGAACCTGTATTTACAATGTGCACTTCTTTGTCCAAGATGCTCTCTATCTTGTTTATTAATGATATATTTTTGAGGTATCTATCAGCGAGTACTTATTTGGTTTTAGTGGTTTTCCAAAAGTTATGAGTGCCTTGGCAGGGGGACTTGATAAATTCATTTCTTGCTATTACTGGCTTAGTCTAACTTAGTAAGATGAATTTAATCATGATGGTGACATCTGGCAATTTTATAAAATCAAGCCCATTAGAAGCAACTTCTTTTTAAAATCTGTTAATTAAGTATGAGCAATTGCTCCTCTTTAAATCTTTTTAGCATACTCATAACCAAGATTGGCAATAATATCATTGCACTAATTTATTATAAAGTCAGGTTGCACACATGAACACATACAGACCTGCACCTTGATATATTCATAATTTTGTTTGAGGAGTTAAGGACTTTAGGATACTTGATCATTTTCTATTTATGCTGCAAATATTATTTATTATTTCTTGCATTATGTTTTCAAGATTGTTAAGATCAGTGTTATATATTATTTGGATGGATCAATATTTCAAACATTTTTCATCTAATTCCATATTAAAACAAGACATTCTCAATTCTGTCATAAATTACAAATAATGGCTCTATTCCACCAACACACACACACAAAAAAAAAGCGACTGCACAGCTGATGACATTTATATGCAATAAACTATGAACTAATGTGTTATAAAAGAATATTAGTAAGATACATTTATTAGAACTGGAAGGATTCAAAGTGAGGATTATGCCACTATTACTTCCATTTCCTTTTATAAATTAAATACTTTGGGGTTTTAGCATCCTGAAAGAAAACATGAGGCCTGCCTATCCCTGGCAATCAGCAGAACTTCTACGTTCCCAGAATCTGGGGTGCAGATACTCATTGACACCTTCCAAATCTCCTTATGGATTCTTGACTATGATGTCTCTTCCAGCATGAAAAAAGTTTGTACAATAGCATAGCCAAGCTTCTCTGTTCAAACATATAATCATGCAATCAACACTAAAGAAATGAATAGTGGAAATGCTACTTATATCTGATTCCACACTTCCTTATGTTGATAATTTTTGCACAGGATCTACCCTAATACCAGCTACAGGTCAGATAACTAAAGGTTACGTTCTACATCCAGCATTAGGTGGGTTTAGAACAAGCTATCTTGAGATCACACTGTCTCTCTTGTTACCAATGCATTAAGATAGGATGTCTGTTTGGACAGATTTGGACTTCTTTGTGTCTTTTCATGTGAAAATGGCACAAAGTAGTTTAGTTTGTCATGAAAGAAAGAATCATAGAAAAGTAGGGTGATTGATAGAATCACTGAATCACACAAACATTCAAGTTGGGACCTTCAAAGGTCTCTAGATCAATACCCTGCTTAAAGCAGGGCCAACAATAAATTCACCAGGTTACTCAGGGCTGTGCTCAGTCATATCTTGTAAAGCTCCATGAAAGGAGATTTCATAACCTCCCTGGGCAGCCTGCTCCACTGCCTGACTGCCCTCCTGGGGAAAAAGTTATTCTTTGATTACAATCAGAACCTGTCTTGGCTCAATTTATGCCTATTGTTTTTCATTCTTCCACCACAGGCCATATATAAATGTGCATTTATAGAGATATGTGTGTGCGTGATTTATATATATATATATGCATGTGTGTGATATATACATCTACTCTTAATTTATAACCACAGTCTCTTATTTTCTTGCTATGCCCCTTTATAAAATCCTGGCTTCACTTGCTTGGCAACTTCCTCTTAGGTATTTTAAGGCTGCTATTTGCTTCTCTCCAAGCCTTTCCTCAAGGTTAAGGAAGTACTTTTCCTTCAGCCTCACTTCATACTTCATGGGATCTATTCCCCTGACCATCCTCTAAACTTGCTCAACTTCATCAACACCCTGCTTGCCTTGAGGAGTCCAAAACTGGATGCACCATTCCAGACGTGGCTTAGCAAGCACCAGGTAAAGGGGAGTAGGTGCTACTCTCAGTCTACTGGCAATGCTCCTGTTATTGCTGCCAAGGATGCTGTGGCCTTTGTCTGTGCCAGCTGTCCCCCAGAACACCCAGGGTCTGTTCAGCAAAGTTACACCCTAACTGCACAGTCTCCAGCCATTAATGATACAATTCCATTTGCTGAATTTCATTAAATCCCTGGCAACCTATTCTTTTAGCCTATTTAGGTCTGTCCAAGTGGTAGCCATGTCCTCAAACATATTGACTTCATACTACACCTTGGTGACATCTACAAACATAATGAAGGTACATGAGAAACTCCATCTCCAGAACTGCCAGTGTTAGGGTCCCATAGATTAAAATTATCCCTCTTCTACTATTCAGCCTTTAAGGCAAACACTGTAAAAAAATCTGTCGGAAGAGAATGACAATTAGGAGTTAATGACATACAAATCCCTAGTAAAAATATTCCCTGGAAACGATGACATAGATCCTAGCAACATATCTCAGTACTTCAGTGACTGACATATTTCCTGGAGCTGGACCTGGCATGAGCAGAAGTCACACCAGTGATATGAACACTGAAGCAGCTCTGATGCTTTGTCTCCCCTGCTAGGACCAGGCAGCTGGGCCAGCAGGCTCTGTGGGAAAACATCTGTATTTCCTGCTCATGCTGAAGTACAACACAGCTGTGTCGCACTCCTGTGCCAGTGGTGAGACAAACACCCCTGTCTTACTCCTGATGACAGCTGTTTGGATTTAATAACTCATGTTTTCATCACCTTTCAGCCCTATGATGTACCTGGGTATAAAACAAGGAGACAGGTACTATCTGGGTGGCATGCAAGGTTACTCAGCTCACCTCCGTGCTCAACAGAGCAAAATATGGCACTTTAAAAAGAGCAGGATATCAGCTGAGGCAATCTGAAGCACTTTCTTCAGATTGCCTCAGAGCTGTTTATTTCTATTGACTTCAGCTGGAGTTTATTGAGTATTTTAACTATAAACTATTGATATCTAAATTTGGATAGCTATACGTATTCATGAAGTCCTTTACTTTCAGGGTATACCTGTGAGCGAAAATTACGTACATCCTTAGCCAGGCTATAAGAACACAAATATTCCAGATATATGAAGCTCTTTCCCCAGTTTTATTTCAGCTTCCCATAGAGCTTTTGAGCATATTTGTATTCTCAGGTTTTACCTATCAATTGCTATATTGATTAAGATTAGGATATTGAAGAGGAAGCCCAAAAGGCTGAGACGATTCAACAGATAGCTCTGTTGCACTTGCAAAAGAAAGACTTTTAGAACAAGATTGAATCCAATCTGTAAAGAATAACTTTTTTAGATACAGCCCCAGAAAACAGAAGGAACAATGGCTGACAACTATAGTTTTTAGCATTGCCTCCCACAAGCACGGGATGAGTTTTGCCAACATCACTTTGTCTAACAAACATGGTCACAAAAGAAACCCCTCTAAAAATTTCATCAAAATCATGGTATTGACTGTAACTATCCAACCAAGGAAACCATTTTATTTATCTATGAAATTATTTGCTTAGAATTAAAATTCTAACTCTATTACATCTTTTCTTTTTTATTAAGCCATAACCTAAAGATGGGAACAGCAAAAAATATTTAAAGAACAAGTGAAATTATTTCCAAGTGCTCTGTAAAATAAGGATTAATTCACCCTAAGAGTATGGTAAATAATCTCCAAAATTCAATTGAATATATAATTTCATTTATAAGGACCAATATTAATCTAGATAGCCATTGTTTCTCTTATTTTCAGCACAAAATGTAAGAACTGTTCAAATTAGGAAAAAAATATTAATTTCAGTGAAATACCCGATTTGGTGAAAACCTGAAACACTTTCATAAATCAGTGGAAAAAATTGTTTTATTTTATTTTATTTTATTTTACACTAAAAGCAAAAGTTGAAATACTGGCTATACCATACAGGCTGAATAGCTGAATTTATAAATTATTTCTGGCATGACAGTGGGATTGCTAAGTTTTCTATAAGGCTAGTATATATCTTATCTGTGTGCCAACATGAATCAATGGATTAAAATTATCATTAACAGTGCTATCTATCTAATCTAAGATACTTGCCATAATGTTATCTAACCATCAGAAGGCAGCTGGATGTACCACTGAATGTGTTGTAAAGAGAGTAGAAAATGAAAAAAACAGATCTAGTCGTCTATTTGTCTGGCTCAGTTATAGGGCAGTTATTATCTCTTCCTCGCTCTTATTACACAGTTTTATTTGGCAGTTATTCAAAGTAGCTAATGAAAAAGTGTCACTAATGATGTTCCATAATCTGCCAAGGAAACAAGAAAATCCCAAGTATTTATTCATAAGGAATTATTACTCTATTAAAAATTTATTTTTAATAGGAATTCTTGTAGATGTATGACAACCAGAGCCATGACAGTCTTTGAAATAACATTATTAACACAGCCAGGAACATCATAGACCCTGTGGTTCTCTGCAGTTGTGATTCAGGAACTGATACACTGCTGTGCTATCATTATAAAGATGTGTGAAATAAAGGACAAAAATAACTATATTTGTAGGCAGTATTATGCTAAACAAGGTTGGGTGTAAATAATAGAAATGGAAAAAATGCCATGGTGAAAGGTGAAATCTTACAGTCCTCAGATCTCATTTACAACATTTATAGGCAGATATTAATATGCAAATATGGAACCATTCATACACAAACTGCTTGCAGGACTACATTCCATGAAATGAGTATCAGGCAGGTAGATTTGCTTACGCAAGTTGAAGGACAATTTATATTTTGCAGTAGAATACAAAGTCCTCATCTTTTCACACACATGTGCAATAAACATATCATTGATTTAGCCTGTCAAAATAAAATTTTTATTAATAATCGATTAGAACCTTTAAGCCTCCAAGGTAGTGATTTGACAGTGGATACTTCAAATCACTGCTAAGTGTCCAGTGTCCTACTTGATATATGGCTAGTAATTAGCAGGATTCTGGATTGTTCTCAAACCCCTTCTCCCTTACTCTCGGAAGTTTTTATACTTAATTTTGCTTTGGACACAGATGTCATTTTGCCTTTGATACTGAAGAATACATATTCTTTAAGTCACACTGTATCAACTAAAAGAAGAGGTAACTGTCTTGATACAGCCCACAGTTCTTAGAGCTGACTAAATTGGTATCAAAAACGTTATTTACTTTGATATTTTAGATAGATGAAATACAAACCCATGAAATCTGGTGACTGTGCAAAAAGAGTATGTCAAGAACTTCTATATAACTTATCTTCTGTGGATTATAAAGCCCCCTTTTCATCACTGTGCATTAAGAGAATGTGAAAGCCAAAACCATCAGTTCAAAAGTCCCAAGAGTAGTGCAGTAGAAAACCCACATGCCAAAAAAGGAGGAACTGGTCATACGTGCACTTTCCTTCCTTTACTGCTAAGTAGTTGTCCTTGAGTAATTTTGCTGCCAGCCTGAAGTATTTAACTTATACTCTTAAAATCTTTTTGAGACTCTTCTGTGCACACTACTTGTGCAGAATGAAGATTTTTCTTGAGCACTGCAGAGACCACGGATACTTTTAAATTATACTCTTAACATCAGTGTAAATCAGCCTGTAAATTACATTAGCCTGTAAGGGGTTTTTTTTGGGTATCATTTTTAAGATAAACTGCTTCCAAACCTGCATCTTGATTTAGGCTTTGTGTAAAAACTTGCTAGAGAAATATTTGCTCATAGAGAAAATAGGTATTTCTTGACATACTCTGAAAGGCAGAAATTAATATAAACAGAGAGATCTGAACTGCTTCACAGTTCCATTTGCAGACCACCATTAGTTCCAGAGATTTTCTGAGAAGAGAGGCATCAGTCACTTCCGAAATATACCTCCCATAACTATATCTCAAAAAGAACTGTGAGATGTACAGAAACATAAAGTCTTTACCAGGTCTGAAAAGCTAGAGTTTTGATTAGAATCATATATCTAAAAACTGTCCTACAACTCTTATGGATGACACTCTGTATGATTTAATCAGGTCTATTTTGTCCTACTGCTTAAGCAAACACTTTTTTTTTTCACTCTGTGTCCTAAATCTCTCAGTCCAGGACTTTCCCAAAAAAAGTAACGAGGAAATATTCTAGTCAATGTGGTTTTTTGTTTGTTCGGGTGGTTGCTTGCTTGGTTGGTTTTGCAGTCGTGGTGGGTTCTTTTGTCTCATTGGGTTTTTTTCTTTTCATCTGTAATCTAGCAGAAGCCAAAACTTCACAGTATCAAATCAGATTGATCATTTTGGGTGAGGAAAGAAAACTCACATCACATCCAGGAATGCTGGATTTCTTTCCTGCCCTGACGAGGGCTGCCCTGTGCCAGCAGACTCCCCAGGGAAATGTCCTGCACAGAGACCCACAGGAGGCACAGGGCTGGTTTGAGCTCTGAGGTGTCATGAGAAGTGAGTTAAACCTGGATAGTTTTCATGCCAAATAAGTGTGTTGTCCACACATCTTTCCTTGAGTCATCCATGAAAATCAGTCTCCATTTCGTTGCAAAGAAGGAAATTAGTGAGGTTTTAAAGAACTGGGAAGCTGTTTTCTTACAGATTTGCTGTAAGAGTGGATTTATTCTTAATGACATTTTAATTATCTTTCATTTATATGAATATATAAATGCAGACATTCTGCATTTTATGTAACTTAATCACAACATTCCTTCACTTAACATATATGCACATATATATATATGTCTATATAGATAGATAAGCACACATTCTTCTGTGATAAATCATGAGCACACAGACCTTCCAAAGTCACTGTAAACTAGATAATGAAAGCATGTAAGTTTAGGTGTTTTCATTAGTGGGAATAACAAAAGACAGTCCCAAAGAGAAATTTGCTAGCTTTTTATTAACCAAGCTGCCAACTCTACCTAATAGTCCACTTGGGAAACTGCCTCTACAGTTTGCCATCCAGAATCATCCAAAGAACAGGAATTGTGGGACTGTGACAAAAAGCTGTTTTAAGGGTGATCCAAAAGGGAAAACAGAAGGTCCCTGAATTCTGGGAAGTAAAGTGAGGAAACACCAGCTGTTGGGGTAACTACAGAGAAAAATTATTTTACATTTATTCTTGTAATGTAGTGCAACTGTATGTTTAATCATATATTCTGCTGAGTCCAGAGACTATGAACAGATTAATTTTTTTTTTAATTCAGAGTTCATCTACAGGGAATATTCTAATATGACTTAGAAATCTCCTTTTTCCCCTCTGAGTAATCCTACTGCAAAAATTCTGATGAGGCAGTCAACCATTATCAAGGGCAAAATACTTTCCTTGAGTGTAATGTCCAGTGTTGGTTACCCATAACATAACTTTTTAGGATCTGAAATATATTAAAAAACATTCTTCTGATTAACAATGCTATGAGAATACTCTTTATGACATGCATGTTTAAGATGTTAGTATTAGATCACCATCAAAGTATTCTCTGATGACTGAAGCGTCAAAGACTGAAACACCTCTTGCCCAGGAAAAAAAAATAAAGATTAATTATTTTTCTTTCTTATGTTTTCTAAGAGAAGCACCTTAAAAAGGGGGGGAGGGGAGGGGGGGAGAATGGAAGAAATAATAATGAAAATGATAACTAACTCTGCAGGCTATTTTCAATGTTGTTTCTCATTTAATCACAGAGCAGCCTCAGGTTAAGCATTAAAAGTTATTGCCTTTTATATGATTTGGAGACTACCCATATGAAGTGAAATGCAGATTTATTAGTCTATTTCCAATTAAGCTGCTGCTACTAATCAAGCCCTTTTACTGTTGACTGAAGGCATTATATGGTGAGCAGGAAAACAAATTATTTTAATTGGCTACAGATAAAAACACTTGAAGTTATAGTTTACTCATACTAAATACTAATAATAGACAGCACTGGCTGCAGTGAAGATATTTTGTACAGGTAAAGACCTGTCTGAGGTTCCCCTGTAATTAATTTGACACCAATACATAGTGCCTCAAAATCATAAAAATTAGTTATTTTACAGTTCTATCTAAAAAAAACCAACCAAAAAACAATTAAACAAAACCCCCAAAACGATCCAGATAAGTCATTGTGAATCTGAGAATCTGATGGGTTGATTATTCTGTTTGGTTGATTAGTTAAACACAAGCAACTATTTTCCCCATTGAGAACTCTAAATCTTCAGATGATGCGTAAGGAATTTGATTACATAGCACTCCTTTTTGACCCATGAAATAAATTCTCAAATGGCTGAATTGTCAAAGAATGGATGTTTTAGATAAGAATAGATATAATTTCTATAAAAAATGTGAAGTTCTCCAGTTGTGAAGCAAAAAAACCTAACTCCAAGTTCTCACACTTTTAATTAATGGCTAGTTAAATGATTTTCAGTGTTTGTACAGAAAATTCTGAAATGACAGAAAGTATTAGAAATAAAGAATTCTTTAGTCAAACAGTTTACACTCCATGTGGGGCTTGCTCTGACATAATATAAACAGGGCTCACTTCAGTGTAAGCCATCAAATTTCTTGTTTGGGCATCTGCAACAGAAGCAGTGGATGGCTGCTCATCCATCCAGCAGGGCAAAGAGTGGAAGGGCTGGAGGTTTCCTTGCATTACACCGAGATGCATAACCCTCAGCCACATCAATTCATTTTATTTTTTTTCAAGCATTTGATACAAGATATAATAGGGCACTCTCTCAGCACTGACTGGATTGTTTTCAGCCTCAGCAATGGGACAGTTCTGCTAGGCTGTCACCTAGTGAAGATTAAGATGAAGACACCTAAGCAGGTGTCACTATGTGATAAAAAGGACATTAGTCATTTTTAGCGCTTTTTTCCCACTTAAATTATTCACAGAAAGATTATTCATGCATATATTTCAGCATTTTCCATCATCAGCACAATGTTACCATATCCATTATGTGCATTGCTTGACTATATTCTACTTTGAGAAGCATTTAAGCTTGTGAATGGAGTTTGATTTTATGACAGTCATCATAGAAAGGTGAGAAAGTATGTGGAATAAAGACATCAAGCAGTTCAAAAAGAAAATTAGAGAGAAAGAATAAGAATATACAACAAGGTGTAAAAGAGTCATTGCTCTAGCTGGTGGTGCTTATGATGAGGTGTAATGTCATAGCTCAGTAGGCTAAATATAATAATATAATAATTCAGAAGACCTAAGCATGGAGATCACCAACTCTTAACCCGGCAGTTTAATAAACTTCATTGTGTTCATAGTGCTATTCATTATGCTAATGACTGCCTCCTGGACAGCACTGATAGACATCTGAACCATTGCCCAGACATAAAGTGTGTCTCTGTTGCAGGATCCTGTCTTGGATAGCAGTCGTATATTGATGACTGAGGAAGAGTAAGAACAGTGTAGTGTTTCCTTCTAAGAATCTCCAGCCACCAAAAATTTTCAGCTCAGGTCAATTATGAATTTAAGACCTGATACAAAGGCATCAGGATAAAAAAAAATCACTAATTACAGTAGTACTGCTGGAGTCTATGGAGAATTTTAGTCTCTATTTCATTAAAGGTGATTTAGTGAGAAATTATTCATCACTGACTAGTTCTAGATAACTGGTTTTGTTCCTGTAGGTCATGATCCTGTAAGTTATTTAAAGGTCAGCTTCTGTTTAAAAGCCTATTTTATACTCTTCTCCTTCGAGAAAGGTATTGTTTAAAGCATGATTCTGTCTTTTAGGAAAGTTCAGAGAATAAATTAATTGGACTCCCTTGCAGTGTAGTTCTAGAAGTATAAGCTTTAAAATGCAATACATTTTTCAAAATTATTACTGTTGTGGAATACATGCTTTAAATTAACGAAATCTCAATTTCTCTGCTACATCACAAGAAAAACTCTTTCCAAAAGTAGCCACATCTAAGCCAAAGGGCTCTTTGTACAGTCCCTAGCTGAGAAAGGGTGACTTAGAGTTCTTTAAGGTACAAGAACACATACTTTTAGACATTCCCAAAAGGACAAGTAGACACAATTCTATGTAAGACTCAGTGCTGTCTTTGACAGAGTGAATAACCGTGTCTGGATTCTGGCAGAGAATCCCTCCCTTCCTGTGGTGGAGACCAGGTTACAAAGATGGCTGTTGTTCTCAGCCCCCAGCAGCGTGTTAGACAGTGTAGATCCAATAAATCACAGCTGAAGATCCTCACAGACGTGCATATAGAGTCAGGGGACTTTAACCAGGTGCTTGGCAGGTCACCTGCTGGTGTGAAGTATGGATGTCACTGGAAGCTTTAGATGTATTTCCATTCATTTCTCTGAAACACTTTGAACTGCTTGCTGAGATCATCTCAACATTCTGGGCCTTGCACCTCAGAAAACAGATTCCTGATTCTAGCACTTTCAGGCACTGCATCTGCAGCTGATAGGAAGCAGAAATTGAGATTGATGTAATCAGTAAATCAACAGTGTTTGTCTTTTCTGAGTTTTGGCATGTGATATTTACTCCTTCACACATTTTCATACAATGAGCGGTCACTTAGTAGACAACAGAAGGATGAAGCATTAAACTGTCTCAGAAGATTAGAAGTAACTATTCTATATCTATAAAGCATTGCTAGTGCATGTCAGTGCTGGTTACAAATTATATGACATTATTTGGTGAAGTGTTAGAGCTTTGTTTTTACTTTTGCAGATGCAAAGGAAATTAAAACGATCCAAAATACCAGGTATTTCCTTGCAGAAAACTTACAGTCCTATGAAGCCCATCATTCCCAGAGAAGGTCTTTTACCTTAACATTAACTGAAGTGATTGCAATGATCCACTGAGGGGTGAGACATAAACTTCATGTCATTGTCCTGGTGCAGAACACCGATTAAAACAGAAGTATCTGTCTTCCTCAAACAGACAAGATCATTCAGTCAACAGTGTGGAAGTGTAACCAACACCTACATACAGACCCTGAGTTGAGGCACTGGATTTTTTTCCTTTGTTTTCTGCTCTTCCACTATGGAAGCCATATTTCATGTATTGCTGGTTCTCTCTTGTGTGAGATGTCAGACCAGGGGCCTCTGATCCACACTGCAGAAGCAGTTGAGAATCTTTTCATTCCTGGGAAGCAGCAGTAATCTATGCCACCCCTTAGTATATTGTATTATTATATTGTTTTTCCATTCTCTTCCTAGTAAAAACTTCTCAGATTATATTTCTTCAGACTTGTAAACACTGCCTTGCAATAAAAGCAATTAAACAGCAGTTTCATTTGGATCCACTTGTATCCTGATGCATTTTCTTCTCAAGTCCCAGCGAAAGGCAAAGACCAGCTGTTATCTTTGTTCTGCAATAGCTGCCAGCCAGCACTGCCATCTCCACTAAAATAGGAAAACTTATCTGCCTCCAGACAATTTTGCCTAATGAAAAAAATTCAATTGCAGACTCTTACTTGTATTTTGTATGGTATCTAATTCAGTAAGACTTCAATCTCAGATGGGCTTTGAAGGTGCTATAACAATTAAATAACAGATGCTACTTACTCCCTGGTGCACGTTTTGTGAAAAGCAACTCAACCATATGCAAAGAAGGAGCCATAGCCCCTGCTCTGAAGATTTCACTATCTAAAGATATAAAACAGTTACAGATAAGAGAGGTGACGGGAAACTTGACCAGAAAACTGAGCTGTTCTTGTGGGATGCTTTCTTTGTTTCTTTGGGTTTTTTTTCAAAACTTTGATATGTAAATATCCTGTGTTTACTCCCTGTCCTCAGTGCATCTAATTGAGTTGAATAAAGTTTCTTCACTGTACTAGTTCTGATTTTAATGGTCACACGTGATATAGTACTTTCCCTTCACAGGCAATTTTCTTTGACATTTCTAGGAATTGTGCTTTCTACTGTTACAGCATTTATGAAGAGAAAAAGAACACACAGAGAGATTTAGACTGTTAATTCCATGGGTTGGGATGGACCTTACTGTTCTACTATGGGATCCCAGTTTGTGACGAGAATTACTATGATTATACCATAATGCCACTAAAATTCTCATGTGCTGCTGAATTTCCAAAGTAACCAAAATACCAAGAAATGCCTTTTCCATTCTACAATATAAGTTGAATTCTCATGCCAGATGCATAATAACAAAATTCTGATAACTAAATGCATGATAATTTTGTTTAGCCAGCTAATGCTTTCTAGTTTATAAATCAACTGACAGCTGGAGGCAACAACGCATTCTAGAGAAAATGAAATTGCCATACATAAATGTTCTCGTAAAGAGCTGCCCTTTACCTATAACGCCAAGATTATGTCTGTAAAGAGTGACAGATTAATTAAAAAAGGCTGGAATTGAAACCCATTGGAAACTTGCATTTTTCCTGTTAAGACAATGGTCAATACATATTTTACAAAAAAAAGCTTTTCAGAACAAGTCTCAAAGAATTACATGGAAAATCAGTTTTTTCCCTTATCTCCATCTACAGAGGCTTTTCACTCTGTCCCTCAGGTTCAGATGTGATTCCCCTTGCTATTTTATACCCTTTCTCTGATGTATGGGTGGTTTCAGATTTCTTCTTGCCTTAGCAGTGATACAATACCATTAAGCAACAGCCATCAAAATGGAAAGCTCTAGTATAAGGAAAAACAGATATATTTCCCATTAAACTAATCCTTTGTTCATTTGAAATGGCCTTTGGGTAACAAGGACCAGTTTTTTTTGTCCTGAGCTGTATTTTAAATGTTTCTATCTCCAGATCAGCTGATGCCAAATGAAAAGAAGTTTCTAATAAAATTAATACAGAACTGCTCAATTTTTCCTCTCAAAAGACTTTTTTCCATAATCTGAAGACCTTTACAAATGACTCTGAGTGTGGCCCTCAGTTTTCAGTCAGACTTAAAAGATAATATTAACTAAAATGTAGAGCACCAGAAAAATTGCTATAAAATATCCCTCTGAAATATTAGTTGCAAATCTATTAGGAGCTCTTCATGACTAGGGACACTCCCAAGGAGGTGTGGGTAGGGGGGGAGTGGGCTGGTGAACAGTTAAAAAATTCCTTGGTTTCTTTAAATACATAAGATTATAGAACAATTTGGGTTTAAAGGCCCCTTTGCCATCCATCTTGTCCAGTGGCCCTGCTGAAGCCAAGAGGAGGTTCAAAATTGGATCAGGTTGCTGAGTGTCTTTTCTAGTCAAGCTTTGCATGTCTACTGGGATGGAGCTTCTAGATTCTCTCTAAGTGTCTGCTGCTCTGGGGTTCTACTACATTCAACATAAATTTTGGGGGTTTTTAGTATCTCTTATTCCCTTTGCTGCTATTTGTGTTCACTGACTCCTGTGCTTTCACTCTGTACCTCCTGGAAGAATTTGGTTTCATTTTCTCCTACCCATCCTTCAGAAAGTTATAAAGAACAACCAGATTCCCCATAAGTTTTCTCTAAGGCTAAACAAGCCCAACTATCTCACTTCTCTCCACACACTGTATGCTTTAGCCCTTGGATTGATGGCCTCAGTTGGAACCACTTCAGTATGAGGGTACTTTATTTTGCCTCTTGGGGGCCTAAAGAAGGATACAGCACTCCAAGTGTGGTCTCCTAATTGCCAAACACAGAGGAATAAAAGCTTTCCCTGAACTCCTGGCCACACTCTTGCAAAAGCTGCCTCATGTACAGCTGTTCTGTGTCACTGTAAGGGCTCACTGCCGACTCACATTAAGCTTGCATTCTGCCAGGATCCACAGTAATTGCACTTGGAGAAGAGAGGAGTGGGAATATGTGAGAAGACCAACTCTGCAGACACCAAGGTCTGTGCAGATGGAGAGGGAGGAGGTGCTCCAGGAGCTGGAGATGAGATCTCACTCCAGCCTGCGGTGCAGACCTTGGTGAGGCAGATGTGCCTCTGTGGTCCATGGAAGTCTACAAGAGAGCAGAGATCCACCTGCAGTCCACTGAGAAGACACACACCAGAGCAGGTAGGAGCCCATACTAGAGAAGGTCTCTTGGTAGGACTTCTGACCCACCCTGGAGCAGACTGTGTCTAAAGGACTCCACCGCATGGAAAGGGACCCATGCTGGAGCAGTTCATGAAGAACTGTAGCCCATGGGAAGGACTCATGCTGGAGAAGCTCATAGAGAACCATCTCCCATGGGAGGGCCCCCACACTGGAACAGAGGAAAGACTTTTTCCCCTGAGCAGCGGCAGAAGCAACATGTGATGGACTGTAGCCTTTGTCACAGAGCCCATACACACTTCAGCTGTGGACCCACTCCTACAAGAAAACCTCATTCAGCAGATGTGAAGACTCCTTGAAGAGATTCTGTAAGTATTGTATTAGCATGAACTTTAGGTCAATCCAGGATCCATGCCCAGGCCATCAGTCCCTTACCCAGTTGTCAGCTCAGATTTCAGGTCTTCCCAGGTGCAGGCATCCTGCTCACAGCTCGTACAGCTGTATGCTCGCTAGAACAACGTATCTGCACAGAACAGGGAGCGAAGTCACACAGGCAGCAGCAGTGATTTGGGATTATTTCCAGGAGTCAGTTTGACACCTCTACCCCAATTAAAAGATTAAGAATGTATTCAAACAATGCCTCAGGGCTGCAGAGGAAGCCCAGGCACTGTTCAGACATTTCAGATGCAGACAGACAGACACAATCCACTACAATCAGGATTTTCTGTTTTATTTATTTCAATCACACCTTATAATTGTTCACTTCCCTTGGAAGAAGGTTGATAGGAAACTATATTATCACTTGTCCATTAAAAAAACTTTCTAAAAAGTGACAATACTTCTCTTACAAATTAGGATTTATTTGGGTATGGACCATCCACATGTTGAAAAACTCTGCATTTGATTATGTTTTAGAAACTGCACAAATCTCTAGGGCAAGAAAAAGAACAACTGTATCATGTTGTCTTTGCATTTAGAAAAATGATACATTGACTATTTCACAATAAATGGTTTTTAACCTAATTCTGGAATATGAGCAAAATTCTCAGTGGATATAATCTAAGCATAAGTACAAGGAGGAAAATGGAGAAATTCTGCTCTACAGCAATAAAGCATCATGAAATAGCTAATAATTGTTAAAGTTTTTATTACATCATAACTATCATGTTTCCTCTATCACAGAAATTCTTTTGCTAACTTCATATTTACAATGGATTGTCTTTTTCATTTCATACTGAAAATTGCTTTATTTTCATAATGCTTTTGACTGCACCTGGCAGAAATTACCTCTCAAATCATGCTTCTGACAGTGTTTGCTTGTCCTTTGCCCAGGTAAGTGGACATGCAGAGTGTTGAATGTATGAACTGTTTTCATATTTATCTTCGAGGTTCGGAACAGTTCCTAAATGCTTCAATTAAACTGGAGGATCACCTAGTTATTCACAGTAAGGCACAGCTAAGTCATTACGAAGTTATTCTATAATATATTACAAGTTGTCTTTGGAAGTTGTTGTTATAATAGTAAAACAAATAATTAGCCATCATGAGCTGCTTTCTCTTCTGCTGCATCTATTATGAAGCCTCTATACACAGCTATAGTTCTAAAACCATTTATCCACGTGGTTCAGTTTCTGTGGGATCTGGTCTGATTCTACACAGCAACAGATCCAAGAGTGTGGAGAAGATCAGTGCAGTCATGTTGATTTCTCTTCCAGAAATCTGTAGAAGTGGCATACAACAGGTTTAAAAACTCTCCCAGTTTTTTTAGATTTCTGGGCATTAAAAATACTTTCTTTTTCTTTTTCTCTACCTTATCTTTTTTTTTTTAAGTTCTGATGCTACAGGAACAGACTCTTTTCCAAACAACAATATCTGACACTTCATTTCTTTCACACCACTTTAATTTTAAAATGCATGAATTCCTGATTCATTCTGAACATTATGTACTTTTATTGCTTACAATTAAAAACAGGAAGAAAAATACAGAAGTAATTTTATTTTAGGCTCTAACCTATGCTTCACAGGTAAGTAATAAAGTACTTTCATCTCTACTAGAAAAAAAAATTACATTGTTTGTCAAAGTATATCATCTGAACAGCATCTTCAAAGAGAGAGTGTCAATTATTGTGAAATAGTCCCTCTGCATATGAGGGAAATGGTCTGTCATCAGTTTTCCCCTCACTATTTAGACTGCATCGTAGTTGAAGGCTGAAGTATTTGTTCTACATTGATATTAGAGTTCAAAAGACAGCACTACTAATGAAGTAGACAGACTGGTAGCATGACTTAATTTGTAGAACAAATTTTACAGATAGATCATAATAAATGCCAAGTTCCTGCATGTTTTATAAATCACTCCTGGAATATTCTTATAGAAATCCAATTCCTTTCTACAAAATAGAAGAAGCATCACTTTCATAAATACAAATTAATGATTTTCTGGTAAACAGAGATCAAATAAAATCTTCCCAGTGTACGATGCTTCATAAAAAAGTCCCATTTAGCAACTGCATTAGAAGGCATGAATGAAGTACTGGTGAAAGATGGGAAATGAGCAAGCTTGCCAGTGACTCCTCCTTTAATCACAGGTGTGATACACAACTTCTACAATATTTCATTTTTAAAGAGATGGTTCTATGTTTATAGAGAAACAACATTTTAATACTGCATCAACTGAAACTCAAATATTCTCCTTCTTGCAAAAAGAACAGTTGTGTCCCACGTCGGGTGTTTTATAATTTCAAGTAACTTAGAAAGGTGGATGCATCTTATAAGCTTGCTTTGGTGAGCAAACATGAAAATACATTTTACTAGTTAGCTTCAATTCAAACTTAACTCCTGTCCCAAGGTAACTACCAATTCAGGTAGTCCCACTTGCAATATTTTGCCTATGGATCATTGGATGTGAATTTTGCTTTAAAGGTCTTTGCCTCAAAATATAAAACACTGCCTAATGCTACAAGAAAAAAATACACAACACTGCACACGATGACACTCAGTTCATTCCAATATAGCTAGCCTAGCTCTGGAGGCTTTCTTGCCTACTGTCCTAATTAAATGTATCCTTAAAGCAAAATTTCATAACTCAGGTTGATCAGCTCACTAATTCCTTATCATGTTGTGCTGTCCCAGAATTTCTTGGTGCAACCATCTGCCTATATAAGATGTCCTAAAAGATTTTCTTTATTTATAATCAGTGTCAGAATTGCTTTCACTTAGTGGCCTTTGGAATTTCTCTATACTATTTAATTTGTCATATCTCCCTTGAAGAACTTCATTTGGAATACCCACCCCTTTTTTTTACTGCTCAGTCATTTCTTTAACACTACAGCAATCACTATGGTTTTTCAGCATTTTACCACAAAATGTTCATATTTCCCAAAATTTCTTTTCAATACCCAGTATCCTTTTTCAGTACACTGCAAAAGACTCCAAAATTACTAGAATTAACACAGGGACAAGAGTCATGGAGATAAAAGAACAGGTCCTTTGGAGGGGTTGCAGCTTAGGACAGGGAAGGAAGTAGGGAGCCATGAGAAAGTTAGATAGATTGAAATGAAGCTTAGAGACAGAACTGAGGTCATACACTGGAGCTCAGAGGGATTACTCCAGAGTCTGGATTTACTCTGAATTGCTAGTCTTGATTTGCTACCTCATATCTGCCTTTTTGAATGAGAAATTTAAATTATACATTGCAAATTAAATCATAAGAGCTTGAAATATATCAGTAGGTTGATATTCAACCTCCAGGATGTTCCCTTAATGATATTCCATTCTTCTTCTCCTGGGTTGGAACACTGCAATAATAGCAGAAGAAGGATCATATTTGCTCCTATGCTCTTGTTTCTACTGCCTACTCTTTTTATAAATTCTTTGACACTCTCTCCCTCAGAGAGTGAAATTACCTCAGTGACATCCAGGATATCAAGACTATTGTTCAAAGGCAAAAGTACGTACTATTCCTTAATGTCAGCCAGTAGCCAAGTTCTGCTTTTAACTTAACCATTTCTTTTTCTAAATACACATGGAACTAATATATACTACTGGAAGTAGAAAACTGAAGCACCAATAGGATACTACATCTCAACCTGACTTGATTAAAAAATTCATCCTCAGGAATTCTTCTAATGGGGATACATGAAAGAATGGTTCTTCTTTCTGTATTATAAGCACCAAAAAATATTGTGGATTTCTCTGAACAGCTATGCTCTTGCCTTCTAATACTTGTAATTTTTTTACCACCTTAGAAAACAGTCATTGGTCTAAGATTCTGAAGATTTTGATTCTTCAAATAAAATATGCTATTATGAGAGGGTTTCTTCACAATATGGGATCAGCCCTGCTGTACTAGCAAAGAAAATAATGTGATAGAAAAAAAAACACCCAAAAATCCATTAATCTTTTCTTAATTGAACTTTTTCATCCAAACCCACACAAAATCCAGTGTCTCCATTAATATTACACTGTTTGACTGATTCCACTTAAGTGTCTCATTTTATTTTACTTTTAATTAGCTATTGTGTTTTTCCGTTAAGTAAAATCATCTTTCTGCTTTCAATTTCTTCTGCAATTTTTCACCTGAAACTTCACTTTATTCCTAATCTTAAAGAATACTGCCTAACACTACCACTACAGAATGAAAAGTCACTGAAGCTATGCCAGGTTTTCTGTATCAGTGTGATTCAGACAGACTTGGAACTATAATCCCAATTGCACTGTATTTTCAAACACTTTGCTAGTGTCTTAGTTAAGAAGTGAGATCACTAGGTAAAAAGTGACTAAATCTCTCTACTCTGTACTAGCTGACTGGTCTTAAATCCCTGTGACTAAAGAGCACTGTTTGATGTAAGATCTGCATCCCCCTCCTTTGTATTCAGCTGGTCATAAGAATAAATACTTTGTTTCAAAATCTGGAAGGATCAAAAACTGGGAGGTTTGGGAAGGGAAGGAGAGAGGGAGTTCTGTTTTGTAGGAGAAGCAAATCAATGAGTTTTGAAAATTTTTCATAAGAATAATGAGCATAAAACATGATGTTACCTCAGAGTAGTTAATGTGATCTTGATATTCTATATCCCCTTAAATAATTTTCCAGTTTATCTTTCTTTATTGTTACTATAAGGTCTTCCTTGGATGTGAGAGCTCTGAGAATATATTTCCACATAAGCTAGTGAAGGGAGATTCCACAAAAAACATTTTCATTGAAATTCCCTTCTTTAAGCTCACCTCAGCTTAAATAATGTATAACTTTGGTAATGCATACCACCCTGAGAAATTATGCAAGGTTTAGACTCATATTCAAGTTTGGGATATGGCAGGAGTAGCTGAACTGTCTTGTCACCTGCCAAGAAACAAGGAATAGTTATCCCCACGGACCAGTGCACATGTGCTATCAACTCATTTCTTTCTCTAGACCCAGCATTGTACCAAATCACATCCAAAGGTTTCTGGTGCACGCATACTGCTTAGAAGACAGCTTGCCAAAAGAATAATTGCGTAACTGGCCATGAGGGTATATCTGAATGTATGAAATATTATGTTTTTAGATTAGATGTTGAAAGTTGAATATTTTTCACTGTGATGCCCTGGTGGAACATATTATTCACTGAAGAGCGAGGAAACTATATCCAGAGAGAAAAGATCGTCTCTCTTCCTGCAGTTTCCCAGTGCTATCTGAAAGAGGGTAAACACCCACAAGAACAGGACTGGACATGATACCTTGGAGCGGAACTGCATTTAGGACTGCACTGAACAGAGTGCTCTGTTAAGGACCAGAATTATTTCTATGTGCACTTCTATCTAGTAATTAGAATGGAATCAAGGTTTGACACACAAGTTCTAAAGTTATATCACAATACATTTCTTAATGAATCTAAGATGGGAAATTATCCTTTCTACCTAAAAAATATTTAATATTTCAATCACAGTATGTCAAATTGTTTATGAAACATAGGAAAACTTTTCCTGCCACACTCAAAGATGTACAGATATTAGTCTATAACTCTGCTTTGCCCCATTTAATGACAAAACTCGCAACACTGCTTCAACCAGGATTTGATAAAAGTCCTTCATACAACTTCAGATATGTATTGAACTCTAATTTTCACTTTTCTTACCATAACATTTAAATTAAATCATCTGTCATGATACAATAAATTCAAAACACTGGACATTTTGCTGTTAGGAATTGCAGCCATCCAAGTTAGTCCAAGTTAAACCAACTAGGTTTGTTCTTTTTGTTCAGTGTCAATTTTTTCAAACCAAGCCTTTCTGAGCAGCAAATGAGCATTCCTTGTTGTGTAGAAAACACTTCATGTATTCTGGCTGCTGTCAAAAGCCTGATGATTAATTATTTCAAGCACTGCTTCTCAGATTCACTTTCTGGTGCCCTCTTAATGATATGTAGATTTCTCTTAAACTAGCCTGTTTTCCACTGCTGATGTCCATCTCCACCTGCGGTTCGAATGCCAATTCTAACCATTTCCATAATAACATCTCTCTGTCTCAGGAGATCCCTGGTCTATTCCTCAGGCTTTTGCTACCCTTCCACTTGGGTTTCAGAAGGGGACTCAAATAACCTCATCCCTCTGGTTTCTCTCAGGACATAATAAAAGATGCTGGAGCCAATGTTCCCCTATTTTCCCATTGCTTGTCTTACCCTTTTTCACTAAGTTTTAGGAGCCAGACATACTTAGTATGTTAGAATAGCTATTAAAGCAGAAGAGAGACAACTTTGCTAAAGACAACTCAAGGGTTTTATCCTGTTTTCTTTAAAAATGGCAACCATTAATTCTAGTTATCGTAAAATTACGTTGCTGAAAATTGAAGTCAAATAATTCTTTAATTTGAATCATAAAGCTTCCTCATAAAACTCAGAAAAAAAATTGCAATCATTCATTTTGTTCTTTCTGAAACATTATATTGCAATTTAGTAGATCATCTTTGACTGTAGAACAATGGTTAATTTAAACACTATTAAATCAGGGAGGTGTTGTGTAGTTAATGTTTTACAAAAGCAAAACCTACTCTAGCAAAGTCGTTTACCTCAGAATCATTATCATTAAATGATCGAAGCATATAATCTCAAAGGCTTAGCAGCTAATTGCAACATGTGTGCTCTGTAGTTGAGGCAGTGATATTTGATTTGTGACTGCTAACAGAGGGAAACACTCTGTCTGGTTTGATTTTTTAATTCTTCATGATGAATGAAGTCCTACTGAGCAACCAAGAAACATTAATGAATATCCATGGTTTTTCTTTTCTTTCCCTGTTATTTCAGCACATGCACATTAGTCTGTAGATTAACGTCTAAATCACAATTCAGCCCATAATTATGAGCATCTGTGCAAAGAGACACCATTAATCTCCTGATGGAGCTACTAAAAGAAATTTAAGAGTCGACAGAGGATGCATAGAAAGGGAGGAAAAAGCACAACTAACTGCAACTCCTTCAGGCACAAAGGCCAACAGAGGCATTCACCCTCTGTTCTCTGTCTTTCCACTGGTACACCGTGATCCTCCTTTTCCCAGAAGTTTACAGGTTTGACTCCAGCAGGACACAAACTGCCCCCAGTGCATTGTGGTTAAACGCTGCCTTTTCAAACACACAGGGTAAGTTAGAAGGCAAATTCTACTTTCTGGGTTTTTTTTTGTTTTTTTTTTTGTTTGTTTGTTTTTGGCCTGAATATTTGCCTGTCTTTAGATTGGTGATGAGTTCTTGGATTGATGATGAGCTGTAAGCCACACAAAGCTACACAGCCGTAAAAAAATAGTTTACAAAGGCAAGACAACCCTCATTTCTCTCAGGTACACCTGGGTTTACATTCCAGCCTCCCTGATGTTTCAAGTTTCATGTTCCACTTCAAGCTAACCAGTTAAAAAGGTCTAGCCTCAAGACAATAATTTGTAATCCTTGTCTGTTCTTACACATAGCACTTGGGTGTTTAAAATGTACTTTGAGATCTACAAATGAGAAAAAAGTAGCTGCACAACTCCAAATTACATTTTACTTAATAGTTATTCACTTAATGATGTAAAGGACCAGACTCTTGGAAAGTCAGATTTACTGAAAGGGGAAAAAAATGGTTCTGACAACATTCTCATTTTCCTCTTTCAATTTTTCATTTTGAGACCTTAGGCCTTGTTTTTTTTTTAAAATATTGACATGTATTTCTCTATGTTAAGCAAAATATAATCTGGAAAAGGTAGTGACATTTGACTGTTAAATTGATATTGGACCTTGGCTTAACCCTGAGAGTACAACAAGGCTGTACAGGGACCCGCTATTCTCATCTGTAGAGGTAAACGATTTTTTAAAGAGAATTACCTTTCACTGAACCAGGATCAACAGCTACTTCTGAATAAGTTATACAGTATGGGGCACTACAGCAACAATCTGGCTTTCAGTGATTTTTAACATGTGCACAGTTCTGGTGCTCTTTAGCAATTTAAGGCCTTTTGTTTTTAGAAGCATGCTAGCTTTTTAAATTTGCTTTTTGCCATTGCTATTGATAGAGAAATGACTGTTCTTACTAAATGTCTGAAACTGAGAACTTCTGCAAAATGCATACCAGCATGCTGCTGCTGACCATGTGAAAATTCTGGTAGCAAGTTCAGCTGGATGTCAGCTGGCACCAAAGGCATAACTCATTTATCAGGCTGCATCCTGCAGTAGTTAGAAGAAGTGAAAACATAATGCTAATGTCTGGAAATATAGAAAAAGAGTGGAAAAAGTGTTTGCTTTCTTGTTCCAGAAACGTTGACAGGGTAAGTATGGAAGTATAATTATGCCTGCCATGGATAGATGAGTTATATCCTGAAGAACTTCATGAATTCTATCTCCGCTTCAGAAGCTTTGGGAACAGGTTTAAATAAATATAAAGGCTTGAGGGTCCAGTTACCACCCTGCTGAGCTCATATCTCCTTGGCTTCACCAGGGCAGGGAAAAGAGAACACACAGTTATAGGAATCTCCAGCCCAAGGTTTTATTCCTGGATAAATTCTTCTATTGAGTACCACAAACAATTGTTTTAACATCAGGGAATCTATCACAGCTAAGTCTGACCTTAGAACTTATTTGAGGAAAAAAAGCAATGTTTACTCAACAAAGTGAATAAATCATCTAAAGTGACCAGTACTAGCAGATAGTAAAATAGTGGTGCCTTTCCTCTCATAACACTGATGGGAAAATATTTTTCTGTCAAAAGGACATACTCAGGTAAAGAGGAGACACAAACCATCCTTTTACTTATCACAGTGCCCTGAGTAACACTTTTGGGAAACAATAATCATCCCTTTACTCCTTCTACATTTCTCTCACTTTATGTCAGTCTTTCTGCTCCCACCTATAAGCAACACACATTCTCTTACAAAGTCAGCACAGGACCAAACCCCTTCTTCCTCAGGGAAGTGGGATAAAGTTATACAGTATTGGCTAGCACCAACTGCATGCCTGAAAAATAGAGGTGGTTTCTACCAATTCAAAATACATTTCTATTCAGCTGAAAATCTCACTGACTGAAGCTTGGACATATTAGCAGAATTTCTACTTCTGACGTTTCAGATTCTATCAGAAATAAACAATTTTATCATGGCACCACTGAGGCTTTCACAGGACTTTGTCCATTCTCTGTCTGGCATCTTTACCGGTTCAACAGAACTCTTGTGCAAGAGTGACAAGTATTAGCCCATGAAGCTGCCACACTCTCAAAATCCTGCTTAGCACAGTCAGTGAAAATTCACTGCTGCACATCAAAGCAATTTGGCCTGAGGGAATTCGGTAACATGCTGGCATATCTTGCCTTTTGAGGTAATTAAAAATCACACCTCTGAGAATCTGTTAATGACACAACTGAGATCCCAAAGGACAGAAGTCATTATGCATATGAATCATGCTCTCTCATGCCCAGGTTTAGCCATCGTTGGTAAAACTCCTTGAATCTTTGGAAGATTAAGTCTACAATGTGAATCTCTTTAGTCATGATCTGCTTCCTGATTGTACCCCAAGGAAGAACTTTTGTGCACTGAATCAAGAACAGAACAAATTGTCAAATGATTGATTATTTTGTACCTTGAGATGAAGCCAAATAGTACATTGATTTATATCCTGTTGGCATAAATTGGCTTTTCTATGCTTTTGGTTTTCTAGAAAGGGATCCTTAAGGTAAAAGTAACTGCACACACACAGTTAGAGAGTAAATTAAAAGAAGATGAAATGAGGAAATATTTTAAAATCTAATGGAGAAGAAAAGAGAAAACAAAACAAAACAAAAAAAAAGTGGAAAAAAGGAATCTGCCTTAGTAAACTGGACCTGGTTCTGCAAAAGAAGATGAAGGTTAGGTCAGAGACTAGAAGAGTAACTCAAGATCAGAGTCCAAAAGCTTGTTCTGCACACTTAGGCCACATGACTGTGCTCAGCTTAAATATTTAGAGGTAAATAATAAGCTGAAGAAGTGCTACTTGTTGTGACAGGAAGAAACACCTCTGTTAGCTGTTTGCAATGTTTTCTTTCCTTATCCCTCCTCCAAAACCCCTATATACAGTAGATAGAAAACTCAAGTAGGTATGCTTGTTATGGTTTAGTTAGTAGTTTTTTGAACGGCAATTGAACTTCGTACAAGTTTATGAAGCAGAAATACACTTAAGTTACTATGTATATAGAAACCACATTTGTTTCAGGTAGACCCTAAACTGTAAATGCTGGGAGATGTGAAGATTGTGAGGCATAATATACATGCTTAGTCTGTCCTTATATTCTTCCCTGAACAGCTCCTTTGATAGTTAGCACTGAGCAAACCTTTGAATTGGCTGCGTTTCTGTCCTCATCCAGTAGCACTGTTCGGGGATAATGCTGAACGCAGTTTCACTTTATTAATAAAGCTGTGAACAACAGTGAGTGCTGAATTATTGGCAGTAACAGGCATCCTGTACAAGGTCTCTTAAAAGCTTTCACAACTCCCTTTGAAAGTTGTATTTCACCTCACCATTTAATCAGGTTATATTTGAACACAGGCAGAAAAACCCCGTGTTCCAGGAATACAGAGGAAGAAAGGTATGTGCCTTAGACCAGCATACACTTAATACCAATCTTTAAATCCAAATACTGAAATACAATTTGAAAAGATTTGGAATTAAGCATGTAGTTTATAATGCAATAAACTCAGATTGATGTATCTTCAATCAAGCTGTGTTAAAGGCCTTTACATTTGGGGTCAGTCCAAGGAAATCTCTGAACACAGGATTGTCATTTGAATTTATCTTCTTGGTAGTAACAACCTGCTGTGGCTGGAACTGGGTGATCTTTAAGGTCCCTTCCAACCCAAACCAGTCTATGATATCACTACAAGGAAGGGAACATTTATTATTATTAATATTAATATTGATAATAATAATAATTATTATTATATACAGTTAGCCTGAAAAGACATTTACACTTGTTCACACCCATGTCTGTACTTTATTTGTTTGATTACAAATAAAACATTGGTTTTGTAT
The DNA here is from genome assembly GCA_013396655.1 of Campylorhamphus procurvoides. Taxonomy (NCBI): domain Eukaryota; kingdom Metazoa; phylum Chordata; class Aves; order Passeriformes; family Dendrocolaptidae; genus Campylorhamphus; species Campylorhamphus procurvoides. The sequence goes on along the minus strand of WBMV01016876.1, from coordinate 3,132,052 downwards.
ACCTGATCCAAGGGACAAAGTGGACTGCTATAATTTCTGGAAACGGATAGTTTTGCTTTGTCTACCTTGATTTTCCTTATCCCATGATGACTATATGGGTCAAGTGGTTAATAATCAGGACACATTATTGTGTAATTGTGGCTGTGAATTAAAGTTCAACTTGCATTATAAATATTGCCTTCACCTGGAAGCGCCATGACAAGCAAAACTGGAGCTGAGCACATTAGCACTGAAGAAAAGAGTTTAATGATGCCCTTTTTGCCATCACAGTGGTGTGTGAGGCTCACTGAAGAAGAGGCCATGGCCACATAGCTACTGTTACCTTTCCTTGTTCTGGGAACATGCAGGGAATTTTTGTCTCCAGACTTTTCCAACTGGCACTAAAATTTGGCACTGAGATAGACAAGCATGTGTTGTAGGATGCTCTCCAGCCGTACAGATGGAGTGAATTACATCTGTTGGGAAATCTGGACAGGCTGTAGTTGTGATAATGAATTTGGGCTTTTAGGTGGATTTGGATCACAGCAGTCTCAGTCAAAAAGAAACATGAGCTGACCAGAAAGAGGACTTATTATATAAATCCAAACATCCAGTACAGTAAGTCACTAATTCATCAGTATAATAAATTTGGGCCAATTCAGATACCAGAGTTTACAGGGAAAGTTTATTGCCATTTCTATGTGATAGTTATGTCAGTGGCACAAAGTGACAGAAGGAGTCAGTATTTGTCTCACACAGCAATGATAGTGCCCAAGCTGAGCATGGCACACACTGCTCCTGCAGCAGGACCTCACCTCGCATTACCACACAGCAGAACCACAGAGGCCTTGAGATGCCTCATTTCTGCATGAACAGGGAACTGGAGGTCATAATAATGAATTTTAGGATGAAGATTAAGGGGTTTTATTTGGTATAGGGAAGATGCACACAAACAGAAAACTCTCTTGTGAACAGGGAATGGCACTGAGAACAAAGCTCAAAAGCTTTACTTCAATAAGACTGTCATGGTCAGAAAATGAGGGAATTGAGATAAGAACTGTTTAATAATTCAAATTAAAGAATACTGAAAATATTATTAATAAATGAGAATGAAAATAACAAAAATAAAGATAAAACCCAGGGAGATGCCACCAGACGAACAATGCCCAGGCTTTTTCTGAGCAGCAGCCTCTGGGCAGTTTTCCCCCTAGTTTATATGTTGAGCATGACACCATAAGTCTGGGATATCCCTTGGGTCAGTTTGGGTCAGCTGTCCCTGCTGTGTTCCCTCTTCACTTCTCGTGCACCCCCAGCCTCATCGCTTGGTGGAGTGAAGAGCAGAAAAGGCCTTGGCTCTCTGTAAGCACTGCTCAGCAACAACTTAAATACCATAATGTTAATAATAAATACCGTAATGATAATGTTATTGACATTATTCTCATCCTAAATCCCAAACACAGCAGTGCACCAGTTACTGTGAAGAAAATTAACTATTCTGTCTGAATCCAGGACAAGGAGTCTTAAAATATTCTCCCAAAGTAACCAAGATGCATTCTCCTCAGAACTGAAATATAGAGAATAGGGATTTAGTACCTCTCATGAGCCTGAGCTCATGTCTCCTTTAATTAAGTGAACTAAAGGTCATAAATAAATAAAGAAGTAGTGAGTACTCTTTTCTTATCACATTTTCAATTCAGATTTCTTTGGTGAGTTTAGTATCTTTCTTGGCTTTCTACTCAAAACTTAATAGCTACAGTTAAAGATTTCTTCAGTCAGGCACCTAAGGTGGGCCAGAATGAAGCAGAATACCAAAAAGCCATCAAGCATACAAATAGCATGTTTAAAAATCATTACATTTGCGAGAGCTCTGGGGTCATAGCTGTATTCTGCTGCCCTCTCCTGTCACTTGCACATCATTACAACAGTATAGGTCAATGGCTAAATACAAGAAGACTACAAAGATTCACATCCAATTGCATAAAAGCAAACTGCTGCTCTAAAACTTTGGTTGTAAAGCTTGTTTCAAAAGACCCTTTGAAATCTCCCCTTCCTCACTGCTGTATTGCTTTACATAGTAGAGAAGTTTAAGCTATGTCTCTGTGTATGTCTCTATGTTTGTCTCTATGTTTCTGTGTTTTGAAAAAAAAAAAAAAGAAGGATTAGATGATGAAGTCTATGAGAAAATTCAGAATAAGAACATCTAGATTAAATCATGAATCCTTAGAAACAAAAAAAAACGTTCTGATGGCTCCAAAGAGTTCAAGATTTTACTTTCTCCCACTAAGGAATGATGCCTACCAGCAACTGATTATTGACAATTGATTATAGTCACTTTTCTTTGGCCAGGGTGGAATGCACAGTCTGGCAGTTCAGTGGTTGCAGTCTCATGCAGTCCAGCTTGCATGAGAAAGTAAATTCAGAGTGGCCAAGTTAGTTAAATTTGGTGCACTGCTCCAGAAGCATAGTAGGCAAGGACTTGTTACTACTGGAATTCAGATTTTGAATCCCAGAAAGTCCATGGTCAGGCTGTTGGATCAAATTGACAAGACTACTCTTTCTCAAGCAACATTTGGATAGAAAAAAATCCTTCCTTTGTCTTAAAAGTTGCTATTGATACATCTCATTAAAGATGTTAATGGAGAAAATGTTTAAATTACTGCATGGAACTCAACACATTCAGGAAAATAATTTCACTTCACATAGAGTGGGTTGTTTACTTCTAATGTAATTCTGTGGAGAACATAAACACTTCAGAGCCATAAAGTTAACACATTGAAGGTCTGACTGTGTAGAAATGCTCATACTGAAAGAAGGTCACATCATAAAGACTGTACGTTTAAAGGAAGAGCACATCAACAGTGAATTCAGCAAGGCTAACAGAAACTAGAAAAGAAGAGAATCTATCTAGCTTTTAATTTTTCTTAATCTTGCAAAGACATCCAGGAACAATTAACCCCCCAAACATATTTCAGAAATGAAATGTAAGTAAGGGGGTTTACACACTCACACATTGCGAGATGGCCTTTCCCATTTCATGTATTTCTGGACACTGACTTATTCTGTCTGTAAGTAAGTTTCTTCTGTGTGCTTAACATCTCAGTTTCTGAATGTTGTTAATACTTTCCCACTATGGCATAGTGATAACTTGGAATTTTGCTTAGTTTTCTGCAGTAGCAGTGTCTGTTGCATTTTATGAAACACCACCACACTTTATGAAAAAGTTGTTTTTACATCTGAAGTAGAAAATGCTTTCTCAGTGAATATGCAGAGGTCTGTAGTATCTACATGACCTAGATTTTTAGATGTGAATCTCCCAGGGGAACTTCTGGTACCAAAGGGCAAATTTTGGTTCCACTTACACTGTGGAAAATTCCAATAATTTCCTTGAATTTGGTAAAATTTCCCTGGTCTTATTTTCCACCTACCAACCTATGGCTACAGAAAACCAGGAAACTGTTCCTCTTGCTACTGTTTGCTTCCAACTTAGAAAGAATCTAAGGGATTGTCTTTTGGGTCAGTATGATGTTTCAAGGAAACAAAGTGTCAGGACCTATCCTCTGCTCCCAATTCTGAAAGTACTGTATCCTCCGCGTTTTTTTTCCCCATAATTTGAATATTTTGCAATAGAAAACTCTACTATTTATTCTAATTTATTCTAGCATATTCTTGAACAGATATTCTTTTGAGTTCCTACTGATTATTATCTTTCTATGAGAGAGATCAGCCAGTTTCTCTAAATGGTAATATCCGAAATTTTGAGGAAATCTGTCTATCTTTTCTTTCCATGGAGTGAAATCATGATTGCATCTGTTTCAAACAATCAAAATACTTCAGTATGAGAGCAGTGAGGCATGAGAATTAAATTTGTTAAAATTTCCAGTTTCTGGGTTGAGTTGGTGCAGCACATCATAAAGCACAGTTTTAACACAGGAGTTTTCCTTTCATTAACACTTTGCTTACACATGAAACTCTTGCCAATTACAACAGCATAGTTAGGTGTTACTATTGTAATTTAACATGTTCTATTATTGCTACGATATTAACAAATAGCCTTCCCCCTGCCACAAGAATCCTGTGCGCAAGGCATTTCGAATCTAGATAACACCACTAGATGGGGATGTTTTCTCACGCTGGCCTCATCTCTGGGTCTGACGAGCTGATACTTCCTATTTCACTTGCGATGACTACATAATAAAAGAGGAAAATGAGTTCAAGTAACTTTCATGTATAAGCAAGTCTCATCACCTGCTTGAAATGTTTGCACATGACAAAGTACTCAACAATTGATGAGGTCTAGTGTGTGGTTTAGAGTAAGAGGAATAAACAGACTGTGTAGCAAGAGCAGGCAAAAAAGATTGGAAGAATACCTGAGGTTCCCATAATTTTGTATTAAACCCCCAAATTATTACTTATTTAGCTTATGTAACACTGTGAAAAACATATTTTAGCCATATTGTTTTTTCAAAGAGCAGTTTATAGCTCCAGAGTATTTAAATGCATTCTTTCCCAAGGAAACAACCCTAAATAGGATATGGGGTGTGTTGTCAATGCTGAAATAAGAGCATCTATTGTCTTTCTACCCTCATCACTATTCAATATGAAGGCAAGGACAGAGGCTGATTTAGAAACAGCTGAATGTCTGGAACAAATAAGGAGATCCTACTAAATACATTCTACAATTTTATGATCCATAAAGAACTGCAATTCAGATGAAGCTGGAGAAAAAAAAATGATCACTGAGGAATTGCAAAAGCTTGTTAAAATAGATTTTAAGATGTATTTTTAACCAAAACAATGTTATTTGAAGACACAAATATTTTTACAAGTTTAATATTTTATGTATGTTGTAAATTTTAATAAATGCTACATAAAAAAAAATAAAAGACTGTTTTTCTGAACCAAATATCTTTTTCAAAAATTTCATTACTGACATTCAAAAGTAGGTTATGATTCTTAAAATCATAGAATTGTCATAGAATGGTTTGAGTTGGCAGGGATGTTAGAGATCATCTAGTTCCTATCCAACTGTAGTGGTCAGGGACAACTTTCACTGGACCAGGTTTCTCGGGGGCCCATCCAAGCTGGCCTTGAACACTTCCAGGGATGAGGCATCCACAGCTTCTCTGGGCAACCTGCTCCAGTGCCTCACCACCCTCACAATAAAGAATTTCTTCCTAATCTCAACCTGCCATCTGTCAGTGTGAAGCCATTCCCATTTTTCCTGTCACTACACATGATATCACCATAAGGTTGTATTTAAATACCATATAGTTTTGCTTAAACACATAGGTGTTCACATATACCTGCTTTCTCTTTTAGTTTCTGTACTTGTTGGGGGATAATTGTAGTCATAGTAGCTGTATATAAAGCTATTATACTTAAAGTTATCATCCGATGATACCTTGCAGCTGGGAGCTGTTCAGACACCAGTGTGAAGTGTTTTCTTCCTCTCACGCTATTCTTTGATTTCACTTACACTGCTGCTACTGCTGCTGCTACCTACGCAGCACTTGGGAAATAAATACTGATGACATTCTCAAGCAGCCTGAAGAGGTCAGGGACAGGTCTGTTTTCTTATACCTCTAGGACAAATTGTGCCAGAGGATGTTTTACTAGGATATTGGAAAAAAAATTTATTCACTGAAAAGGTTGCCAAACATTGGAATAGGGTGCCCAGGGAAGTGGTGGAATCACCGTCCCTGAAGATGTGGTGCTTAGGGACGTGGCTTAGTGGCAAACATTACAGTGCTAGAGTAACACTTGGACTCAGTTATCTTATAGGTCTTTTCCAACCTAAATAACTCTATGATTCTCTGATGCTATGTCTTTGCTCCAACAAAACTACCCTAGTTAGCTTTACAGTTGCCCTGGCCATACATTCCCACTCAGATTGTCCACAAAAGCATCACAAAGGGACTGTGGACAGACAAGGAACATAAAGAAATTTTTTTAAAAATCATCAGTGTAACTGATGTAGGAATGGGACTGCTTTCTTATGGGTTTGTTTTTTTATGTTTTGTTTTGTTTTCTCTCCACATATCAGTGACCTAAACCGGTGGGTTTAAGTTTGAAGAATAAGAATTCTTGTATGAGGCTAATGAAATTTTTACTTCCCCAAAACTGTTTTGGCCATTCATACTACAGAGCATATCAAATTATAAGCAGTTTCTAAGGCTCTAGAGTTTCTATTTAGTAAGCAGAAAGAGAAATAGAGAATTATGGATTATTCGTGTCATGCATAACTATATTTTTACCTGTGTGTTAATAGGCAGAAAACCGAGAACATGGCATTGCCTCTACTCTGTGTAGTTCTTTACTGTTTCTTCTAAACCTCTTAACATAAATGTACATCCCAGGCGTCTTTGGCAGGGACTTTTTATGCCAATAATGAGAATTAAGGGTGTGTATATAACCCCAGTTGGAGAAATCATCTGCAAAATGTTGATGGCTCAGAATCAAATTGGAAGAGTAGACAGTGCATCTGTTTGAATACACAGAAAAAGGCTTTATTCAACTGCAGAAGTAAAAAGTAGTATTTTCCAATGTACTTAGGTGACTTAGAAGCCTACTTCCACTAACATTCAAAATGCAGAAACAATTTACTGGAGGGCTTTGCTTAACTTTACTTTTTGAACTCCCTTATTTTCATAGTGACTTTTTTCTTGTACATTATGCTATATAAAAAATTCTGAAACAGAAAACTGAAACAAGACAGAAATAAGAACTATGCATTTGCTCATTTGTAATTTCTCTGAATTCGGTTAAATACTAAGCTACTAAAAAACTTACTTGTAATATGTTGTACTAAATCAAAGATTCCTGCTGAGTCAGAAGGCACACAGTTTATAAATCAGACTGTAAACATGGGTAAGTAAATCTGGGCAATATATAAAAACTCTGGAGTTAGCACATTTGAAACAGAAGCTTTAAAAGTAAACCTTTATAAATCAACTCCTTAAATCAAAGAGAAAACAATGATTTTTCTTGTCTTGTAGACCAGGGAAAGTTACTCCCCAAGCAACTTGTGCAGATAAAGGCTCTGTTTTTAATACAGGTTGATGTATTTATGTATGGAGAAACTACAGACCAATGTTAAGCAAGAAACATAAAAACTCTAAGTACCAATCCAGAAACATTTTGACACCAAATAGTTTAACAGTTGGATAATGCAGAAGAATGTTTGGATAAATACAAGGTAGGGCATGACCACACAGCAAAGGACAGTCAGCAAGGGGCCTTCATCTGCTGTAAATTATACACAATTTAATTAGAGAAAAGTCATTAAGCCTAAAGTGAGCATTTCCTACCAGTTTATACAAAGCAGCTTTTAAATGCTTGTTAAACTTTCAGCATCAAGGCCTACACATTCATCTCTTGTTGGGAAACTTGTTAGTAAGTATTTATTTAAATATAGAATTGTATTACCAGTAAAGCTCTGGCTTTGCAGGGTCTGGCTTGGCTTTTATTCCTTTAAAGTTGAGGCAGCATTTCAGGGACTGTGTTGGCAAATGAGGTGTTAGTGTCCAGATGGAACATAAAAGGGAACATTCAACACATAGCCATAACACTACTTTGTAAATTATTTTCTCCTCTAAATTTAATAATCTTTCTGAAACTCTCAGTTCCTCAAGGTCAGAAATTTCTCCCTACAGTAGCCAGACTTCCAACCATTATTAGAGGCAATATCTAATGAGGAAAATTGCACAATGAAAAAAAGAGAGATTATGATAAAATGTTACAGCTATTATTAAATAGCAGGGGAAAATATACAATTTTAAAGATACTCTTTCTTTGCATTTTGCAGTTAGAAGCTGGACAAAAATGCAGCTTTTTAATTCGAATTTCACTTTAAGTCTGAAACTGTCATTCTAGGATTTTTAATGAGTGTAAATATATACATACCTATTTGCATACATGTGTGTGTATACATATATCTATATATAGCTGGCTACGCCACGCCATACATTAACAGACCAATCTGTTGAAACAACACAAACTTTGCAATTTTATTTATGTTATACATCCAACTTTATCTTCAGTGTGAATTACAACCTTTCTGCATTTTCCAGATGTAACTTCTTTCCTTCAGAACTAGTAATGAACCAGGTCTAAGCTTCCTCTAACACTGCATTTTCATCAAGGACCTGCCAAGGCTGTTGTTCCTGTCAGAGCCCAGGCACATAACAGAACCCAGGAGGAACCATAGGAGACCAGAGGACACAGCACACTCATTTGAGTGTATCTGGCTGCTGCATAAACTTAGAGAAAATTAATTGAATCTGGAATCTGACTGTCTTGTGGGGAAAAAAATACCCAAGCAAACCTGCAGTCCCCTCCTCTTTGATAACACTTCTGCTATAACCAGTGTTATGTGCACAGTATAAATCACATATCCACATAGTTTTTTACTTTTTTAAGTCCCATTCCAGCAGAGAATTCTATATTCTAGTAAGGGAGAAGAGAAAGCATCCAAGAAACCCTTTAGAGGCTTTGCTATTACCCTGTTTTACATGGAAGTTTGAGTAGAGCATGCATATGGGCACATATATACACTTGTATGTAGTTAAAATTTAAGCTGTGTATTTGAATTTTATGTAGAATTTGATATGTGGATTGAATTTGAAGGCATGCCAGACAGAAGTGAATGTGTGGTTTCATCCTGTAGACATCTACTTAATTATCCCTAAACCAAAGCATGTGAAATACAAGTTCTGGAATAAAGGTAAACTGTAAAACATGAAGCTATACTTTAAAAATGTGAAAACACAAATAGATTTTTTTTCCCCTGAGGAACTGTTATTTTCAGTTTCTGCTGAAGAACTGTGTATCCTATATAGAAATGATCAGCAAAAGACTTCTGAATTGAAAGAGAATTCCCTCATGGCATATCCAGCTCACTACTCCTCTTTGGACATCAGGTCACAAAATTTTGGCCAGTTATTTAAAATTGTTGGTTCTTTCAGCAGATCAGAAGATCCAGCTGATACCAAGATTGTGTCAAATCTCTTCTAGATAAAGGAAAAGACAAATCTGAATAATAACGAAGTATTCCAAAGACAATGTTTTGGCACAAAACATGACAGAAAATTACTGAAATCAAATGAATATGTTTTTCTAATTATGAACTCATTAAGCTATGGAGAATTCTGTATAACACCTAATATTAGTGTCCATTTTAGTGAAAATACACATGCTTGTGTTTTGTTCCCTCACTTATAGCTGTGTGGAGGTTTGGGTTGGCTCCCTGCCAAACCCAACAGCCAGCCACACGGTTTCCCCTCCCCCCACAAGAGAGAAGGGAAAAAAGTACCCAAAAAGACAATTTTAGTAAAAGTATATATATATATATATTTTTCACATATATTACAATTATATACAATCAAACACTATGAATCTACAGAACAAATCCCAGAACAACCCCCAAAGGGAAAAGGGGGAAAGGGAAATGGGACAAAAATGGATAAAACCAAATAAAACAAATACACACACTCGTAAACTCAGGGAAAAGCTCAATAAGAACTAATACAATCAATTCTCACCAACACTCCCCTTAAGAGAAAGCAGGTCCTTCCCCTCCGTACGGCTGGGACAGCAGCTTCTCCAAGAGGCCTCAGCTCACAGAGATAAGAGCTAGGCTGGCACAGGGAGCTGATGTCCTCCAAGCACAAGAACAGGAGAGAGAAGAGAACAAAAGGCAAAAGGAGGGAGGAAACCTTCCTCCTGTCTTTATATACACCTGATTACGTGAAGGAACAGTGTGGAATACTTCCTTAGTTATGACCCTGCTATCAAGGAAGGCCCCAGACCAAAACCAAGAAAACTGAACCACCACAAACTGACTTACCCACGCTGGTTGAGCTGGAGGTAGCTCACCCATTGGCATGTAATGGATCAGAACAACTAAATATTACGTTTTCCCCATAGTGCAGGTGATTTTACTGTTCTTGTCATTCATCCTTTTTTCCTTAAAATTATTGCATATACAGAATTTTGTGTTGTTTCTTTGGATCATGGGCTATATTTAATGCCCTTAAAAATGAGCATAGCACAGTATATTTCAGTTCTAACAGAAGATTTTAGACCTCTTCTTTATATAAATAATACTGATTAATTGTTTGATTACTAGATTGTAAATTAGCTTTTGATGTCTGCATCTACTTGTGCAATTTCTTCCATGTAACGTTACATAGTTTTTATCACAGCTGTAGAACTGTCTCTCTTTGTACTTGTTCTGAATAAATACAAAACCAGATAAATTTTAATCTTTGAGTAAAGAAACGTTGACAACCCTAGAGAAATAGAACAAAAACATCCTTTAAATCAAAACCTGTGTCTATGTCATTGAACGATTTATGACAAATGGAATTAATTTCTGGAAACTGAACCCATTTAAATTTTCTAAGTGTACACTGTTGTGGGAGAAGCACCTGTGGAGGACTGCAGATCCAGGACTTCGAATCCAGCATCGAAGGGAGATGATTTTAATGAATGGATGGAGTTGTCTGCGACCAAATAGACACTGTCAGAATTGCTATCTACCTCTTGCCATCAGCTACTGTTTTTTAAAGTTTTTCTACTGTTTAGATGTAATAGTCAGGATAAATATGTATTAGATAGGTAATTATTACTATTTCATTGCTTTTGTATGTTCAGCTGTTCTGATTGGTTGTGGGGAACCCGGTTACTGCCCCTGATTGGTTCATGTACCCCTAAAACCTCATTGGTGCAATGCAGCACCCCTATATAAGGCTAGTCACCCCCAATTTCCCCATATTAGTTGTAAACCCTCCTTCCCTTTTCCTTTCATGTTGTGATCTGCCCCTAACTCCACCCAAGTTCCAGAATCCTCCGACCGAACCCTGTAAGAGTCCCATGCACCCTAATAAAGTGTTCACTCCTGTTCCTACCCCACACTGGTGTGGATTGTTTCCTTTAACCCTCGGCGGCCCGCGACACACTGTCCCACTGGAACTGGCCTATTAATGTTCCTGCTTCTCTGAAGTCCTTTGTAGCAGTTTCCAGCAAGAGTCTGAATGACTTTTCTCTCCCCTAGAGCAACTCCTTCTCTCCAGCTGTACTGACGGGACTGTTACATGACATAAAAAATGGTGGATGAGGAGTGGAAAGATGAATTAAAGATGAAGCAGCAGCATAATATCAACTTCACAACAGACTGGTGGATAAAAGGCTTATCCACAGTTTGAGGAGTGTACATGATGAGTCTGCAACATCTTTCCTATTGAGAAACCCTTTTGTGTTTTCTTCATTATTAACAGGATCTGAATTTCTCTCTGCAGATGTGGTCCAAGCCTTGGTTTTCACTTTGAACATATGCGAAAGATCACCTTTTAACAAGACTTGGTATTTAAACCATGTGCTTTTTGTGGAGCTGAAGTACAAAAGACATTTTTTGTCTGAAGTTAGTTTCAGACCTTAGAAAGAAGTTAATGCCAAAGTTGATTGGTGCACATAAAAATTAGTGTGTCAATATATCATCTCATAATAAGATGACCTACAAAGAGCCTATGTTGATGGATTTCAGAGGAAAAGAAAGGTTCTGCTGAAATGGTTAATTCTTCTTTTGCTCAGGGTGAATAGGAATTTGAAAGAAGAGATTCTTATTGTGCTGAGGATCACAGTCTGGCTTGAGATTTAAAGGACTGAGCCTAGAAAGAAGCCCCTTTCCCTCATCAGTCTTCACCCAAAAAAGCAGCTGTAAAGTCCTGAATTCAACATGAAGGCAAAGAAAAGGTATGGGAAGATGAAGACAAAAAAAGAACTTCATAAATGCAGTGAGAATTGCAATACACCAGAGATCTCATGTGAACGTTGCTGATATTAAATTTCCACTTGTGTTATTTTATAGACTTAGCAGGTATTCCAAGCAGCCAGATTTCTGAGTGTTTTTCTGAGATGAACACTGAAACATTTTGGGGAACTGCCTTCATCACCTAATATTCAAAATCTGTTAAAATCTGACAGAGGTATTTCTGTTTATTTAATTATCTTTATGAGGGCCAATCTGTTTCAATGAAAATCAGTGGAAAAGATATCACCATACATACAGGTCAGGCCCTTCTAGTGATTTTTAGCAGCTGAAAGAGAATGTGGGGTATACAGCTCCTAGAAGTTTTAGAAGCTAAGATAGGAATAGAGTATAATATAATTTAACAGAACAAGATTTGAAAAGATGGATCATATGCTAAATTTTTCCTTTTCTCTTCAGCACAAAGAGAAGCTGCCAAGAATAAGTAGAGGAGTTCATAAGAATTCGGGTTGCTAAAAATACATAGTTATCAAAGAACTTTCAAAACATCCAAAAGGAAAGTAATGTCAGCCAGGGTCCCAACAGGAGACTGGTATAGAAATAGTGGCAAATGCAGCTGAAACATAATTTTACTTAGTTGTCAGCCCACTTGAAAATGCTGTATTCCAAAGAGAGTTTTTTCTCCTCAAAACTTCAGTAGACTATGGTGCTTTTTATAAACGTACCCATGTCATCAAATGTATCTGACATTTATATGATACCGGCCACCTCAATGTTGAGATGTGACAGCTTAAATAGGCATAAAAATGTGGACTTTTTCATGATTTTGATTTTCGTAATTCCTGATGTGTGCAGTGGGGAAGAATGGAAGATGATTGCAGACTCTTCATTGTAGATTGGCTTACATGGGAGCTAAAATGCTGTGGTGGTGATGATTTTGTGCTGGACTTTAATAGCAACCATGGTTTTTAGTGGGTCTTCAGCCAAAATTTGTTAGATCTGACTTCTATGGGACGGGTTCTTGTCTGTTACTAAGCAGTGGAAATTTAGACATCAGGGCTACAGAAGAAGAGGTATGCAAGGGTAGGAACTGAGTAGGAAGTCAGGGTGGGACAGTGTAGATGGTCACTTGTTTATCATCTCAGAAACTAAAGTGGATGCCTCCAGAGTCTGAACATGGTCTTAAAATTGTTTGTGTTTTGTTATCTTGATAAGGTCAAGATCAATGGTCTAAAGTCGTTTCAATTTATTAATGATTCTAAAGGACATTGACCTAATTTGGATGAGATATAGGGTGGGAAAAATATGGGAGGAAAAATGGTGTCAGAGTAATACATACACTATATAGTCTATACATATGTTTTTTTAATAGGAATGAAATCTGAGAAGATGTGGATAAATATCACTAAAAAGCTTGGATTTTTATCCTGACCTTATCTGAATCTTAAGACTGAGGTGGAAATCTCACAAGAATGGGCTTTCTCACAGAATTTCAGAAAGTTCCAAACATTGCAAATATTTGTGGTATTTCAGCAATTCTAGTTTCAGCACTGGCTTTAGCCTGGTGGTTTAGAGAGGCACAATGCAAAAATTAAGGGGAGGGTGAGAAAGAAAAGTTACCTTTTAATTATTAAGAATCCTAACCTATTTAGTAAAGGAAGCAGTGACTGAAGTGTCTGTTCCAAGAATGAACATAGTTAATGAAAGAGGAGTTATTTAGTAATAAAGAAAATTAAACAAAAAATCTAAACCAAAACAAAAAAGACTATGTTAGGAAAAAGCAAAATTTAAGAGGAAGATGAATAAAAGGAAAAGAACTTCCTGATAACATTTTCTGTTTAGTAGAAGAGTTGTGTCCCAAAGGAAATAGCAAAGGTCTTGTAGATTAGGACTTTCACGACGTAAACTCAAGTCCTTTGAAGATAACAAGGAACCCATAATATGTAAATAGAACACAGTGATTGCTGAGAATAATCAGTGTGACTTAGTACTAGAGAAACTGGACAGATGGCTTCCTTTAGAACAGTCATAATTGTATTGCATATTTCTTCCACAACTTTTAGTAATAAAAGGTATGGTTTTAACAGTTTGCATTCTCACCCTTTGCCTGGAGTCACTGGCAGTTCTTTTGAGATGAGGGTTGCTGTGTTGTTTTCTAATGCAACAAGTTACCTAGTTCAAAGGTGTTAATTAGAAAATGCTTAACTTTTGAGCAAAGAAAGGTGGAAAGACCATTTTCCCCAACTTTTAATACAGAATGACTTGAACAATCTGCAGGAGCAGAGATTTTGAGGTGTTCAGTTTAAGACCTTTGAAATACTGTAGCTTTGACCTCTGCTCTTATCTGTGATTTGTGAGCCTCTAATCCTATGGAGGTGAAGAGCCAAGCAGGATTTACACTGCCATCCAGAAGAGCTCAGACCAAGCTGGGTCTGGGTTTGCCAACATGAACAGATGCAATGGTTAGCATTAAAATCATGCAGATGTCTGTATATTATGGCAAACACATGCTTTTCTTGACCTTTTGAAAACCTAATTTCTGATCAGTTAACTGTTTGAAAAACACCACACAGTTTCAGTAGTTTATTTCCTTTATCCTTTCAAAGATCCTGTAGGTAAGTAACTGCTCAACAGCACGTGTGTTTGTGTTATCCAAGGATATTCATTCAGTTAAAGGCATATCTGACTGGCAGCTGATTTACTGTTCCTGTTTCTCCATCACGCAACTCAACTCTCTCTCATCATAAGTCAAGGGAATTGCTTATGGTGTGCTTGGGAGATGAATCAGCACCAGTGGTCTTGCAGCTGGTTTGTATTTGACATAAAGGTACAGCGTGCTTGTGTGTAATTGCTAGCCAGCCAGCCAGCAATGGATTTTTGATGGGATCCTCAGGCAGATGTTTCACAGTCAGATAGTGGTCTTCATAAATTCAGCTGTCCACATTGCCTTCCAGGTCATTCTTATCTGCCATGTATAACTATGAGGGGAAGAGATATACTTGAGGTGCTGTACCTACTGTGAAGATGGTCATGTGATATGAAAACTAACAACCCAAGAAGCTATATTCAAAAAGGCTCTGTGTCTTATATCATGCCACTGATGGAACTTTAGCACTCATAAGATACTGTAGGTGATGGCTAATAAACATAAAAATTAGTATTTTCCTTTATAGCATTCATTCTATTCCAAGGAAAGATCTACTTGCACCCGAAGTATAATCTCTATTTAAAAAGAGACAGCTTCTTGATAAATTTGATGATAATCAAACTTCTCAGTAAGCTTGCATAGTGAAGATAATGGGATAGACTAGACTAACAAAAGCCTGGATAACTGCCAATTTTACATTGTTCTATAGTTGCACTGGATACTACTTTTTATTCTGAGAGAGAGAACCTAGAGTAAATCAGAAGTAGGTTTATCTTACATATCTTTAATCTAGAATCAACATGTTTACTCTAGACCAGATGTCTAGTTCCTTTTCTATAGTCTGCAGAGAGAAAAGAACTTTCAAAGTGAGATTCACCCCATCTATATCAGGCATTTCCCATATATCAGATATATGAAAATATCCAGAGATGGCTACATCTCTATTCACAGATATAATTTGTCTAGAAGTTGAGCTTAGAGAAACCAGCAAATATTTCAAGTATCTAAGGTTGCCCACCAAGTGTCTTCAGACGCAGTACCTAACTCAGCAGGTGAGGAGAATGGATGTGTGAGAGTATCAGTCTGTAAAGCTTCATGCAATCATCAGGTTTGCTTTGGCCTTTTATCACTGTAGTTTTTCACTGATCTAAAGTCACAGCATCACTGCAGCACAGAAGAGGAGTCAAAGCACAATAAATATCAATCAGACTCCTACAGTTAATACAAAACCAAAGATATATAAAGGGGTTTTCCAACACATATTCGCTTTAAAACAACATTTTTTTGATTCTTGATTTTGCAAATAACTTACATAATCATACCTTTGTGACTGCAGTGGATTCTTTAGAAGACACTCAAACAGAGAAAATCTAAAGTTCTGCCACAATAAATCCTCAGGCTTCTGTTGTGCCTGTCCTCGGCAGTAACTAATTTTCCCTGAAGTTGAAATGGGTAACTGGTGTAGAGCATGTTTCCAATTTGTCTCATGCAAGAGTTTTGGGACCATCAGGGTCAGCAGGACAGAAATATGCAGTTTCTATACATTAAGATTCCTTCCAACCCAGCTGATTCTATGATTCTGTATTTCCCATAGTGTTACAGATCGCTACCAGTACTTGCAAACAGGAATTCTTTGTCCAGAATTAGGGTAAACCTGAGATTGTTGCTCATTGTCTGGATGCAGGTCATTTTACCTTGCTTTATATTAAAACTTTCAGACAGATTTTTGTCTCTTTCCTCCTTCTATTAGTTTATTTGAAAATGTGACAGCGATCTGAAAGACTTCCAAATAGAATGTGATAGACATGCAATCCACCATTAAAGCAGTGCTTAAAATATCTGTGGTAGCAAGCACATGATCCTGTATTTGTTGGTCTGTTTTAAATCATGTATCATTTTGCTGTGTAACATTTCAGAGATCAAAATAGTTTTTATTAAGAGTTGCTGCATCAGACTGATGCAAACTGGTAGAGAAACAAATATTGCACCCTTCTTGCAGCTATTTCATAATACTTTAATGGAAGATGCAGATTTTATTTTTTTTAAATAGTAGACTTAATTAGATTTTATTTTAAAATCCTTTTTTTTTCTGTATTCCATTTCATTTTCCTGTGTCTTCATTCTTTATTTTTAACGTTTAAAAATGAGCTGTGAAACGCATGTCTTTACATGTGTTTATAATAAAAGGCTTATCGTTAAAATGTAAGAATGTGAAATTAAAAATGTTTCCTATGCCATCAATTTCTGTGTCACTTTTATTCATATTAAAACTCCTTATCCTTATGTGTAATGGGAGGGAGCCCTCAGAAATTCCTAATCCTGTAGCATCAATAACCACTATAGTGATGATATAAGTATCAATGCACCTACAGGGCTTCCTGACACTCCTTGATTCCTGTACAAATCAGTTTTGACTTGTACTGACAATAAATGTCAGGAACTTTGCATTTCTGCTACTGATACTGCACATCTTATTTATATACTACATTACAGAACACTGTAATTCCTATGGAACATGAAACTTCAGAAAAATAGCAGCAGCCAGAGAAATCCAGAAAGGAAAACCAATTAATAAAAGTTATATGGTTCTATAACTATAACACAGCATTTTAGTGGGCAGGCTTCCAGTTTGGAAGGCAAGTCACTATGCCTCTTCTGAGGATTTGCCTTTATTAGCACAAGAACAGAGCTACAACTCAATGCAACTAATGCCAGACCACCATTTTGACACAGTCAAGGTAAGACACATCTGATTTACTATTAAATAGTGCAGGAAATTTACCAGGCCATTTTTATTTACCTAACAGTCAGTACTCTGTCTTTAATGTTTGCTTTTACTCCAGGGGTGCAGGTATATTTTAGTTAATCCAAGTAAAAAATCCATAATTTTTAACACGGAAGGCAAGGCCTGAATTACTGTTTGAAAAGCTAGATTAAATAGCTACTAATGTATTTTTTTTTTAACATTGTCTAAGTACTCTAAGTAAAAGTCTCATCAAGAGGCAAACATTGCAATAGTCTGACTGCACAATGTGACTACTGTTACAGTAGTTTAGATGGAATTACAGTAGGTCAAAGTTTCTTCCAATACCTCTGGTTTTTTCATGTTATAATTTCAACAATATACCTTGAGAGACTTTTTTTTAAACCATCCTCATGTACCAATTCATTTGTAATTTGCTATACTTTGTAAGTTTAAAAGCCCCCACATGTTTAAGCTACAAAAAAAAAAAAGAAAAAAAATTCTGGACACATCAATAAAAAGGTAAGATAATTCAAAACAGCTGCATGTAACATGCCATTACACAAACTGATACCACGTTTTACCCCTGTTTTGTGTTATTATCCTATGCTAATCTTCTATTCTGACTGTAAATGTTTTATCCCAAGAGCAAGTAAAAAGTAAAATAAATTCTATTAGAGAATAAAGTTACTGTGAACTATGCTAAAATATCACAACTGTTGTACTATTGTTTTATCATATCCTATTGCTTGCACTCTAAAATGCTGTAGAATTGTTGGAAATATGTTACCCAATAAACATGATTGTACATTTACATTTAAATGTGATTATTTATATTGTGTGATGATGTATCAGTCATAGAGCTAGGAAAAATAATGTCTGTAAATAATTTCTTTCAAATTTTTGATGTTCAAAAGACTAATGTTAGGCATTCAAATTATAGAATCTTTCCTAAACTATTAGTTCTTAAAAATTATCTGTCTCTCTGCAATCTGAGCTATGATTTTTTCAAAGAGTTACGAGTTAATTATTTGACTTAAGGAAAGTACTATTTTAACTTTTTGATTTGTCTTTTCCATGATTATTCAACCACAAAATTGTACACTATGTCTTTGGGAAAGACCTCATCATGTTCCCATTCAAATCATCTGCAAAATTGTTATTGGCTTCAGTGCTTCAAAATTATACCAATTTAATCCCAAAATGAGCTTTCTCTCTTGAATAAATGAACTGTGGCTTCTGGATAGAAACTAGTTTTTCATAAATCTTGAACTGCACAAGTACTCAAGAACAGTGAATTAAAAAAGCTCTAACAGACTGAATTTATTTTAGCAATTGATCACAATTCTTACAGAGGTAATTTGAATTGTTTCTATAGCTAGTTATCGAATCAAAGCAGGAGCTGACAGTTCAATAGAAATACATTTTTCTGAAAAGCCTAAGTTTCAATCACTGCATTTCCTGATATCAGCATCCCCTTATGATGGAAAAGATGAGGACTCAAAGCCGCAATTTGTTTATGAAGGGAGAATTTCTTTTATCTACTCATTTTTTTTAGATCTGGTGGAATGGGTTAGGAGGTGGCAGACCTCACCTTTGAGGACCCACAGTGCAAAGATGGTGAAAGACTCTCTTCCAAGAAATTTCACTAATCAGAGACCAAGTTATTCTGTTGCTAGCTCAATCTTCCATTTAGATGTTTCTTCTCAGCAGAATCTCTCACAGCTCCAGTGGCCATCACAACAGGCTTGGTTTCGCCATGAGGTCTCGGTGATCTTCAGTGCTCTGGTGTAAAGCTTGTATCACTCAAGCCCTGTGACTCATGAGGTCTCCTCACAGTGCACCAGATTTCCTCCTATATTGTGATCCCACATCAGACACAGGGAGATATTGTGCCAAATCTGGATTTTTCCTCTTCCTGCATCTCTAGCTGAGAGCGATTCCTGTTATTCTCCTGTCTCTAACCCTACTGCAAATCTCACTTCTGCTGAGACACAAGCATGTGGTCTCAGCATGAGTCAATCTGCAAATGTCTTTGTGGTGCAGATTGGACTTGCAGATGATTTGTATATTATCCCACAGAGGTCTGTGAGTAAAAGCCTCTGTATTTCTCATCTCATCTCTACTGATATCAAGGAAATGTTTCTACCTCTGTTGCCCAATCAAACATGGCAGAACAAGTCTTCATTCTGCTAAACACTTGATTGTATTCCAGGAGAAAGACTACTTGTGCGTGGAAGACTATTTGTAACTGTTGATTTTTGTTATAACACTACAAAAGTGAAATCTAAATAAATACTTCAACTTAAAAACCAAATCAACTAAACCCAGCCCCTCACACCCCCCAAAAAAGCTGCAAAACACCAATTCATTCATATAATTTCATAGTAATTTTTCCTCTGAATTTGCATTTAATGTTTAATGTTTGGGGTGGGAAGACTTTATGCACATCTGTATATAAAGAACACCTAAGGGAAAGAGTCCAGCAACTTTAAATCATAATATAGACAAACCTTGCACTCAAGTTAACCATTACATGCTGGTACTGAGACATATCCTTTTGTTCTCTGCTCTCACATTCCAAGATGGATCCTGTATGGATTTTGCTCACAAGAAATATTAAAGCTGTAAACTTTTTTTCCCCTCCACGTTCCTACAGAGCCATAAATAGGGTGGCAAGTAAAAGAAGTGTATGTCAGAAATGCTCCAGCTGTTCCCCACACTCAATGCTCATTCCTTTTCCAGCGTACTCCTCACCCAATTCTCTTTATTCAAAACACACAATAAAAATACCAGCTAAAGTGAAGAAAATTTCTCACAGAAACTTACTCACCTTCAGCTCGCACTCTCCTTACTGCTACAGCCTCACAGTCTTTTTCTAATTCATGTGTAAAATGCACACTATACTGGTGTATGAAGAGCTGCTCTCTTTCAAATGCTGCCCAATTGCCAGTCTGTCTTCTGGGCCTCACAACCCACCAAAGTTTGGTTTTAAATGTTCTTTATTTAAATGGCTCCTGCCAATGTTGTTCACATCTTTTAACTCAGTTCTATGAGGCTTCCAGGCTCAGTTTCCCACACCCTTGACAAGTGTCTTTTCTAAGTCATTCCCTGTTTTAATTCCTGCCTGCTCTTCCTCTACATATACCAGCATTTATTCAAAATGAAAGATGTCCATAAGGAGGAGTGCCAGATGACAAATATTTATTTGAAATTCATATAGTGCAGAGGTTTAGCCTAAACTTCTGCATCCTGTCTTCCATTTCTACACACTTTTGAAACATGGGAGCTTGTTCCAGTGAACACGAGAGTGAAAAACACCACACTCTTGAATGGCCCAGGTTATAGTTCTTTTTTTCAACCTTTGGTAAAAGCTGGCAATGGACTCATAAGTTCAGGTCACACAATTGTACATAAAGTAACTTGTGTAATTATTGTTCAGCCTGAGGGGGAGAAAGAGCTGGGGTAAACCCAGTAAATATGGGCCTCCAAGAGACAGATTTTTTCCCAGGTCTCTTATAGTGCAGCAGCTTGTAGAGACCTTGTAGCAGCCTGTAGAGTTGTTGCAGTCTTCAAGGCTCTGCCGAACAAGACCTGCCTGGTGCAGATGCTGCACCTTGCTGCTTCTTCTGGAATCTGCACTCAGGAAACACATATATATGTATTTACCCTGTGTATTCCTTTCATGAGCTAAGGTTGTAAAGTTTCTTCCCTTTGAAGGAAGGCCAAAGGCCCGGCCTGGAATCAGAGCTGACCAGCATCCAAGGACGTGACTCCAGCTGTCAGAAGCAGAGGCTCCTCCTCAGGCCCGTGTACAACAGAAATGGAGAAGGGATAGATTTTGCAATTAAAAACTTTACTTAGAAGACTCAGTCAGAGACAAAGATATGAGTTGTCAAGTGACAACCTGTTGTCCCAGCAACCATGAGAACTGTTGCTCGTGTCCAAGACTAACACTTTGCTTCCCTAGCTACTCCAGTCTGTGGGCAAAGGACAGTACCAAGTGGCCAGAGTCTGAAGACCTGGATTCACAATGGTACTTCGGAATCCACTGTTGGCACTAAACAGAGTTTGAAATAGGGAATACAAGAGAAACCTAGGTGGTGGCTGCCCCAACCCTGGCTGATTCTTCCATGAAAAATCCTGTCCATTGCTGCCCATCACAGAAGCTCACTGAACTGAATCCTCCAACACAGATTGTACAGCTTTATCTAACAGTTTATGCTGTCTCTAATTTAAGATTTATGACTGTCTGTCTGGGTAGTTCAGGCAACTGACATGAATTAAAAAAAATCAAAACAGGAAGCACACTATTCCCTAAAATGTACATCTAAAAGAAAAGCAAGTATAGGGAGTTTTCCTAAATCTTTTCCTAAGAGACACACTTGCCTTGATGTGCTCCTGTTGCTTGGCCTCTACTCTGTCTTTAACCAGCCCATTGAACAAGCTGGATTTGAAATGTTCCAGAGAAGTCCTTGAAGACCTCTAACTAGGGACATAAGAGATAAAGTATGACAAACAGTGGACAAATCGCAAATATTCTGAACCCAGTTTTCTTCAAGCAGAAGTCATACTGTCATCAGGCTTCTCTTAAGGGCAAATGTTTCCCTCATGATTAAGTCATTCCAGTAGCTTTTACTCTCTGGATAGTCAAGGAGAAATCAGAAAAAGAAATCAGAAGTCTGTAATTTCCAGGAAGTCAACCCAATCTGCACTTTTCCTATAAATGGACCAGTTTGGCATAAGATGGGATAAGACATCATTGACGTTGATCCAGAACATTAAGATGACCAAAGGGATGACCAGAGGGACTCTTTCTGACCTGAAGAGAGAGTGGGGAGTGAGGAAGACCAAGGAGGGCCGACCCCATGGGTACTTGTACGCCAAAGCAATGGTCACTCAGGGACACCTCTGTTTTCTTAGCCACTCAAGTATCATATGCATTATGTTACATGATAATTTGAAAAGTAGTTATGTGCCAGTGTAGTAGATGAGTGGTGAAAATACAGAATATTTCTGTGTTGCATGTCAGTCTTCCCTACTCCTCAGGCATTGTTCTATTATTAGTGTTATTAGTGCAGTCTGTGATGCATAAAAAGAGACAAAGAAATAAAAACCACTGTAGGATAATAATACAGATTACTAAATAGTGATAATGAAAAACATGGAAGATTGAGCAGACAGCTTAAGCCTGTATTTAGGTAGTGTATCTGGCTGAGGTGCTCGTTGCAGGAGGTGCTAGCAGGACACTTGTGTATGGGAGCATTTTAACCTGCATTTTTGTGGTATGTCATGGGGGTGCATAAGGAGCCAGATGATCTTGGATTTGCTGCCGCCTCCTTTGCCATCTGCCTTAAACTGAGCTCAGTGTTTCTCCCAGGTGCTCTGTGTGCCAGGGTAAGTTAGGAAGGCAGTGATCATGGCCCCCCAGTGCTGCATGGAAGTGCTCAACTACAACAGTCCTCTTTTCTCTGCCAGGTCGATGTTCTCCAGCCTGGAGGCCAGCTGGCATCATCCTGCCACAGCTATACTCTTAAAGACACTGTCCAAGGAGGGTGGCTGTATCCAAACTACTTATGCAGGATTGTTTCTGGGCCTTGTTTAACTCCTACATTACATCCAGGAATTGTTCTGGAAAGCTTTCAGTTGACTTGCAACAAAATGGTTCTGAAAACTTAACCATATGGGTGAATGATGACGAGGCACTGTGCTTGAGTCCTTAATATGGTAACATCATTATAAACTGGTACTGGGATCACAGTGGTGTGTTAATTCTCACTTACTCTCCCAGCTCTCCTGTGTGGCAGAGAAGCACTACCCATCCTTTTTTCCTAATTAGGTCCTGAGTCCAAGAAGCCAGGATTGATGTACACAAACACATTGGTTGAAGGAACAGCCCTTATTTTGTTTCTTATGCTATTTATTCTCTCAAGGGCCCTATCTCCCTTTTGTTTTGAGGAGAAACAATTTAAGACGTTTTCTCTTACCTATAATTTCTGCCGTGTTGCTGAAAGGTCAGCCCTTATTCCTACTAACATATTCATGACTTCTCACATCTCATAATTTGTGCAATATCACACTTACAGTTCTCTTCATAATCCTTCAGATTTTTCCTGGACTCTGTCTACCACTGATGAGTAATGCCAGCGCTAAATAGGGAAGCAGTGTGTTGAGATATTTCTTGTCACTGATGCCTATTATCCTTCATCTCCTGAGTGGTTCTTTTGCTTGTTGTCCTATCATTATAATGGACATTTTTTCAAAGTTCACTCTTTTTGTTCTACATAGTACTTAGGGTAAGACAGGGAATATGTATTTGACAATGATATTTCCAAACAGTAGTGCAAATCTTATTAATTTGATCCCATTGTTATACTGGTAATTCACACACAAAAAAATATAGCATACAGTGTTTACAGATCAGCTTTTTCCTTAAGATCCCTCTTGTTGTTTGTTACTGTTGTTGTTGTTATTACTATAATCTTCTTTTACTTTGTTTCAATTATTAAACTGTTCTTGTCTCAACCCACAAGTTTTATTTTTGATTCTCTTCCCCATCCCACTGGAGTGGGGTGGAAGTGAGCAAGCTGCTGCGTGGTGCTCAGCTGCCATCTGGGTTTAAACCAAACCACTCCTTCAACTCCTTCATGAAAGGCACAAAAAAGAAAAGGAGAAATACACAAAGCACTCAAAAAGTTAAAAATTATAAGACAGTATGAAAGAAACTTTGTACATTCCCATTGTTCATTATTCTCACTAATTTGTCTTTTTCTAAGATATTCATAGTTAAAGTATGAAAGACCATGTATATTCCTTTCTTTGCAGCTCATTTGTATTTTTCATGTATATCCAAGACAGTAATTTCTAAATGTACAATTGAAAATATAATTTTTGGTCTCGTAGAGGTTACCAGGAGTTTAACATGGTGTAAAATAGAAAACTCAGCTCTAACTCATGTTCTTTTCACCTCACTCCACCCTACCAAAAGAAAAAAAAAATCAGGATAAAGCAAGTTTAGTTTGACATTTCAGCTGGTTTGTTATTGCCTATTTCAAATTTGGAGAAAAAATGTTGAATTCACAGGCTTTGATAAAACAGTCATTTATTTCCCTGTCACATATAATGAAAGTCAAATGAAACAGTCAGTTACAAACATACACAAAAGTATACTCTGAAGCTCAATGTGAGCACTCACATCAGAGACAGTCTGGATAGTGGCAAAGTCACGTAAAGTTATTGAAAAAAGTACTTTAATTTACAACAGATTTTTGTTTTCTCCAGCAGCTGAGGACATATCAGTGATTAACTTACAAAATTGGTGCTCTTGCATCTGAAGAACTTCAAACTTGTTGAAGCATCTGGAAAACATGTCAGATACTACCTGACCTCTGTGTTCCCTGAAGGATCCTGGAGGAGCTAGAAAACTGCATGTCATGGTTGCACTAACAGCATTGAAACTTCCCGAACGAGCCCAAGAGCTCACTCTTGACAGGGCAGTCAAGGCAAGAGGGTACAAGTGCAGAACAGCAAATGTCTTGTGTGAACTTTGTTTCGATAAAGAGAAAAAGGCTGCATGCAGAAAACCAGCCAAATTACTGTTTCGTAATTTTTGTTAGTAAGTATTCAGAATTCAAACTACTGGCAAACTTACTACATAATATTAATGAGAATACTGGAGTTATTGTAGGACACTGTGTATCCATATGGCCACATAATGTGATGATAGCCATTTTAGACTGTACAGTGGGCTTGTCTCTGTGACATATATATGTATATTTATTTATCTGTGATTTTATACCTAACATACATGTATATGTACATATGTATATATTTATATATGGCAGAATCTTGCACCAGCCATTTTGCACAGCCCAAGCAGCATCTCTGCACCCTTCCAGTGACAGTGGGTGGAGCATTCCCCTGAGTCATGGGAATTACCTGCTGCCAGAAAGAAGCAGAAAGGACCTTCACTCTTGCACCAAGTCACAAGTAGGTGTGGAATAGAGAAAGGAATATGCAGTGCAGTAGATGATTGCTGCCCCTCTTTGCCCTCCACACTGACAAGTGAGATGTTCATGCAGAATCTACAATTTGGATCTGTTCTTGGCCTGCTGCCTGTTTGCATATAGGTAGGTGACTATGAATTAAGGCCCCAGTTCAAGCCTTCCCTGGACACATTGGTATATTTTCACTTGGTGAGTAAAGACTCTGTTAGAACAACAGGAAAGAGAATTCTTTTATACATAGTGGTATGCAAAAATTTGAATGCAAACATTTAAATACAACATAATTAACATGTTTAGTATTCAACAACTGATATATTAATGTTTACAATAGTTTAACATTCTTAAAGTGCTCTTTTTATTTTTTTTTTTTGTTTAAGAACTGATCCTTTTAAGGAAAACCACTCCACATTTCCATTTTAATGCAACTTCATTATGCACACTTAATCTCTTCTTTTGGGCCAATATAATCCAATATGTCTTGTGAGAAAGGCTCACAATATTCCTTAGACAGAGAAATGAAAGTCCCAAGATTTAGGTTGCATAAGATTTCACTGATAATAGCATCTTTGGTATTTGGTAATGAAAAAAAAATCTGAGGCATAAATTGTTGACTTTGTCAACATCTAGTACAGCCTGATGATTGCAAGAAAAGATAAAAGCTCTGATAAATGTTTTGTTATTTATAAATGTAGTAGGCATGGTTAGTAGTTCTTTAATTAAAGATTTACTGTTCTCAATCCCAGGACTCTTGCCCTTGTCTCCAGAGACGCAGATACATCTAAAACCCATATAAAGTCAAACATCCCTGCCTGGTTTTAAATTTAACATTGCTGCCTAAACAGACTATTGGTCTTTGTCAGATAGTGGGTTACATCCACATTTGCTGAACTTCCAGTTAAACCAACAGCATAGTGATGAAGCCTCCTTAACTACAAAGAATTAGTACACATTAACATTGTTATCTTTGGAACTGGGAAACATTGGAAACCATTACTGTCCTAAATTGCTTATTATAAACAGAAGAGTATATTTGTTCCTAGATAGGAACCATGAGCAACTGTAAATATCATAAAGCACCCTCAGAAAGGGGTATATCTTATACTTTTTACTGAGGAGCTGGGCAGCAGGATCACTTTTTCAGTTCTGCCATTTATTTCCTATGTCACTATAGACTAGTGATTTCACCTTGTCCCTGAGAAAAACACGATTTCTCAGTAGTAATTAGTCAGTCTGGAATGCCAGAGTATCAGGACTGAAGAGTATCTGAGTCTCTTGGGTCTCACACAGAGGTGGCTTCTTTGGAGATGATGCACCTGGAGGCCTCTGAGCAGTGCTCAGAAGTGTTCCCCCACTGCAGTCAAAACTACTGAGATCTATCTCAGAAAACCTGCAGGTTTCTTTTGGTAGCTCAAAACTTATACTAGACTTCCTAATACCCAGGCACAGATCTTATCAAAAAGACCTACAAGCATTTAAATCCTGTCTGCTATTCATGGCAATAAAATTTTTTTGTGAAGAATTTCACCCACAGCACAGTACATGTCCAAACCTGAGCACCAGTAAGAGCTTTGCTCTGACTCCAGTTTTCTATTAATGCAAACACCTTGAATGCAGGTACTCCAAGTGTAGATAGAACAGTTCCTAATTGCCAAGGCATTGCAGATGTCCTAACACAAAACCTGTAGCTTGAAGCATCCCATAGCAAATCCCCTTGCAGCTCACAACAGAGACTTGCCACGGAGCAAGTCCAGTCCTGCCTTTCTGACAGATGGGCCCAGGCATCTGGACCTGAATGTTTCTAGAAAGGTCTGCACTCAGCAGTCCCTAATTACTGATATCAATTCCAAAGCACAAAGCTTCATGATCCATTATCACATCCACACTGCCAGCAGAATGTCCCTGACTTTTCCAAGTGTTGGATTTTGTCTTATCCTACCTTTAAATAAGTCATGTTACAAGCTTCTTTTTTGCTGTTTCCTGTCTTACCTTTCTCCTCAGAAATGGCTGCTCATAGCACAACTAGTCATGACATTTCCCCTTGAAGGCTTATCTTCTGCTGAAACTCCCTCTTGTCCTCCTTCAAGGGATGAAAGAGTTTCACAGTCCACAGCAGGAGTCAGAATAGATTTTAGAACTTTCTTAAATAGTTGATTTCTCTTTTCAAAAGACAAGTTGTCAGCATCTTCATACACAGATATTATCAGCCTGTGACTGAGTATCAGTGCTGCTGGGATGTGCAACCTGGCGTGTTCTTGTTTCCTGCCCACCATGGTCAAGAGAAAATAGTAAAGACTCTGCTGAGGGTCTGGACCACAAGTCCTGTGAGGAGCAGCTGAGGGAGCTGGGATTGCTTAGTCTGGAGGTTGTTTAGAGAAGGATCAGGAGTGACCTTATCACTCTCTACAACTCCCTGAAAGGAGGTTGCAGCCAGGTGGGAGTTGGCCTCTTTTCCCAGGGAACATGCAATGGAACAAGAGGACATAACCTTAAGCTGTGCTAGAGGAGGTTTAGGTAGGACATTAGGAAGAAGTTCTTTACAGAAAGAGTAATTGGACATTGGAATAGGCTGCCCAGGAAGGTGGTGGAATCACCAGACCTGGAGGTGTTTAAGGAAAGACTGGATGTAGCATTCAATGCCATGGTCTGGTTGATATGGAGGTGTTCAGTCACAGGTAGGACTCAATCTCAGAGGTCTTTGCTGACCTAATTGATTTTGTGATTCTGTGATTTTGTATTGGCAGTGTGCAATTTGAAAGCCAGATCTCTAAGTTTAGATATCATAATTCAGTATTATTTATTTTATTATTTATTATTTTTTTAGTATTATTCTGCGAGTATTTACTTTCTTATTATAATCTGTGGAGATGAAATCATAACAGTGAGTGGAGTTTGGAGAAAAAAATCTCACCCGAAAGTAAACACCTGATGAAGGCACACACTTATGTCAGGATTCAGAACTCTAAGCAGAAATGCAGACTTATCCAAGCTATCTGCATGCTGCCAGCAAATTCAACATGGTGACTGTAGGACACCCATATTCTTTTAGAGGAGCAACTAGAGCATATGTGCAATACGGTATATTAGAATCATAGAACCAGTGCTTTGGGTTGGAAGGGACCTTAAAGATCATTTTGTTTCTACCTCCCCCCACATAAGGAGTGACATCCACTAGAAGATGTTGCTCAAGGCCCCACCCAACCTGGCCTTGAATGCTTCCAGGGATGGGCCATCCACAGCTGCTCTGGGCAACACGTTTCGGTGCCTTACCATGCTCACAGTAAAGAATTTATTCCTAATAGTATCCAAACTAAAGAAATATATACCTATACTAAGATCAAAACCTGTGTTTTGATATGTGCAGTATAACCTATATAAGGCAATATATGTGAATATATTAAGTGAACTTAATCCTATCTCTAAATCTAAGAGTCCTAATTTCAAAAAAAAAAAAAAAATCCTGTCCAAAGTGCCAGTGCTGTTGTCCAAGCAGAAAGGCACTTTGATTTCTGTCCAACACAGTTCCGTAGTATTAAGCTATTGAGTTGTGCAGGAGAAATTTGGGAACTAGGAAATTTGCTTAATATAAATTATGTGTGCTTCAGATGTGTCACAATGTAGAAACTGTCCCAGAAAAATGTCACGAGGAAGTGCATACGTTCGAAGGTGATGAGGGATGGAGTGGGGAGGAAGAATATTATTCATCAAGAAAATTACTTGGCTAGTTTGAAAAAACTGCTTATGATTAGCAATGAAGAAAAAGAGTAACCATGCCAACACTTTAAATGCTGTTAATGTGACAAAAAATATCTGTCATTGTAGCCAGAAAAATATACACTTTAATTTTTTAATCTACTTAAAATGGTAGAAAATGAATATTCTAATTGGAAAAGTAAAGTGTAAAAGAAAAGATAAAGACTGATACTTTGAAACTGTCCTCAACTGTTCCTGAAAGTCCTGTCACCATGGTTGTCACAGGCAATACTGGAATAATCTAGTATAGTTATGTTCTGGTGTTAACAAGAAAGCATGTTCTGATGCCTAAGAAAACCTCTGCCTTTCTGAAATAATTTTTGCATTACTGGTCAGAAACCAAGTAAGTAGGGGTAACAGTTCCCAGCCAGGAACTGACTAACTTCAGTTTAACTTGATAGTCAACACCATGATCATTCTGATCCCAGAAGTTTTACTCGGTGTCATGGTTTAACCCCAGCAAGCAATCAAGCCCCAGGCAGCCACCGACTCATTACTCCGCCAGTGAGACTGGATAGAGAATCAGAAACATAAAAGCTGGAAAACTCACATGTTGAGTTAAAGAGCATTTAATAGCGAAAGCAAAAGCTGTGTGCATAAGCGAAGCAAAACAGGGAATTAATTCACAGCTTCCCATGGGACTGGCAAGTGTTCAGCCATCCCCAGGACAGCAGAGCCCCATCACATGTCATGGTGACTTGGGAAGACAAATGCTGCCACTCCAGATGTCTCCCTCTCCACCCCCCCCCTCCACTTTATATACTGGACTTGATGTCATAGTGTCTGAAATATCCCTTTGGTCATCTGGTGTCACCTGTCCTGGCTGTGTCTCCTCCCAACCTCCCATTCATCCCCAACTTCAACACCAGCATGGCAGTAAAAAAGCAGAAAAAGCCTTGGCTTAGTGCAAATCCTGCTCTGCAATAACAAAAGTATATCTATATTATCAACCCTTCATTCAGCACAAATCCAAAACACATCCCCATACCAGCCACTGTGAAGAAAATTAACTCTAGCCCAGCCAAAACCAGTACAGCTGGGTAAGGCAGGACCAAGCCAGCATGAATTGTCTGGGCAGTTTTGGATCTCTTCTGCCTGCCCTGAGGAGCTAGAAAGTTCTGCCTTCTTCATTAACTTTCAGTTCTGGTGGCTGGAGCTGACTTGTTTGTTATTGTTTGCTAGCAGATCTAGATCAATTCCTTTGCCAACAGGAAGATGTCTTTTCAGATTCTTCCCTAATAAAATATCTTGATGAACATAGGTTTCCCTTTCATCTTCTAATTAACAAAATCCCTTTTTCAAAGCAGTATTCCTAGATTAGGATGTTCTTCAAATCTTCAGAGTACACATCAGGATACGAAGGGTTGATTTCTGTGATTGCAAATGTCAGTAGCTGAGCTCAGATTCAGCAGAACAGCCATTTTCTAGCAGAGTGGAGAAAACATAAAGAAATCTGGAACTGGCCAGGATTAAGCAATTCATTGTTTGACTGCAGTTGAACCATTTTTGTTTGCTGTAGGACTGTTGGTTATGAATCCTCATTCTGCCATCTGAACATATTCTAGTCAAATGCAAATGTCAAGAGCTGTTTCCACCTCTGATACCTTCATTAAGCCCTGCTGTGCTTTGGCACAGTGTGGTGCTGAATGTCTTGTTGCTGACTGTCTGCAGGAATCCATAAACCATCTCCAGGCAAACCAGGTTACTACCAGAATCACCCACGTGGTGATTTAGCCCAGACAGTGTGATTATCAACAAATACATTTGTTTTAGGGGTATGGCCTGTGCATTGAATCTCTCAGACTATGTCCCCCTCTCATTGATACCTCAGAATCTGTGATTGAAAGACCAAAGACCACTAAGACATTCTATGTACTCATGTGCAATACTGCAGAGGTTTTAGGGAGCCCTTTCTCTGTTACAGGTGGGAAGATGTATAAAGATCTAATAAATGAATGGATATAGGGGCAATACTTTTTCTGAAAATTGCAGTTCTTGAGAAGCAATATCTGCATTAATTTCTGATTTGTGAGGAACTGAAATTATCTCTGACATAAACACATTTCTACTTTTTTGTAAGGCATTAACTCATTTAAGACTGGATTTCTGGTGACTCAGAAGTGAAAACCAGGTTTTAGTTATTGGTGCTCTCATCTGTTTCAAAATAAGCTATTTCAAAGGAGGAGGAAGATGAAGTGAACAATCAGCTCTAGGGACATTGATAGCTGTCCCAGAAATACTCACATGTAAGTTTGTTCACCTTGGGTCATATCTAAGTTGCAGTGGGAGTTTAATCTTCTTTTGACTTGACATCAGCATGAAAGCAAAACTATGCAGTCACTTTAGGTTCAGTGGTTCAAAACCAGTTTTCCACTAATAAACTCCCTGAAATTTTAGGAAACTCTGGAGACTTCTGTTCAGGCTCATTCTTAGCTTGAACACAGAAGTGGGTTCAACTTAAATTCAATTAATTTATTCAGAGAGAATTAGAATCTGACAGTTAAAATTCTCCAGATTCATTAACAAAGAAAATAATGGTCAGTAATTCAAAGGGGGAGAAAGCAAAATATCTGGCTTTCCAACTGAGCTACATTAAGATCTAATAAACACTGCCAAGAAGGTATCCAGATTGCTAATCAAAATAAATCTGAGGATTACTCTGTTCTACAATGTTTTAAAGGAAATAAGTCTCTTCAATTCCAAGTCCACATTAAAGCAGTATTTTGCGCTACAGCTCACTGCCCTTTAGTTTAACAGGACACCTCCTTAGTGGCCTTCCAAGCTGCAGTCTGCTGCTCCGGGACACTGACAGCTCCTGGCGTGGGCAGAGACAGTTGCTGTGGGTTCCCTTGAAGCAGGTCCAGCTGGGGGGCTTGTACAATCCCCTGCCTCTTTTCCAGAACATCATGCCTTGGGCCTCCATAGAGCAGGATGTTACTTCATGTTTGTATTTAATAACCTACTCCCTTCCAGCCTTCAAGAAAGGAGGTCTTGGGACTAGCACATTATCCAATAGCTCAGGAGGGTTGGATTTAATTTGCTTGATTCACCACAGGCTTTCAGTTTGACCTGGGGCTAATCACTTTGGACTAAGGCCACAAGGGGATTTAGGTAGAACCCCAATCCTTGACAGTCTTGCTTATCCAATACCTAATTTTCTGCTGGTTGGCATGTGCAAAATTGCCTCAGCCCTGATTAGAGCCAGGCAATTTTTATGGAAGAATTCTTTGTTTGCTCAAAAATGCGCTTTCGTGTTGATGGAAACTATCTGCAAATTTGTACCAGATTTGACCAATTGTTTCAGCCAAAAAAAAAATATTGGAAATGTCAAGATGATTTGTTTGAACATTTTTAAGAAAAATATTTTTGAAGCTGTTCCATTTTGAATAAATAATCAAATATTCAGTGAAGTAAAACTAGAGCTGATTCACCCTCATCTTAGGTAAGAGCACCAAAAAGAGTCCATTTCTTGCTTATTGTCAGTGACATCCAAAGGGGAAAAAAAGGAACAGTTTCTAGGAGACCAAACATATCTTGCAGCACAGTGACTCAGAGTTCTTTATGAATAAGAAAAATTCAATATTTTTTTTATAATCAGACATACATAAATTGCTAAAACTGACAACATCTTCTAGGCAAAAGCCTCAAGATTCAGTCCATTAACTGAAAAAGTGATGCTCTTTCATGCCTACAAGATGATCTGGGAACATTATTTCCAGCTAAAATTTCAACACAAAGTTTAACATCTAACTGTATGTAAGATTTATGGACGGAAGCCTGATTTTTCTCATAGTATTTCTTATTGACAGCTTGTTGTCTTCACTTGAACCAATTAATTAGATTTTGATTGTTCAGATCATTTCCAGTCATGCACTTTGTTTATCATTTTTATACAGAGTATAGGTGCCCAATTCAGAGCTAGCAACTCCACTGGACAGAATGAAATGTGAAAAGTGGTTATTGTAGTTTGTAAAGTCTCTCTGTATATTTATGCAGTTGATTGGTTTCTTTTGTGCTGCAGTTTTCTGCAGATGATTCTTCCTCATCTACCAAAGACTTTGTATGCTCTTACAAAGCTTAGGGAGAATCATAACTGAGTTGTTGATTGCCAGTATAATTAAGGCACAGCTCATTTACCTAAACCTAGATGCCTGATGGTAATTGGGATGACCAGGCATATCTTCCTGGCTTCTAGCTTCTGCTGGGAAGGATATGGACTTTCCCTGGGAAACTACACATCTGCCATCCCTCTACAGAGGTGTTGCATTCCCAAACATGTCTCAAATGCAACTGAACTGAACCCAAAAACCTTCAGGCTTTTTCTTCACTGAGATCCTGGCATTAAAAGAAAAGGTTCTTGCTAGCACTGTGTAACTTCTAAAATAAAAATAATACCCCTCAATGCTCTGGAGGTCTGCAAACAATCTTTGTGTTAGACAGTCTAAGCTCTGTTCATCAAATTGTTTTAACTCGTTGTAAAAGCCAGAAGTTCATTGTTTTATTCCGAAGAGACTAACAGGCGATAAAGAGGCACAGGGAAGGGAGATGAGGATGAAAGCCAGATTATTGTTTATCAGAAAAGTTTGGGCATGCTTTTAGGGGCAGAAGCATAGCATCTTTTTTCCCTTCATAATAGCTAGTTCCCACACTGCTATCAGTTTAGAAATTTTACTGTGCAAGATCATGTTTAGAATTTGTGTATCTCTTGGACAGTGCGACAAAAATATTTCTTAGACAAATAGGATAAAGATTTATCCTGAAATTTAAACTTTTTATGGTTCTATGGAAACTGAGAAATTAATTATGTTGCATTAAAATAAACTGTCTTTAGGTTCTTAAATCCTTAGTAATTTAATTCTTTTGCATTTTTTATTTTCACAATTTTTTTGACGGCTGAAATTGTAGGAATTAGCATGACCACAGTCTTAGAATGCATGGATATATGTATGCACATATGTGAGTGTGTGTATGTGTATGGGCACATGTGTGATGACTCTCCTCTGTTTAATAAAGCATTGTATCCCCACTCATAGGCAGATGGAGCTTTAGAAGCTGCAGAATTTGACTTCCAGTCCCTGGCTCTAAATGATTTATTTTCTAATCATATCTGTTGTCTCCAGCACATGGATTCAATGAAGTGTGAGATGCTCTGCCTATAAAAATGTAGAAGTAAAAAAATATAGTTCATTTTTCATTTGTTGATAAAGTTCAACAGACATGTGTGTAAAGAACATACAATGGTCAGGCTGCTTATGTGCAAATGTGGTCTCTCTCAGTGACTTCTGTAGGCTCATAAACTTCATTTATCTACACCCAGTAAGCTATTTTCAATGAAAGCTCCATTCTGAATGAACCCATTATAGGCTGATTTTCTGTAGCTGACAAATTCGTAATTTCTTTTCTAATTTTAAAAGCATTCAAAACTCCATAAGTTAATCACAGCTTTCTGTCTTAAGATAAGGCTTGATGGATACCTTTTTTCCAACAAGTAGTAACAATCCTTTAAAATTCAGTTAACTTAGTTTGAATTCACTGAATCATTTCGTTTGTCATAACACAGTCTTTTATGACCTTTTGTGTATAAATAGGGGAAATTAATTGCTTCTGGCAACATCAAAGTGTTGTTTCACTATACATTTAATCATTAGCTTTAAATGCTCCCAAACTAATGTTCCAAGACATTGCAAAGAGGTAATAAGTTCAAAGCAATATGAAACATAAAGCAGGACTCCAGAGTGAGTTGAAAGGATTTTCTTTAAATATATAAGAGCTTTCAAACCCATTGTACAGAACTTTGCAGGAATTTTGGCCAGAACTAAAAGAAGAGCCTTACTCCCATATTTGAATGAATTACCAGATCCACTAGATACTGTATGCCTTTCTGAACTTAAACAATCTGTCTCCAAGAAATAAAAAGTACAAAAATAAGCTTAATAGGTTCTGATACATCAGAAGTTGTGCTTGTGACATATTAATAAAGCTGATCAATGACACACATGCCTAATATGAAATCTTGCAAAACTCAAGAGTTTTGCACTATCATTTGTAGCAGAAACTTAAAATGGGGAGTTTTCCTTTACATGTTCAGATTTCCTTTATCTTCCTTTGCACAAATGATTAGGTCCAAATTTTATGAAAATACACATTTTACTAAAAATTTTAATTTCAAAGGAGTTATTTCTCTAAATCTTGTCAGCAGCCTTCAAAATATGCATGCACTTGGATCCCAGGCACTCTGAATGTCTTGGAGGAAAGTTTTTGTTCTGGGGAGTCACAACAAGGCGTGATGCAGTTATAAGTGATTTAATAATGATAAGAGGCAACAGTACAACACAGGTGAGGCAGAAGACAGTCTCATGCACTTTGAGGAGATTTAATGCCTGCTACAAAGCCTATTGTAACCATGTCTTTCCTACATTGGATTTGGATCATGACCATAGTATTGTTCAACATTGCCTTCAGTCTTTATCCATAATTGGCAAACTGAGAGTAGCAAGGTCCAGGCTTTCACTTTTTTATTTCAATTTCCCATGCAAAACTGCACATGCCTGAGTTTCATGCTGAAAACATTTAGTGCTCTTGCATAAAATGGAAATTTGTGAGTGCCAGCACTGAGCTGAACACAAGTGTACATTGCACGTGCACGCAATGGATTTTTGTTAGCACTATGCCTCAAAAATATATATTTTCATAGATTTTTTTTTTAAATGTGATCTCCACCAGGTTATCACAATTTTGTCTTGATTGAAATTGGAGGTTTGTTCACCATCCCAACTACTTCTACACACTGGTCAGATGTACAGGAAAAGGGGACCACAGACAGCTACAGATTTACAGACAGTCTCCAGCTGTCAACAGCCATACTCAACTCCATCCAGGTATAGTAGCTTAGTCTGTCCCTGGGAAATATGGGGCACCATTTCCCTGTGCAATTTCCCCAAACGCTGCTCACCTTTTGAGAGATGAATAGCGCCTGTTCTTTCACTAGGCATCCTTTGGAGGTGCAGAGCAGAACAAATAATTTGTCAATTGACTTTTAGCTCTTTAATCTTCAATGCATAATAAATACATGCCATAAAATCTCTAAAAAATAGACTATTAATAATTAAAGTGTAATCAAGAGCTAAAAAAATTCTCTTTCCCTTGACTTAGTTCAGTTTGTAGTGTTTTAAATCAAGAAATAAATTTAAAGCTAAAACATTCTCTATATAAATCTGCAGAAGATCATCTGAGATAGACAGCACCACATATGTTTATAGTTGAGAATCTGGCAGCCAGAAGATGTAACAACTGATGGTCAAGATGTTCTGGTTCAGAGTTGGAAAGTAAATAATTCCTGAGAGGAAGGATTCTACAGTTCTGGGCAGCTGATCCGGTAATAAAATAAATAAGCAATAAAATCCACTTCCTGTTTTGAGAGTTCACATTTCATACTGGCAAAAATCTCCTATTAAATTCAATTTCATGCTTCCATAAATAAACCTGGCACCTTTTTAAACACTTTTCCATCTGTTTTACAACTAGAAGTGTATTATTTAATGCACTCTTGGGATTCACACCAATGGGAAAAGGACTACTTGTGAAGAACACAACATTTTAGTTGGAGAGAGTGCAGAAAAGTAATCACTAGCTTTCCTAAATTCTGAAACAATTGTAACAGGACTCTGATGTAATCATTTTTAGCAGGAAGGAGAAAGCGATTTTTTTGTTTTGTGTGTAAATGCTATTTTTATTCAACGTGAAATGCATTTTAAAGCAGAACAGAGTATCTACTTTTTTGCTTATGAACAGATATTTCTTCTTCAAGATATGAAAAATGGCTCCTATATGCTCTGACAGTGTAAAGAAACAATGAAGTCATTTATTCCCCAAAACTTTCCAGTCAGAAGTTGTCTTTACTGACAACAGAAATCTAATGGCAAGGTAAATATTCATCTTTAACTCTTGATGCTATTTGCATTTATAGATCCTGAATTGGTGAGCAAAAGCTCCATTATCTTTATTTCACCTGATAGCATATTCATTTTATATAAAAAAATAAAAATATAAAATAAGTTGTCCCAATTATCAGAGAACCAGAGAGAGTCAGATGTCTTGAGACACAGACAAGAGGACTGTGTGCTTGAATCTCCTGTATCTCCTAGGAACAGTGTTAAGAAGGACAACTTAAATTTTTTATTTTTTTTTCCCAAGTGATCGAATAGAGTGAAAGTACTTGAAATGCATACCTCTGTTCATTACTCACTATTTTTCCTACCATTATTTCCAGTATATTATCCTGAAGATATGTGGCTTAGCTTCTTATTTTTAAGTGTGAAAGGCAACAATGTCATCACTTACGGCAGAGAACCTTTTAACCTTTCGAGCACTCCAATAAACACCAAAACACCTACTAAGCCTACAAAGCCCTCTCACACAGAACTTCCACTGGGTAGAGACAGCAAGCTTGAGGAGAAAATGCATGTATTTGCAAAGATGTAGTGGTATGTCTGATGAAGGGAACACAAGAGAATAGGCAGGGAAAAAGGAGAAGTCTTGAAATCATGGGAGAAATTAACACTCCATGATTGTCCTCAGGAAAAGGAAGGAAAATGTATGGGGTGTGACAAGAGAAAAACTGTA
Source organism: Campylorhamphus procurvoides (assembly GCA_013396655.1). NCBI lineage: Eukaryota > Metazoa > Chordata > Aves > Passeriformes > Dendrocolaptidae > Campylorhamphus > Campylorhamphus procurvoides. The sequence continues at coordinate 3,094,538 of WBMV01016876.1, read as the reverse complement.
TCATTAGATGGATTTTCACCTTGTGTTCTTAAGACTGGACTTAACATTAACTGAAGCCTTTGACACACGATGATGTTCACTCTCCTTGAGACAGCAAACTAAATCAACTGATACAGTGTTCACAACAAAAAGCAGCAGCTCTGATGGCACCTAAACAAGTCAGATTGAACACTGGAAATGTCTCTGTTTTCCATCTGACCTTGTACACGCTGCAGAATAAGGATAGGCACAGGTAAAGAGCATCCACACTGAGACAAAGACTTACAGGTGAGAATCCTGTCTCTCCTGTGACTCTGTTAGCCATTGTTACCATTGCCACTGTCACAGCCATCCAGTCTCACTGTCAATTAGGAACTTTCCCAAAGCCAGGAAGGAGTTTGTTAGTTGATGTTTTTCACCTTCATTCATGGAAAATTAAAATAGCTTTGTCAACCCCACTTCATTACCTTCTTGCTTGGGTACCCATGTTTACATATGTAAACTGAATATTCCTGTGGTTAGACCCATCCAAAATCCTAGCATGAACCACAGGAGGCATGCAAGGATTCTCAGCTCTAACATGTGCTGTGGATATTCTCATCCGTCAAAGGCCTTAATCCACGTGCTATAGGCTTTGAATGAGTTTGACCCCTTTTGGTCAGACATCTGTAAAGGGGCCTCTTGAAGTTTCAAATATGATGCATTTCCTCAACATGCTGAATCCAGATGATGTTCTTACTGCTGCACTGTAGAGAAATTTTACCTTTTTAAGAAATAGTTGGGAAAATTATTTAATACTGCATTTCTGATTTGGCCTCCACATTGCCTTTGTTGCCAGGGCAGATTTACTAGGGGATCAAGGGAACAAGAGGCAATAGTACCCCTTGATTATATCTGCACACGTAAATTAGCCAGCTCCAGAGAACATTCCTGCGGTACTGGAAGTCAGTCAGTCATATATATTGCTAAATTGTTAGCAGAGTCCTTGGTATGGTTTTGACCCAGGTCAATAAGCACACTCCCAGACAGTTCCTGGGAAGGTGTGGAAGTTAGGGTGGGCCATGGAGCCCTCTGAAGAGTCAGTTTTGATGCGACTACAATGTTCTGGATGGTAGGGTAAGAGAGTTCAGTGGTGTGGATATGGGCTGTTCCATGATAGTTGATTTCATTGGCGGGGGATAACGCTGGAAGTGAATTTAACAGAGTTGTGCAACCCTTACTATTGCTGCTCTATGCATGCCACTATTAGGATCAAACAATGAAAGTGTTGCTTGGAATGGCTGCATCTAGTTCCATACAAACTGATTTTTAGCTTCAGAGAAGAACAAATTTTCAATGTCTTTGTCAGGGACACAGACAAGGGGATGGAGTGCACTTGGCAAATTTGCCAATGACACCGAGATGTGTGGTGTGGTCCACACACCAGAGGGAAAGGATACCTTTGAGGCACCTAGACATGCTTGAGAGATGGGCCTGTTAGAACCCTGTGAAGTTCAACGAGGCCAAATGCAAAGTCCTACACGTGGGTCATGGCAGTCCCAAGTGCAATTATAGTCTGGGCAGAGAATGAATTGAGAGCAGCCTTAAGGGTGATGGTGGATGAGAAGTTCAACATGACCTGGCAAACTGTAGTTCCATCACAGAAAGTCAACCATATCCTGGGCTGCACCAAAATCAGTGTGGCCAGTGGTCTAGGAAGGTGATTCTGTCCCTCTGCTCTGCCTTAGTGAGACCCCACTTGCAGAGCTGTGTTCTACTCTGGGACCCCAATATAAGTAGGATGTGAACCTGTTGGAACAAGTTCAGAGGAGGCCATGAAGATGATAACAGAGCTGGAGAGCTTCTCCTGTTAGGACAGGCTAAGAGAGCTGGAGCTGTTCAGCCTGTAGAAAAGAAAGCCCTGAGGAGACCTCATAGCAGCCTTCCAGTATCTACAGGGGAACAGTATGATGGGCAAAAACTTTTTAGGCTGAATAGTAGCAGTAGGAAAAGGGTTAATGGTTTCAAATTGAAGTATGGTCAATTCAGAATAGGTATAAGGAAGAACATTTTTACAATTTACAATGGAGGTGGTAAAACACTGGAACAGGTTGCCCAGAAAAGCTGTGGATACCCCATCCTTGGAAGTGTTCAAGATGAGGCTGGATGGGGCTCTGATCAACCTCTTCCAGTAAAAAGTGTCCCTGCGCATGGCAGGGGGGCTGGATGGGGGTTAGATGACCTTTAAGGTTCCTTCCAACCCAAGCCATTCTATTATTTTATTAAATAGACTTTGGGATTTTTTTTTTTCATTTCTCCTACTGCTTTTGCTATTGAGTTTTTTATGTTTCCTAAAGTGTCCATAGCTGGTTTTAATAAAAATATGTAAAAGTCAAAAGCTTTGGGTCCACTTTGTTTCAAAGAGGCAGACTTGTCCTTTCTTATTGCTTAGAGGCAGTATGCCATTTTGAATTAAGCCAGCATCTTCCACCAGCATTTCCTTTTTTGCTATTTAGGGACTAATGAGTCCAAAAGTATTTCCTGCATTCATGGTCTGTAAACACTGCCTAGGGATGTCAAGCACAAAAATCTTATTAGCTTTTCACAAGCAGAAATTGCCTTGTCAAAATCCTAATTTTCATCTTATTGATTCATATAATTTTCCAGGGTTTTGATGTAATGAAGTAAATTGTCTTGGAGTTTTGTGAATGTATGTGTGTGTGTGTGAAGGTGCATATATGTACATACACACATGCATACATATGTATATGAACATACACATAAATAACAGGATGATATACATCATGTAGAAACAATCTGCTGGGCAGGCCACCTGACTGGCAGTCTTATATGCAGATAATATGCAAATGCACCTGGTGTAAAGCTTTGAACTCCAGTTCAAGAGTGTTTAGTTTTCTGCTCCCACTGCTCCTGTTGCAAAGCTGTTCCAGGATCTAACTGCTGCAGCAGATAAGAATCTTCTGATTTCCAGATTGAGTCTATTCATGGACCAGTTTATACCTTTCTGTTGTTGTGCCAGCATCATCCTTTTGTTTAAATCAAAGTTCTTTTTCTGTGGTATTTGCCTCTGATGTATTTATAGAATGTAATCAGATTACTTCTCGATTTTGATTTGTCAGGCAAGACTAGCTCTCATGACAGATTTAATAAACCCGCTGTTCTCTGACCATACCAGCAGTTCTTCTCTGCACCCATCTTTCCTCAGCATGGGTTATGAGAATTTTATGCAAGATTACAACTAACATTTCATTAGTGCTTTGTAAAACAACAATATTCTTTGCCTATCTCTACATAATTTTTATAGTAATCTTGCAAAGAATTCACATGGTGAAATTCAGCAGCAGAAGCAATTTCCAACTGATTAGGTCTTCATATCATCACCCTCTCACACACACATACTCCAAATATGATTTTTGTCTTGTTGAAGCCCAGACCAATCTTTTCATTTTCAATATCACCCAGTATCTCCATATTCACCATCTTCTAATTCTGTGCCTCTGAAAGGCTTGACGGCCTGACAGACCTTTTGTATCAATACCAATTGATACAAATCTATGACACTAATTAATGTTCCATCTCCAAAATGTCCATGAGGAAACAAAGCCATTTTCTCCCAGTCTGGAGTTCTCCTGCCAGCTCCCCTAGTGCACTTTCTGGACAAATTCTAAGCAGCTCTGTTGCAAAGTTGTTGTCTCATCTTCTTGGGTTTTTGTGGTAATTTCTCAGTGGCCACCACATTACAAGTTTTCACTGATGTCCAGAAAGTTTATATTTGCCTCATCTCATCTGTCTGGAAATTAATTTATTTAAAAAAAGAAAAAGGATGGTTAGTTTACCATGATCTGCATTAGATAAAATATTTCAGTAATTGACCTCCATGTTTTTAATATTTTTTTTCTATTTTTTTAAAGATATCAGATTATTGACTTGAAATCTAGGTGGTCTATAGCTGTTCAGACCATTTTCTTATTCCAGTTTCTTTACTCTATGTGTGATGTGTCTCTAAATATTAAGCAGCAAACAGATTTCATGCATTTATTAAAAATAGCTGCTGTACCCTTGAAATTTTGTTTGCCAATTCCCTCTTGGGACTGTACTTATTTTCCACTTTTTACCTCCTTTGTCCAATTAGACGTCTCAAACTGTGCTTCTACCTTGACCTGCTAATTTCTGTCTCTATACTTTTTTTTCCCATCCTTGCTTTTTCTCCCATGTCCAAAATCTTTGTCTACGTCCTTGAAATTTGAACTAAAGCATAACTCCATTTTCACCGTATACTTGATTTATTCTTAATTTCTACTCCATCCTCATTACCTTCTGGTCATACTTATTTTCCCACTCTCATTCTTTATATTCACATGGCTGAAAAATCTTTTGCTATGTGTTTTAATATCCTTTGCAAGATTTAACTCAGCTTGACTCTTTGTTATTCTCACTTTATCTACACATTTTTTGGCCTCTAAGGCAGTTTTCTTTGATGATCAGTCATTTTTCCCCTAATCAATGTAGGCACTCTGCTTATTTCTAATATCTTTTTTTTTCTTTTTTAATTTGTGGTTATTCATCTGGACAGATCTGGAATCACTTCCTGAAAGTTTTGTTTCCTTTTTTTTTTTCTTCTCTGACACAGAGACTAGTGGTATGTTTTGCACCCTTGACTTTAAGGTTTCTTCTACATTCAAGTATCAAATTCAGGTCCAGCTGAATTAACTGTCTAGTTTCCACTGTTTATCCAAATTTGCCCTTTGGAAATTAATGCTAATTGCTATGAAATAAATTTCCATTTAATTTCAACTCATTACCTCATGGTACTTCAAGACCAGTGTCATTCTCCATGAACAACATGAGGTCTTTGATACTTACCAACATGAAAATCAAGTTTTCAGCATCTTGAATTGAATCAGTGGTTAAGAGGAAGGTTACAGAGCTGAAGGTATTGGGCACTACTATTTTTTTCTGTGCTTTTGACCTAGGCATGACTTATAAATTATCTTGACATTGCTATTTATTGCTATGACTATGCTTATGGAGGCTGCTGCAGTGTGGCCTTTGTCTCTCAGATTCAACAGGCACAGTCTGATATTACTCATACTTGCCAAGCTCTCTTTGCCTTCACAATATGGTGTCTGCATCCAAACTCTCTGTCAGGTACTTCTGTGTTCCTGCAAATTCCTAAACTGAGAACACCTCTTAACCTGCTGATCATTTCAAGCCAGAACCATGTTGGGTGACATTTTAAGACATTCTATTTGGTTGGAACACTAATTTAAGAGTACAGTGAGCCCATGTCCATACCTGAGCACTGCTCAATCTACAGGGTAGCCTAATATTTTTGGTCATTCCAGGACTCACAGATAGCAATGGTAAGGGGGAGGAAGACTTCTGTAACCCTGCCTGTAAGAAAGACAGCACAAACTTGAGTTGCCACCCTCTTCCAAGTGTGCTGGTCTTTTCACTGAGCAATGAGACAGTCACCTTGAACAGATTCAAATACTCTTGTTGTAGGAAGAACAGTAGTTTCTCTGATGTGTCATGGCAAGGCTAACCTCAACAGTAGGATCCAGGCTCCTCACCTTTGATGTTGGACAGGCACCATATGGAGAAGGATACAACTTTACCAGTGGGTTTAGCAGAAGTTTGGTGGGGAATAGAATTTCTATTCCTTCAGAGTTGTTGGATATGTTTAGTAACAAGAATTCTCTAAGCATTTCACACAATTGAAAAAAAATCATTTATTCTCAGGTTCTTAGGAAATTTATCTCTGATAAATTTGACATTATACTGCAATTCAAAATGGAAACTTCTCAATTCAGTTTAGGCAAATGATAATCTACTTTAGAATCAGGTGAATCTCTGAAATAAGGATTTTTTCCTTCCTTTCTTAAAAAAAAAAAAATGTCTGAAGCTCCAGAGTAAAACTTAGGGGGAAACACTGCAGCAATTCTTTGTTTTCAGTCTGAGTGGTATAGGTGTATTTTTCAGAGAGCCTCAATATGTTTAAGTTTCAGCTTGTTCAGTTGTTTGAGATTTAGTTTGCTTTGAATGTGAAAATGTGGATTTGACATACTGGCATCACACGGTGAGTCAAACCATGCCTGGCAGTCTTCAAGAAGCCAAGAACAATGAATAGAAAATTCTGAAAGATGTAGAGGTTCTGAACAATAGATAAACCTAAAGGTTTTATACAAAAACCAGACACATTTCTATAAACCATTTCATTTGTGAATAACATATTATCTTCACAGAAACAAAGATCAGTTCATGAAATGGAATCTCAGCAAAATAAAAGACAAAGCTTACCAGATTTTTCTTTCATAATTTTTACAGTTTTCTTTGAAAGTGGAAAAAAAAAATGTTTTGAGATTCAAAAGGTCTGAAATATGTACCAAAACATAAGGTCAGTACAGGAGGTAGGAAAGTCAGGTTTACTTGGGCTACTTTGATATCAACAGTAGGCAATCCTAATATATAGGGTAAAGAATACTCAACCAGTTAATGGACGTACAAAGTAATTAATCAATTAGACAGAAACAACTCACTTCCTCAAATGGTTTCTTGTCTGTGAGAGAAACAGAACTGATATGCCCTGAAATTCTTTTATAGAAAGAATAACTGAACTGTTTTTACAAACATTACCTGATATTAAGAATTATTTATATGTGGCTTGAATTGTCTTCTATTTCCTTCCAGTAGCAATATTATCTCTACCAATGCAGCTCAGATCTAAGTGAGAATTAATTTATATCAACTAGGACTACTAAATTAACAGAGGTGCCTTCTTCAGTAAGAGGAAGCAGACACTAGCTTTGATCTAATAACTTGTTCCCGGTTCCGAAGAAATAAGTGCACTTGTGTTTGTGGAGTTTCACATTCATGCTTCACATATGATCTCTTAGCTACAAATTGCTACACAGAATCAGAAACTTGCAGTAATTTATACGTCATTTTTTGTGAAATACTAGATGACATGGTAATGTGATGATTGCAATAGGTTGCATAGTGTTACATGAACTGCTTAACAATAATCTGGAAAGAGAAGTGATATCTGCAGAAAATAAAAGTCTGAAAATCAAAAAGTAAAAGAAAAATGGTCACAGAACTTTTTACTCAGCATGACTGATTTGGAAGCAATATTGTAGGATATTTTTTCTATAGTTACTTTGTGTCTGCTCTTAAACTTCTATGCAACATCACTGTTGTGGAGTTAGAAAATGTCTAAGCTCCAGGACTAGATATGGGTACTAGGAGTGACAGCTTTGATGATCTTCTGCAGGACAAACTCTGTAATATTTCCCGAAATTAATTCCTGCTTCTATGCTAGTCATTGCAGTTGACTGAAAGTACCAAAACAAATGTCAATTTAAAGACTTCTTTTGATGCAGATTCTACACAATTTCTAAATGTCCAGACAATTACCTGAAAGTGTGTTAGAACAAATATACCAATTAATCACCTCATCCCGAACCTACATATTTTTCTTTCTGGTTTTCCTTGAAGATCATGAAACTTCAAAAGCACCAGAAAAATCAATTTATTCAGACTATTAAGGACCTGAACTTCTAAGGAGTGCCCTCTATCTCTTTTTTACTTCCTTCCTATACTCTGCAAAGGATCCACCACCTGAGGAATTGCAGTGGTGAGACAAACTTTAAAAAACTCATTTCCTCTTTATAATGCATTCAGATTGGTGAAAATCCAAAGTTAACTGAAAATATCTTCAGGCTATCTAAAAGTTCACAACGGTGCACACAACAGATAACATGAAACACCTAGAAGCATCACACATCAGACATCCAAATTCAAAAACGTTTTTGTAAGAAACAGAATAAAAAAGACATTTATAAGGAGGATTGATATTTGAAGGGCATCCATAAATCTAACTTCTGAGACATCAAACATGCAAATAATCTTTCCTTTGAACTGAATAGTTGCTAGGGACCATAAGTGCAGATGCTTTTCTAATATAAAGAAATAAAAAATTGTTTTCCAGGTAGTATCTGCAGGCAAACACTCCCTATCAGTATCTCAGGTACATTTGCAAACATTTTATTAAGAGAAGAAACTGCTGTCCAAGACTCAGATTCTTTCTCCAATAGCTCACATGAACTGCAAGCTCTGCTTTGACAGCCAGCAGAAAACGAACATGATCAGAAAGTAGGAGGAAGGATATATAATGTCCCCTCTGAGGCAATACAGCACGGAAGTATTAAATTCTCATCAGACAGTTGATGAATTTTAAAAGCTTTATGTTTTCTAGGACATGTGTCTTTCCTGGCTGGTATTCTCAGCAGGAATGGTACATGTTGCTGCTGGGAATGGCACCACAGCTGGCCTTGCTCCAGCAGTTTCCTACTTCTGCTGAAATGAGTTTGCTTTTGATCATATTCAATAAAACTTGGGTTTTCCCTCTCCCTCTTGAGTTCTTTTTCTTCTATTAGTTTTTCTAATCTGTCTCCAAATCTTGCTTGACTGCTCTCATATCTTTCAAACCTTATTCCTCTCATTTAATAATTTGTGTTGCTCTGCAGGTTAGCTTTACTCCCTGCATCATTCATTACATCAAACCCTCCTCTTCTTTTCTGATAACCTTGATATTTCAGACATCTGCTTCCTTCAGTTTCCCTAGCTGTTCTAACAATGCCACCTATAATGTTTCCTAATGTTGCTCATTGTCATACTTACAACCTCATTTTTTCCAACAGTTTGAAAATCTTATGTTTTCTATTTGTCTCTGACCTGAGTGTTATTTAACTTGTCACTGCAACAAGAGTAAGTTTTTTGTCTGCAAATGTTGCTTGGCTTTTGATAATCTCGTTTGATGTTTCTCAATTACAAGCTTTTTAATGGTTACTGCTGTGATATCACTGATTTGATGATTGACACAACATAGAGATTTTTAAATTAAAAGGAGCTGTGCAAACAAACTTAGCCTTTTCACTTCTACCTCAAGACTACATATATCTTTCATATTATGCTATCTAGTTCCTATTTATTAACTCTGTTGAATAGAAGGGGCATGCTGACTTTTAAAATAATACACTAATGTAATTTAACTCCATTTTGCAAGAGCTTCAAGTGCATCATGAAATGGTTTGATTCTTGCCTTTGAGTTTTTTGTCTTTATGTTCAAATAGAACAATGCCAGTAGACCTTTTCCCTTACTCATGTTCTATCCATAAAGCTTTTTACTTTTATCTCTTCCTCTTTCATCACAGGCGCTTGAATTTGTTTGCTAAAACATAGTCTTGTAAACTGAAAGTTTTCTCATTGGCATTGCTATGATTCAAGTTTCTTATATGGTGTTGGAATTTCTTTAAGCAGGAGAGTGGGACTGTGAATCGAAAGAGGCAGCTGATGTGTTTTTATGTTTTCCAAGAATCTTGTGGAAATGCAACAACAGGAAGCAATAGCATCATGCTCTGGAATTGTGACTACTCACACCTGTCATTGTCAATGGCACCATGATGAGATGATATGAGCTTTTGTAACAGGGCACAGATGAAGGTACTACATGACTGTGACAAAAAGGTATCTTTCAGGAAGAAAATGTATAGAGAGATAAATATATAGATAAAAGCATATATACATGTTTCTTTTTTCCAGTTTCTGTCATTTCTTATCAAGTCATAAAAAGCTGAGGGCAGGGAGGGAATGGTGAGAGTGGTGATACACTGGAACAGGTTGCCCAGAGACGCTGTGGACACCCCATCCCTGAAAGTGTTCAAGGCCAGGTTGGATGAGGCCCTCAGCAGCCTGATCTGTGAGTGACTTCCCTGCCCATGGTGGGAGGTAGAAAATGAACCTGAAGGTTCCTTCCAACCCAAATCATTCTATGATTCCATAAAACAAGCAAACAAGCAACCAAACAAAGCAACCCACAAAAAAAAAAAAAAAAAGCAACCCCCCTCCCCAAAAAAAAAGCCCTAAAAACCAACAAACAACCAAAAACAAAAAGCCGACCATTTGCTAAGCTAGTCAAAATTAAGATCCAGTTCAAAGAAACATAAGATATTTTATGCTCATTCTATTAAAGTAAAAAGCTGTAAGAAATTGGAAATAACATTATACTGCAGAAGATTCTTGGCAACCTCATCTCTAGGTATTGCTAACTGTGTAACTTGTAATATACCATTTTGGCAGGTGCACAGACTGAACACATATAAAAAGGTTAAAATTATATTAAAAATAGTCCAGAGAATTAGAGAAAAATATGGCTGACAGACGTTATCTAACATGTACAAAAGGTTTCTACAGAGACACGTGTCATGAGCTTTTCATATTGAAACAGCAAACACACTAGCCTTCTAATTATTTTAGCATTAGAATTGGTTTTATGCTAGCCAAGCAAAAGGACCCTGTAATGGTACAGGCTAGGATAATAAAAGAAGAATGTTTAACCTTCACTCCAAAGTCATTTAGCCAGATCCTCTCCTAGCAAAACTCAATTGGCTCCAGAAGGGCTGCTCCAGAGAGAAATTCATTCCAGTGTGATTTTTTGCAATGTGACATTCAGCTCACCCTTTCTTCTGTGCTTTCATTTAATCTGAAAAATAACAACACATAGCAGACTACCCTTGTGCTGAGGAAGAGAGATTTGCCAGCACTCAGAGATGGGTTCCAGACTGTCAGGGACTGTCAGACAGAGAAGGTTCATCCACCTGCTGCTGTGTCATTCCTGGCAGAAACCTCTGCTGTTTTTCTCCATCAGCACCCTGCCCTGCTGTACACGAGGCTCCGTGGTAACATGTGTCATTACCAGCATTGTGAAACACACCAACCTCACTGTTGAGATCTTTTATGTTCCCATGCCAATTGTGTTTGCTTCCTTTTGCTATTAATAATAGCAAAAATCCAATTTTTGAATATTTCACAACTTCTGTAATTCCGGCACTACTCCAACTACCTCATGAGTCTGGCAGACAACCAGTTCATATTAAATACAGCTATAAACAGCCAGGGATGAAAGCTGCCTTGGTGTGGGATATAAGGTTATACCCAGATGTTGCCTAAAGAAATCCCAAATTCTTACTAAACAAACCAAACTGGGTAGGAGACCCACACACAACAACACAAACAGTGCTTGAAAAGTCCTACTTCTGAGGCAAAATAGATAATGTGAGGACTTTAACAGCAAATGACTGTACATAAATAAAACCTTTCATCTTGTCTAAGATTCAGAACTACACAAAATTCTAGTATTTTAAGAAATGTCTTACCAGAGATACCTGAAAATTCTGTATTTATTCTTCTGATTACTCCACAATTTGAAAATACAAAATAACTCTTTTCAACACTGATTTTCCATGTTTTCTGAATTTCCACCTAAGTGGAAGGATTTTGAAAAAAAGATCCTTCTTTCTCAGTTTTTGGAACAGGAAAGTTTTCAATTCTGTGGGTTTTAACTTCTCAGCAAGAAACATGGGAATTTGGGAAAATGAGTCTATTATTTTTTTAAGTGTTGGCATGGGGAAAGAGTGTAACATTATTAGTTGATATTTGCAAGGCGATGGGATAGGAATCACTAAAAACATAAAACATAACCTTTCTTCAAAGTTAATTAGCATTAAACAGGGACAAAATAATAATGCTGCCTTTTTTTCTTTTTTGGTGTGACTGTTTTTGGAATATGTTACTCATTAATACAAATTCATTTAAAGAAATATTTTTCTGATATAGTTGCTCATTTATATTCTTATTGTAGATCTCTGTAAAGCTGTTCATAAACATTTTAAAAGCAACTTTAGGAATACTCAGTTTGTTTGAGATTCATGAATATTTTGGTTTGTCTAGTTTGGGTTTCACTAAACCTTTGGAATAGTTTAGTGAAAAACCAGTGAAAATGCACTCCCAGAATCCCAGATCAGCAAAGTGCAATGGCTCATATTTTCTAGATTTCATAAATCATATGTGCACTTATTTCACATTTCTGCAGTTCTAATCTTCCAGAGTCTCCAAACACCCTCATACGAAGGGAAATATTCTATGATGGTATAAATATTAGTTAAAATTTTAGTTTTTAAGCTATATATATTTCCACCAGATGTCACCAATGCACTCTCTAAACTCCAGCTGTCAGAAGCCTCAGACTTTCCCAGTGTTGAAGAAATCATGTAACACACTGCATTAGATTTAAGCAACCAGAGAAAAACAAAATGACCATCATTGCTTCTGGAGAGACTCATGACATTACTAAGCTTGTCCAGCTAATAATGTGGTTCTTTACTTAGTTTCTTCTGGGAAGAGGGTTTTATTACATGTTGGACCACTAACATGCTTATTGTTTTTTTCTCACAATCTCTGTACAAAGCTGACATTCTTATTATCTCTGTGCATATTTTCCTCTATTAGACTATCAATAATAATGTATTTGGACTTATTTTGATTTTTTGCGAGACTACAGAGGAAGAAGAAATAATGAATATATTTTGGACACCAGTGCTGCAGCAATTTTAGGGCAAACCAGAAGTACACTACACCATGGGGAATGGTAGAAGCACTGGGGTCAATAATAGAAGTTGTTGTCTTCATGGCTGCTTCTTCACTGGGAGTTCAAGCATCCAGCTGCAACATCCAAACCAAATAAAGAACACTGTTGGGCTCTGGTTTGGTTTCATAGGGATAACTTTGCTGTTACTTATTAACTTAAGCCTCTTAAAGTTCACTTAGATACAACAACAAAAAGCTGCAGAATGACCTCTACTGAGGCAGTAACGTGTGTGTGGTGCCAAAGCAGACATGATGGTTTTTACACTATAATGTCCCTGGCAGTACTCTCACAGATTTCAGAACACTGCTTTTTGTTTTCAAATCGTTTCTAGAAATTCTCTCACAAATTCTTTTGGAACAGCACTGATCTGTCAGAAGCTGAACTTTCAGGTTTGTCCAAAACTGCATTGAAGAGATTTCTCGTGTCAGGGATAAAATCTCTGGTAAAAACCACAAAAAAAGCAAGCCCCACTTCTGAGTGAGAAGGGAAGCCTGGGAATTCATTTAGTTCATGATCATCCTGCCTCACAGTGGACTTTTAAAAGTCTAGGGGAGTCTCCTGACTGCTGGACTAGAGATTAAGATCTGGAACCATAAAACCATTTATGCATCAAGCTTCATGAGAATGAGACACCAGATTATGTTTGAAATGACAGATTATGTTTAGAGGCTTTCTCTGGATCAATGAATAATAAATACACAAAGTGAAGCAGCTATACCAGGGAGGGGGTGCAAATAAAGGAAATAAGACCTAAATTTAGAGCTCATCCCCAGGAAATGGAGGGTATAGGTGAATTCTCTGATCAACAAGTACATAAGAGTGGGTTTGTTCTCTTTATTTTCATTAAAACCTCAAAAGCTCTTGGGTTTGTGCCAATGCATAACTGAAAAAAATGTCGGAGGTTATGGGAAAACTGACTCTTGCCCAGTTCTAATTATAGGTCTGGCTGGTAGCACTCCATGTTATTCCAGTTGTCTGATATGTGCCATTATACAATACAGTTTTCAGCTGCTTTTAACTATGTCAGAACATTAACCATTTGGACTGAAATATTCCATGACTTTGCCTTTCTCAGCCCGATTTTTTGGTAACTGCCAATCAAATCATTTAGGTCTTTCAGAATTTGTGTTGAGGAAAAACACAAAAAATGTGGGGCTTTTAATGTTAATAACTGATGATGATGTCTTTGTTTAAGTAGCCTCCTTACATTCTTTATGTGGAAAGTCAGAACCACTAGAAGTTCAGATGCATCTATGCATCTCTTCAGTACTTGTAGAGTTAAGATCAAACTACATTTTCCCAAATATTGAGTTCTTGGAAAAAAAAATAACAACAAAATCAGTTCACAATTCTTACTATCTTTCATTTTAGCTCTCAGGCTCTTCAGGGAATCTATACTTAGCAATCATGCTTGAACATTTCAACTTTACTGACAGGAGGAAACCTTACAGACAACCAATTAGAAAGATACTGAAATAGGTCAATGAAAAGTACTTCCCCACTCAATTTCCTTGCTCAGTAACGAAGAAAAACCTGGATTTCACCTTTTCTTTTTATGTCCCATTGTCATGACTTCTTTCAGATGAGACACCAAACTCCAAAAGTATCAAAGCCATGTTGAATGCATCAAAAGCAATCAGGCAAAGTGGAAGAGAGAGATCTTGGATATGTGAATCATGAGAAGTTAAAAGAACAGAATAAGGCGATGATACCAGAGCAGCTGGATGAGTTGGTGGGAACTGTGCCTGGAAGTGACACAGAAAACAGACTAAAGTAAGATGAAGGAATTGGAAATGGACATGAAAGCGAGGCAGGTGGTAGGGAAAAAACAAAGGTTAAAAGGTGTGAGAAAGTAGAGAGGAAGTTGCAGACCAGAAAAACAGCAAGCTGAGCTTCAGCCTGCAATGAGTTTACTATTGGAGAAGCCTGGCTTTTGGGCCGGAAAACAGAGGGGCAAAGCAATGATCTGTTTAGACGGGTCCATTGTGCAATGATTGTTTAGTCCTGGGCCTGGTCTTGTCTGGATTGGTTTTGGAGGAAGAGATGATGCATAGCCAGAGTTTTTGAGTCAAAAAAAAAAAAAAGTCAGTCAGTTACTTCTTAACAGTGAGTAAAAGGCAAAAAAATTATTTTCCTGCCATCACTGGAACTGAAGGGAGAGAGAGGGGAAATTTAGTTCTAGAAGAAAATGCTCAACTGCTTTAACCAGTCCACTCTGTGTGACAACTCATTCCATTCACTACATAGATTTCAGTGTCCTAAAGAATGGAGACACCCCAGCAGAAAATACCTTTATTGGTTACATAGGACTTGTCTGACCAGAGCATTCCTGACATTGAATGAAGAAGATTTGTGAGAAAAAGTACCATTAGCTATGTCATTAAAGGCTTTCTTATGATGTATACAAACATGACTGAGAGCAGGCTGGGAAAAGTCTGAATTTGGTCTTTCACCAGTTTTTGAACAGAGTTTTCTTTAGCTTGTTTGTGTTTAATACATATTAGTGGAGATAGATTTATTCAAGCTCTTAAAAATAAACTGTATAAATTCAAGCTACTGTACCCAAGTCCAAACCTTGACGCAGTTTTTGTTTTCTCTCTACTCAGTCAAATCTCCTTCTAACTTTAGTAGGATTGTGCTGGGTAAGGATTTAGCAAAACTCATCAACGACTTCATGATTTGGCTCAGAGCTCAGTGAAAAATGAACTCTTTAAAAGGACTGTCATGGAACTTACATAAATTTACCAAGTCAAAGTACGGAATATTCAATGATTCATGGCAGTGTGGTTTTTATTAGAGCTCCTCTGAAACACAGCGGGCTTGCTTAGCAAGGGTTCATGCAAACATTTTCTTTGGTTTCAAGCTGCGAAGGTTCACACGCTCCAAGTTTCACTTTAAACTTTGGATTTGAGTCTTGGAAATGCCCTACTTTCACTCAATTCTTGTATCCAAACCATAGTAAAATAAATCTGGCATGAATGTGAACCAAATTCAGGTTGGCCGAAGTCCACCCAAAGCTGTGAATGCAGTTTAGATGTTGGTGTGCTAAATGGCTTTTTGTTGTTCTTAACTGTACCACTGACAGCATGTTGATACTCACTTTCCTTCTCCTAACATGCCCCAGATTGCATGGTATCTTTGCGAAACTGCAGATTAGGATAAAATCAATGTCAAAGTCATGAAGAAGGTAACAGAATACCATTACATTTGATGGTCTGCACTAGCAACATGTTTCAAAAGAAACATTTTAAGAGTTTCTTCAATGGTTTAATTCAATTTTATACCATGTCATAAAAAATTTAATGCTATTATACTGCATCATACAAACCATCCCTTTGCCCACAACACCCTTGCTGTGTTACAGTTCTCTACAGAGGTCTATGAAGTGATCTGACTGACCACCCAACTTCTCAGAAAAAACAGGTTTTTGCTGTGTCCCTTGCAGGTACTTTGTCTAGGATGATCATTGCTTACTAAGCAGATCAGTACCATTTCATTCCTTCCTTTTCTCTCCATTACACACATTTGTTCCTCAGTCTCTAAAAGTTCACATGCTGTCTTTTTTTTTGTTGCTGTTCCCTTACTATATAAGTAATTATTAAGGCACTTCTTTTCCCATTTTCTTTTCTGTGAATTAAATTTTTCACATCCCTGCTCCTACTGTTTTCCTGGTTTCTAAAATATGCTTTTCAACCTGATCTTGCTGAATGTTAGCATCCTGCTGTGCTTTCACCTCTCCACCTCTTCAGGAAAGCCAGGGAAAATTAAATTGACTTGGGGGTGGCTCTGATTTGATTGGAAAGATTTTTAACAGTTATAGACATAGCGAAGACATTACTGGCATTTTCTGGAAGAAGGACAGTACCAATATGACTTGAAGAATGAGAGAAATGTAACATGCACTTGCCAAAAGAGATGAGCTAGGCTGGACAGCAATATAAGCTGACTGAACTTTATAGCAAGAGACACTTATTTTAGACATCAGGCTGATGTTAACACTCAGTTTAAAACTAATTGATCACACTTTCACTGTGACTCTTAATTTTGAGCATACAAACAGCTATTTCAGAAAAATCCTGATGTTTTAGAGTTTCTTGCTAAACTTACATAAATCTTGAGGTGCAGGTCAGTGCCTAGTAAATCTGAAGCTAATTGATTAAATCAACAGAAGCAAGAGGTACAGAAAGAGGTCTAGGTGGTAACATGCTTTAGAGAAATACAAGTTGATGAAATTCAGTTTGTCAACTTAGACGCCAATTTTTCCTTTCTCTCTGTTGTGAATGATACCAGTTATCTTCCCATCTTTGTTTCCAATCTTCTTATACTGATTATTCTGCCAATATCAAGCCACCAGCCCCTTACCAATGCAACAATCTTTGCAATTGCCCTGTGAGCTCTCTGAGTTGGTCTGGTATTTATAGACACATTCCTTTTTTCTGAAACTGAGACTGAATTTTTCTCTCATCTCAAAAGGAATAATAAAAGCAGAGACTCACCATGCTATTTCTCACTGCAAAATATAGCCAAGAGCTTGAGGTATTTGTCCCATGCGCAGTCTGATGTCACCAGAGTAGGTTTGGCCACTCAGCTGCCCTTATAGAAAGGTTTCCCTTAGTTCTAAGATCACAATAACAAGATCCATAGGAACATCTTCAATATCCCTGAGGATATGGACACAAAAGTATATATATATATTCACATATATTACAATTATATACAATCAAACACTATGAATTGACAGAACAAATCCCAGAACAACCCCCCAAAAGGGAAAAGGGGAAAAGGGAAAGGGGAAGGGGACAAAAATGGGTAAAACCAAACAAAACAAATACACACACTCATAAACTCAGGGACAAACTCGATTAATACAATCAATTCTCACCAGCACTTCCCTTAAGAGAACTCAGGTCCTTCCCCTCTGTACAGCTGGGACAGCAGCTTCTCCAAGAGGCCTCAGCTCACAGAGATAAGAGCTGAGCCGGCACAGAGAGCTGATGTCCTCCACCACGCGAACAGGAGAAACAAGAGCAAAAAGGCAAAAGGGAGGAGGAAACCTTCCTCCTGTCTTTATATACACCTGATTACGTGAAGGAATGGTGTGGAATACTTCCTTAGTTATGACCCTGCTACCAAGGAAGGCCTAAACCAAAACCAAGAAAACTAAACCACCACACTTGGTC
Source organism: Campylorhamphus procurvoides (assembly GCA_013396655.1). Lineage (NCBI taxonomy): Eukaryota > Metazoa > Chordata > Aves > Passeriformes > Dendrocolaptidae > Campylorhamphus > Campylorhamphus procurvoides. The sequence goes on along the minus strand of WBMV01016876.1, from coordinate 3,076,892 downwards.
TAACAGGAACATTAGTAGATAAGCTTTGAATGTTGATATATGTTTTGTTAATGGGGACAGTACTGTTACGAGAAGGACTCAAGGATTAATGAACTCATTGAACAATGACAAATAACTTTTATACAGTACATGTGAAATAGATATTTCAAAGCTAATAAAGTGTTTGCAGCCAGCCTTTACTACAGGTAAGTGAAATAATGCAAATGTTTAAAATAAGGCCTGATTGATACAAACTCAGAAGATACTACACAAGATTACAGTGAGTAAGAAATGTTGAAGAGAGGGATTTATCTAAAATACTGCCTCTTCCCCCAACAGCTTTTGTCATAAGCACTTCTGTAAAAGTCTGCCTAGGACTGCCTTGTTCTTCGTATATGGGTAAGTATAGCTGATAGAAACCAACAAAGCAGACCTCTTAGTATAGAACCCACTTGGGAGGAGAGTGAGCTGGTGTGACAGTTTCACATGCTTTCTCCTTACATGGGAATAAATTAGAAGCTGAGTGAATATATAGGACCTGTCTGTTCATTTGTTATAGTTGAAAATACCAAGCCATGCAGAAACAAGAAACCATTCAGGAATTACCCTAATTTTGATCTTTTTTCTCTCTCATAGCAGAGCCATGGACTCCAATTCCAAAGAATATGGGTTAAGTAGAGAATATTTGTAATAGAATATACCAAACCAATAACCCCCACTTCAGAGGAACAACCACCCATCAGTGTGTTACCAAGTCAAGATTTCCTTGAGTGTATTTTCTATTTGGCACAAGAATCCTTTGGTTTATTTAATATGTTCTGGTACAACTTCTGTAAAAAAAGGCAAAGGGCACCTAAAAATCTACTATAGCTTGGTAGTTAGGACATTCATGATATGAAGATGCATCTGCAAGCCCAAAAGACCTGAGAAGAAGATTGTGTCTAGTTTTATTGCCTCCTCTGTACCATAGATAACCCTGACATTGGATACCAAACCTGGATCCAGCATCTCCGTTTTTTGGTTGCTGTGCTGTCCCTTGCATTTAGTGTACTAATTTTGTTGTAGGTTTTGGCTTTTAGGGGTTCCTGGCGGTTCCTGGCTTAATCTTTGAATTCTAAATAGCTTCAAGTAGGAGCTAAATGCCTAATTACTCATCTCAGTCAGTGGTAACTCCTGAGTATACCAGCAATAGAAATACATGTGCCTGGGTAACTACTGTCAAAAAGAAAGATCTCTATGGGCTTACATGATTACATGGATTTTTTTGTATCAATCATGCTCTCTGATTTGGGTTTCTAAATCCCATCTTAACTGCCCTCTAAATTCCTATATTCTTTTGTTCACCATACCCAAGTTACTAGCCTCACAATATCAGAGATTTTCACAGTCTTGAATGTCTCACAACGTTGCTGTGAAGCTGAGAACCACTGTATTCTCAGTTTAACAGATGGCAGGTTAAGACACAGATACCTTGACTAGCTTAAACGAAATAATGCAGAGTGCCTGTGGTAGTTCAGTCATTTGAGCCTCGGTTTCTCATACTCATACTCCAAATAATCCTTGCTTTCTCCTAAAGTAAGTGTTTTGGGGAAAAAAAAGAAGTTATGTCTGATACAATAAAAGAGCATGGGAAAGGGTGAAAGGGGATGATTTGATTAAATGAGTGGGCAGGATAGCTGACACAAGATACCTTTACACAAACTCAAGATGGCCTGTGTGTTTGTGTCCTTTGCCTTCAGAAGCCTCCAGTTTAACATGTAAATTGGCTCTGGGATTGAACAAAACAATCACTAGTGCCAGTTTTTGTTCAATGTAATGTATTCCATCTGCTTCATAAGAAACTAAACAATTTTCTGGACCATTCCAGGTACACAATCATGCAATATATAGTAATAAATCACTCGTAAAGAAAGCAATAAAATGTAGCTGAGAGCTCAAACTTTTACAGAAAGCCACCATATTGCTAGACTACAGACTAGAGGGCTGCTGTCATAGTTTAGCAATCTGGCTGAAAAGGACCAGTGTCTGGATTTTCCCCAGCCACCTAAGGAATGTGTGTGGTCAGTCTGTCTCCACAGACTGTCAGTAAAATAAATTCCCCAGGTTCAAATAGGTAGACCAAATGAAGTACTTCCAGGAGATACCCATCAAGGTCTATTGTTTAGATGTAGCACCTAAAATGGCAATGATTTAAACTTGGGTGCACTGAGAAGGTGCCTGAATCTGGATTGAATCTGTTCCCTCCACGGACAGTGATGCAGGGCTGTATGCCAGCAGTCTCCTTGGTCATTCCCTTGCAACTAAGTCCCTGTACCTTTGGCACTCTTCCATTTACTAATAAATGAAGTGAAGCAAAAGCAAAATAATAAACAAGTAACAAGAAGAAAAACCTTCTAGTTCCCAAAGGGTGTATTTATACATCAGTTGAGCATGCAAGTCTGAAATGAATATGGATTGGGGGTCTTTGTATGCACTGCAATGTTGTAACTGGCTTCACTTTTGACCAGCTGCCTCCTTGTAAAAAACTTTATTCAGAAATGCTAACATCCCACTTAGCTTAATTCTTTTTTCTTCTGAATTTGAACCGGCTTAAAAGAATAAGGGAAAAAAAAAAACCCAAATTTTTAAGCCAGTTCCTTCTAAATGTCTCTTCCCAGGTCCATGTGCAGATAATTTATGAAAACAGATAGTTCCTTTAATTTCTGAGCTGAGCGGTATAACCACCTATAGATGCTGGCCCAAGATATTTGCCACAATGACTACTCTCAAAACTTAAAAGAGTAAAATCGCACCTGTATGTAAAGGTCATGCGGGGTAAGGCATCAGCAAGTCTGTTGTCCATCAGAGAGACTAGAAAATGAAGACATTCTAGATGTGGACCTGATTTATATATCCTTTGCTCTTCTTTTCTCACAAGTGGGTAAAATTGTCAGCTTGGCTGGTGCATGCACAGTCAGAATCCCAGTCTTTCTGTTTGCAGATCACTATCTTTGCAAATAATATGAGAAACTTGCACTGGTTAGACTAGCACAGTGATGAGAGTCATTAATCTCAGCTATTCTGTCTCATAAGGGTGGGGATATTCTCCGTTTGTATTGAAGTGCTATTCAAATGTTGGAGACAAAAGTAGATCCTTTTACATTCTTGACAAAACATTTTGATTCTGTCACAGAAATATTAAAGTGTCTGTGCAAAAATTATTTTTTTTGGGGGGTGGACATGTCAACAACCTGAAAAAAAGTAACGTACAGTCAAAAAAAAGGCATGGGTACACATATTCTTAAGGTGTAAACTTAATTTTGCTTAAGAGTATTGAGAAAATTTCCACGGACTCTTGAAGACGGAAGAGTTGCTCTGAAGAAAGGAGAGATCTTAAGTGGAGAAGAACAGCCTTCTTTTCCTGTTGAGTAAGTAGAATTAGATTCAGTTACCATCTATTTAATAGCATGGCAGCTTTTCCTCACATAACTTGCAGCATGTTACATGACCATTTCACCCATTTGTGGAAAGGAAGGGGTCTTTCCACCAGTCTTTCTGGTGGAAAACAGGCTGACTAGTGTCTTCCATCCCATGTCCCTTGCAGAGCTGGGATTTTTCTATTATTTTTTTAGTATTTTCTAGTATTTTTTACACAAAGATACTGGTAGTGCTGGATTTGCGATGTTGTGGCTAATAGCACAGCAGCAGCTTGGTAGAAAAAGTATTTTTTCATTCTGTGAGAGTTTTTTTGAGATTCCACCATTTTTCTGGTCACAGTATAAAAATGGAGTAATTTCAAATGCTTGGATAAAATCTAACTACTCCCTGAAAGACAGACACCCTGCATTCATTCATAGATATAAGTAGATGCAATTCAGGTCTTTAAACTACTTTTTTTCTACATCTTACTGGCTGTTACTGGGCGATTGACTTTTTTAAAGAGGGAAAGTGTTAATGTCATTCTTACAGCTACTGGATATTCCTTCCATAACCATTCCTGGATGATTTTTAGTTGCTATATTTCTGTAAAATGTTTAATCCCCGACAAGTGAGTACTTTCTAAAAATAACAAAATTAGTTTGCCAGCAAATTCCTAAGGTAGCATCACTAAAATTGTTTCAGCAGGACAGAAGTCAAATTTAATTCATCAATTCTTAATAATGCACTCTACCTACTCCAGATAGTCTGAATATTTATTTTAGGAAGCAAGGTCAATAAGCAGCAAGTAAATGACATTGGAAGAAAAATACTAGAAGCTTTTATTAAATTATTTAGATTGGAAAAGATCTTTAAGATCATCAAGTCCAATGGTTAACCCAGCCATTTTTTTCCAGGAGAGTGTTGTGATTCTCCATGCCTTGCCAGGAAACCCGTCAGCTGAAACTTTGCCTTCGCAAGAAAATCTGATATGGTATTAGTGAAGTTTGTAACTACCATTGAGGATCTTTCCCATGTTAACTTTGAGAAATTTAATCAGCATTTACACTATATATTGCAGTGAAATAATATCAAGTTTTAAAGATGTCTGCCTATTTACACACTGTAATTTGTGTTTTAAATGTACCTGATTGCCTAACTTCTTCATAAGGTGGCAGGAACATTCTGTGAGAATATAGAGGGGGGTCTGAGACCCGGGAACTACACATTTTTCTGTCTAAATCCATCCTTGTAAGTGGGTGTAAAATGATACCATTATGATCTGGTTAAACTTAGTTCTGTAATTTGCCAGTCACCACATTTTGTATTTGCCTCTGTGCCTCGTCTACAGGGTATAGACATTAAGCCCCTATTAATGCTGTAGGCACAGCATTTGAAGAGAAGCATGTTATTTAATCTGGTGAGGTATATTTGATCCCTGCTTTTAGTTCGGGTAGTGGTAGTCCCAATTTGGGATAGTCTGAGAGGTTTTGAAGTATTACATTTTTGTGGGGAAAAGTTTTCAAATAACATATGACCAGGTCTTGTGTTTAAGTGTGTATTAGGTATTTTTGAGCCCTGTGGCTGGATGAAATCAATGGGCACAAATCTTCTAAACCACTGCAGTGTTTTTTTAGTGTGCTCCTGCAAGATCATGAATAGGATGTCTCTAGATTAGATCTCTAACCACCTTATGTGTATCTTGCGCACTCATAGACTGATATGTTTTCTCCTAATGTAATGTAAGACTTTTTCTCCAGGTCAGCAACTCTCTTACCATTGGTTCAATTTTTGGGATCCAGGCAATCTTCCAACCACTCTGCCCCCAGCCTGTAGTGTTGCTTGGGGTTCTTGTGATCCAAGTGACGGACCTTGTACTTGGCCTTGCTGCACCTCATATAGTTGGCCTTGGCCCATGGATCCAGACTGTCCAGATCCCTCTGCAGAGCCTTCCTACCCTCCAGCAGATCAACACTCCCACCCAACTTCATGTTCTCTGCAAACTGCCTGATGGTGCATTTAATCTCAGTATCCAGATCATCAAAAAAGATATTAAACAGAACTGGCTCCAACACTGAGCCCTGTCAAACACCACTTGTGACCAGCCTCCAGCTGGATTTAACTCCGTCCAGCCAGTTTTTTACTCAGTGCAGAGTACACCCTTCCAAGCCCTTGGCAGACAGCTTCTCCAGGAGAATCCTGTGAAAACATCCACAGCCTTTCCCTCATCCACTAAGCAAGTCACTTTGCCATAGAAGGAGATCAGGTTGGTCAAGCAAGGCCTGCCTTTCCTAAACCTATTCTGGCTGGGCCTGATCCCCTGGTTGTCCTGCATGTGTTGTGTGATAGCACTCAAGATGATCTGCTCTATGGCCTTCCCCAGTCCCGAGGTCAGGCTGACAGGCCTATAGTTCCCTGGATCCTCCTTCTGACACTTCTTGTAGATGGGTGTCACATTTTATACGCTAGTCACCTGGGACCTCCCTGGTTAGCCAGGACATCTGGTAAATGATAGAACACAAGTTGGTGTCTCGTCCACGAGCCCCCTCAGTATCCTCAGGTGGATCTCATCTGGCACCATAGGCTACTGTGTGTCTTTCTTCTTGGATTATGGGGACTTCTTTCTGCTCCCCATCCCTGTCTTCCAGCTCAGGGGTCTGGATTCCCTGAGTATAACTGGTCTTACCTACTGAGGCAAGGAAGGCATTAAGTACCTTAGCCTTTTCCTTAGCCTTTGTCATGATGTTCCCCCTGAATTCAATAATGGATGGAGAGTCTAAGGAGACCACCTTTTTATTGTTAATGTATTTATAGAAGCATACTTTATCTGTACTGAGAAAAAAAAAAGATAAACCCAAAAACAACACCCCCACCCTCATTCCCCTCAAAATTTAAAAATTGAAGAATAAGAGACTCTTCAGAATGCTAAAACCCACTGGACACTAGTGAGTGTTGCTAACTGAAGCAACTTGGTTGAGACCACCAGACTTATCTTTGTGAGTAGCTGTGGATACTCCCACTGGCAAATGGTCTTGACGTACATGTAGCACTCTGTTTACTTTCTCTGTTTTAATGTCTGCTCTGTGCTCCCCATAGGGAAACAGCTTATCACAAGAATGGCAGAAATTTTGCAAATTTGATGGTGTTTTTGTTTCCCATCACTGTCAAGATAAAAAAAAAAAAAAGAAAGAAAAACAATGAAAACATAGCACCATTTCATTGTATTTGTATAATGTGGAATAAACCTTCAGTTAATGTAAAGTAGTAAAATAAGTGGAGATTTGCTGACTTGCCCCAGCTGAGAATTTTTTCCAGTATACTTATAGTAAAATCACACAAACATGCTATGTAGATGGGATATATATGAAAATCAATATTAAATTCATCATCTTTAGCTGCTACAGACCACAGAGAACACTTGCTCTCTAATGGTTAAATGCCCTTTGGATCTGAAGCCCTTTGATTTATTGGAAGAAACCTGCTGGGCAGAACATACTGTGGAGCTGATTAATGTCAGCTTCTGTCATCAGTTTCCACTTAGATTCTTGGCCAGCTCTGACATCTCCTCCCTTAAGGATCCAGAAGAATTTGAGGACTGATCCAAGAGCTTTACTGGCATGGGATTTGCAGAATGTGGTGCTTGCAAAATAAGGAAGATGAATGGAAGTAAAATTCCATGTTCTCTACTGGACTTGTTTCTTTAACTCATTTCTCTGGAGAAAGAGACCAATGCCAGGACCACACCAGCAAGGGAAACAAATCAATAGCATGTTCACTGGTTTTGTTACAGATGTCTTGCATTTCCTTTGCTGCTTTATATGCTCCCTTGTAGCCTGTCAAACTGGAAAATGACTGCAGTGAGAATGCAGAGCTACCATAGCTGTCTAGATTTACACTTACCATTGTACAAGGAAACTTATGGAGTACAAACCGGTTGGTAGTACATAACATTTTAGAAAGGATAAGCCCTTATCTGAGCAGGGCTAATAGAAAGTGGTAACCACTGCGATTTACAGGTTGATTGCTCAAGAGTAGCATGAGCTTTTTTAACAGGAGAACACAATAATTCCCAGTCCTTTCCACTCACCCTCCCTCGGGAATGATGATTGCTTATGGCAGATAATTTTCTGGTGTTCATTTTGACACATTTCCCTTGCAGTTTCTCATTTGGAGAAAATGACTCTTACATTTCTTCTGAGTATAGAATTCTCCTGTTGCTCATCACACATATGGATACTTCTGCTACAGGAATCACACATTGCTGTAAAAATCCTAACGGTGCTGTACCCATTGCTGAACACATTCTCACTGGCAAGAAGGAAGTATAAACCAACAGTCAAATGATGAAATATTAAAAACTAAGTATTATGAGATTGTGGGAAACTTGGGAAAATGACTTGTCTTAGAAGTCATATTCACACTTTTAAGAAACCACAGTACAACCCTTTAATAAGTTAAAGGTAGGATTTCCTGTCCTGCATCTCACCACCGACAACCTGATTTGTCAGAAATACTGTCACCTGGATTAAGAATATTACGCTGCTCCCCTTTAGAGGACAAAATATTTTACTGTTAGCAATCTGCATTGTTAACAGCAGTCTAACCTATTCAGTCCCTTTTCATTCTTCTCCCTTCATGGTGAATTTGGTGCTGTCCAAGAGGATCTGTAGAAAAACTGCACTGAGCTGGAAGCCTTTATTTACTTCCTTGTTTTCCTTTACAACTCATTCCCCACCCCTTCTTTCACCATATTCCTTTACTACTACTTATGTGCTCAGATGCAAAGGGAAAGTGATGAAAAAGAACGAAGAGAGGGTTTTTTCCTTAGGAATAAGCCAAAGAAATTTCCAGGCTTCTATAATGTTACACAGTTAAGCAGATCAGTTTCAAACATACTTGTGGAATTTTGCTGATGATCTCTTTTTTTAAAAAAAAAAAAAAAAAAGAAGAAATTTTTCAGTAAGGACAAAAGTACAAATCCTAAAAAAAAATGAAACCAGAACACCACACAAAAAAAGACCTTTCCAATGGCAAATTAAGTCAATATATAGATTCCCAATGGAATCTTTAATGGGCTTTGAATCAGTCCCAAAGTTATGTCAAATCTCCAAAGTAACCAAACTTTTTTTATTTAAAAAAAAGTGTGTTTATTACTCAATTTTCTGGGATAGTGATTTAAGTCTATAAAATTCAGCCATTTTCAGGGTCCTCAGTCTCAGGGAAAACCTGTTGGGAAAAGTTCATTGAATCCAAGATGTTTAGATATAAATAGTTAAGATTCATGAACCAGAATTTTTTACTAAATCTTGCTGAACTGGAACATTTCTGACCATTACTACTATGGATAAAATTAGCAGATGACACACATATTGGCAAAGTAATAATGAATGACAGAATGTTCTGGACCAATTAAGAAACTGGGCCAATTTAAATAAAGTATTCAATATAGCCAAACATGCAGCTATGCATTGAAGAACAAGGAATGGTGGATTTGCCTTCACTGTCCTGGAAAGCAGTGAGTCCAATAAAATTGTTTGTTCTCATGGAAAATCAACAGAGTATAAACTCCCACAGGGTTAATGTGGCCTTTACATTTTTACAACATAAAATGCTTCTACTTTTCTATGGAGCTTGGGTGACTCAATGCAGAGATTAAAGGAGTTGGGTTTTGCTGGCTATCAGTAAGATAAGAAGTTAACTTGATTACATTGCAAGATTGAGAAAGAAATGTCAAATTACAATCATTAGGAAAAGCTGACTTATTAGTTATAAGAACAGGCATGTGGATGGAGCCAGTTAGAGACAAGGGTGGCACACATTTACAATTAATTGATAAATAAATGGAAAGAAAGACTGAGGAAGGTGGTAGATTTTCCATCTTTTGATAGGCTCATAGCACAAAACTATAAAACTCACTGTAGTTGAACACTCGTCCTTTAGCTTGGTATCAGGATAACAGCAGAAAGCCAAATAGCCTCCTACATACAGGAAGTGAAGTCGCATAAATCCATCTTGCCTTATTTATGAAATCCGTGAAGTAAGAACTGTCAGTTGTAGTTACAAAGCAGCTAGACAGAGGTTTGTCAGTATGGGTAAAACAGTTCAGAAGACATTAGAGAAAAGCTTCTGTTGAACTGTGGAAAGATATGATCCATTCTTCTTTGCGTACAACATTAATAAGAAGGACTAAGTGCTCATTTTTGCTTCCGTTGACTCTAACACAGCATCTACCACTGACTTTGGTGTGCATAGTAATAAACCCTTAATCATTACCAGCAAAAATTCCAAATCTGATTTTCTCCATGCAGTTTTCCTTCAGGCAATTATTAACAGCTGTATTCTGAGTCTTTAATTAAGATGAGGCTAACAACTACCCAATGAAAGCACTAATATCCAGCACTGCCCAACTGAAGAGACAAAGTGGCTGTTCTCTTTACAAGGTATTACTTGCTTAACATGTTTGCATGACTTGGTCTGATGTTTACAGCTGATCTTCCAGGGTGCTGCATAATTGAGGTTTTAAATTATTTCAAATTATTAGAATACCCTTGAGAGACCCTAAGCCATTCATCTAGCCAAATACAGAATTCTCCAGAAGAATCCTGTCAAAATGGCATCCTCGTCATGCACTGAAAATACATGACACCCTTACATTTTAAACTCCTAATTGTAATAATGACTTTGGCACCAAACCTTTCTGGAGGATTGACAGCTAGCTGAGGCTAATGGCTCTCAGCTGAATTTCAGGCCACAGCTCCTCCCAAACAGTCATTAATCTTCAGGAAATGTCCTATGCTTCCATCATGAGTGTTTAAATGTCTCTGTATTTTTAACTAGATTATCCATAGCATGTTTCTGGAAACAGGTGGATAGAAATGTGAATTTTTCTGAACAACTTTAGATGTCGTCATTCATTCATTTTCACATAGCTGTTTTCTTAGAGTCTTGCCCAATGGTTCTTCACTTCACCAAAGTTCTCAGTGACCTGGCTGAGCTCTGGTCTTTACCTAAAGTATAAATATCAAACTTGATAACAATATAAAGCAGGATTTTTTTGTTTTACTCAGCATTGCCCCAGCCTGACTCTCATGGAGGTCACTGCATCTGACTAAATTATCACTTAGTTTAGTTCCCCAACTTACTTGTCTCCTGCAGATTCATATAGTGTTGTTAATTTGATTACAAGTTCTCTGAAGTGAATCAATCATCCTGGGAAGACAAAACCTCACAGAGTTTTTTGGGATGGTTAGATTTGGGAACCACTCCTGAAAGGTCATGCTCAGGAAGGCTCTGTTCATCTTGCATAGTCCTATAACATATTGTACCAGGCTTTGCATCCTCAAACATGCCTTCACCCCACAGTTCAGTTCACACAGTTCACACTTTCCATTCCATGCTAAGAAAACACAGTCCTGTCAGGCTGTAACACAGTCCTCACTATTCCTGACCCTGTGAACTGAACTAAGAACCATACACAAAAGATTGTTATGATTTGAGGTCACTGGGGAATCACATGGGGCCCAGCAGAGGCCCAGGACCATGTACTACATAGCATTGATGCAGACAATCTGAGCTAACTCTGAGCAGCATAGACACAAACCACCCTTCACCACTTGGACTGGGGGCCAAGAATCAGTCCTGGTATTGAACACACTCAGCAGTGCAGCCAATAATAACATTTCCTAGGAATAAAGTGAGACCATTGCTGAACTGTTTGCAAAAATTGTCCTCTCATCTTTTTTGCCATAAATCACTGACTGTCACACCAAACCTTCAACAACCAGAGAGTTATGCAGGACTGTTGCTGGAGCAATCCTTTTAAAGACAGTTTAGAAAAGCCACCAGTTTTTTTCCTTGTTTTGCCTTCAAAAGCCCAGGTTGAGCCTTATTTGTCATGGTCTTCAGGAGCACTTAGGTAAGGGATTTAAGGGTTCTAAAATGCCACAAAGCAGTAAATTTTCAAACTGAAGTGCTCCTGACAAGCAAGTTTAAATACGTAAAAGAATCAGATGCAACAATAACCTAGAAGACGTTTTTGAATAAAAATAAACTTGAACAAATGCAAATGTTAGACATTAGCTGAGAGTTTCCAAAATAGCATTTGTTTACACAGCTCTTCTAGAAAAAAGATTTGATAACAGTGGAAAATTTACTAACCTTTCCAAATGCTTACAATGGCTTGCTTGTTGGCCTTTATTACAGGGTTCTCTACTATGAAAATGTGTAAAAGATTTACTTAAATAAGAACAGGTATGAGTCTTATGTATATAAATACGTGACAGAAATAAGCACCATGTTTGAGTTTATCAATGCACTTTTGAGGCCAGATACCCTCTTACTGCTTACCATTGCCCACCAAGAATATGACATCTGCAAAGAGCAATAAACCATAGACCCCTATCAGTTTTGCCAGCATAGAATTTCCCTTCGTAGTTAAATTATGAAAGCATATGGGAGACTTGAGAAATTTTCTGAAACCAGATCCCATGAAACCTGATAGTATACTTTCTTACCCATACATTAGTTCACCCTTCAAAAATTTTAGAGCCAAGGGCAACCTCAAAGACCAGTTCTTACTCAACAATCTGTGAGTGCTGTTAGAACTAGATAGGGTCACCCTGCCATGAGGGAATTTTGTGGCAAGATAAAAGTAAATAAATGTCCTCCTTTCACTGTGAGATAAATCTAAAACTTTCACAGATTATGTTTTTCACAGAACTGTTACACAGAAAGGAGAAGGAACATGAGCATTGTTCTGGGTGGCCCAGCAGTTATGATTCTTTATTGATACACATGACAACCAGCTTTGAGATCAGTGTCCCTGTGAGTGGAAACACATCAAGCTCAGGCTACTCAGGTGAGTGCTGCAATCACAGGACAGATGATTCTCAGAGCTGAGGAGGCTTTCAGCAGAATTTCTAACCTTGGTTCCTCTCACTGTCCCCATGGAAGGATTCTGTTTTGGCAAACCAGCATTTTCCAACACAAAATATTTTACTCAACAATTCCCACTTAGCTTTACTAAATTGCTGATTTGCCTCCGTAAAACACTGTAACATGGGAAAACTAATATTCCCATTGAAGATAAGGCTTTAAAATATAACTGGAGAGATTTTTCTGCTGTTGATAAAGTGTGATTCTTTACGCAGTTAATGTGAAGGGCAGAAAATGCTGGGATATGCCTTTAATTCAAACATCCAAACTATATTGCTTTGGCTAAGGAAAACTACTTGTAGATATCCTTATTTTTTCAAATTTTCTTAATATTTTCTCTAAAATTGTAGGTGGGTTATGGACCTTTAACCACTTGGTTCTTAGCTCAAAGCACATTGAAAGAAAGATAAATTCATTAAATTACAGAATGGTCAATTTTAAAAGGATTACCTATATCAGAAAGAGTAATCCATGGTTTACAACAGTAATATTATTTTTTAAATCTGGTGAATGGAGCAGCTGCTTTGTAAAGTTATTAATTTCCTGTAAAGAATACTGAATGCTTAGCAGTCAGAATTCAAGGCAGGATGTAATTATACAATCATGTATGTGCATCTTTTATACATTAATTCTGTATGGAACTGCCTTTTCAAAACGCTCAGTATTGTTTTCTGTCATGTGGACCCAAAACAACATCCACAGACACAAAAATGAACTCTGTTAGAAAGGGACCACAATAACAGTTGATTTTAAGGACAGGTATTTGCAGAATTTCAAGTGGGCTGATTCTCAGAGTGGTCAGAAGTGCAGGGGGCAGCCACCACACCTGAGGATGCAATGGAAAAAGATGTAGGTTTATGAATAGGAGAGGTCTGAATGTTTCAAGAAGTCAAGTTCTCACATCTGTCTGAATGGCAGACTCAGGCCTAGTTCTTTCCTTAGACCATGGACTAGCTGCACTTGCTTATATAGTTTCTGTGTTTCATTTACAATGAAATCTTAAGACACTCTATCATCAACAACATCCTCAGTCTCCTCATATTGTACTTCTCCTTTATCGAGCAGTGAGTGAATATTTTTGAACCTATATGTGTGCTTAAATAGCACGTCTCCCTCATTCTCCCTCATCCTTTTGCTAGAGGACTGTTGTAACATGCCTACAATGTGTAACAGACACAAGAAAGGAAAACAAGTCTCCAGTCTGTTTGGAACTGAGGAAAGAAATCTGTCCCATGCTTTCTGCTGAGATCTACTCTTCAACCTGGTGCTAAACAGTTTTAGTGAAGTTGATCAACCTTGCTTAACTTCTGACCTGTTGATCATGGCTCTCCTTTTCTTCCAAGAAGGGCATTTGGAGGAAACTTGAGATGGACAATAGGAGACAAGAATGGAAACTTGTTTAGTAGTTTCAGGGTGAAAAGACATAAAGTCCCCAAAACTCTTTATTTCCTGTGCAGCTTAAAAACAGAACAAGTTTATTCTTTCCTGCAGAGCAGAAGCAAAGGGAGTGGTTGAGTGACTGAGTGCCATCTCCAATGGCAGACAGAGAAGAAGGCATGTTCTACAAGGGCTTGTAGTGACGAAACAGGGGGAAATGGCTTCAAACTGAAAGAGGTTGAGATTGGGTATTTGGAAGAAATTCTTTACTGTGGGGGTGGGGAGGCACTGGAGCAGCTTGCTCAGAGAAGTTGTGGGTACCACATTTCTGGAAGAGTTCAAGGTCACTTTGGATGGAGCTCTGAGCAACTTGGTTCAATGAAAGGTGTCCCTACCCACATTAGGGGTGTTGGAACTAGATGATCTTGAAGGTTCATTACAACACAGGCCATTCTATAACTCTGCAACTTAGAGGTAGGCACAAAAACTGTTTTGTTCACATACAAGAGCCTCAAGGTTTTTATTCAGAACAGAACTTCACATCCTGGAGAAGCTTGAATGCTGTTAAAGGCATGAAGAAATTTATAGATTGTTTCATGTATTTTTTTCTGATTGCAGTGTCATCTTAGGCTAAAAAGCATATGTAGGCTAGCTTACCAAAAAGTCTTTATGGCTAGTATGGTAGGAACTTCTGTTTAAATAGGGAGGGGAAAAGTGTTAATTTGAGCTGCATTATTTTTAAAAAATGATGTTTTTGAATAAGGCAATTGGTTAGACCACTCACTCCCCAACCTAATTTAGCCCATTCAACCACAAACCCTGAGCATCTTTGTCCAAGTTCCTCAGTGTGTTCCAACCTCTGTGAGTTGCTGAAACCATTTAAAGGAGTTGGACTTCAGCCAGATGTGTCCAGCTGGGAGCTCCTCACAGTGTGGGAGCCCTCAGTGCACACAAAGGTGGCACAGATGTTTCCTTGAATCCTCCAGTGCCACCCCACGCTCCTACCTCGTTTGGTCCTGGCACAGGGACAATGTCACAGGGAGGGAGAGAATGCTGCTGGCCATGCTCATCTGACATGCAGGCCTGCAAGAATTGAAAACAGCAGGAGAAAACCAGAGCAACATATGAGTCCCAGTGCAAAACCAAATAGTAAGGAGCTCTGCTTGACAGTCCCTTGGCAGTTTTCATTCACAAAATCATGCTGAGCAGACAAACAGGAAAACAGAGCCCTTATATTTCAGTCCACAATAATCAAGTCACCAATGAAATTCAAATGTTGTGTTCCTTCATGGATTTTTATCTTATTTCCTAAAACCATATTGCAATAAATCACCTTCAGAGACATTCAAGGCTGGTTGCAGAAGAAATGAGGTGGGCAAAATTTAGCTCATAGTATGAGGCACCTCAGTGTAAAGATCTTCACGGATATCTACTTGATACCATCAGTGGAGGTTAGAGAGCTATTCACTTCATACTGAAGCAGACATGGAGGGTGTGATTCAATTGTCTAAGTGCAGGCATACTGTGTCATTTTAAATGTCCTAGCACATCCCTCTCCAGACATTATCACAGAATCATAGAATCATAGAATGATTTGGGTTGGAAAGGACCTTCAAGATCATCTGGTTCCAACCCCTCTGCCATGGTCAGGGACAAATCCACTAGACTGGATTGCTCAGTGCCCCATCCAATCTGGCCTTGAACACTTCCAGGAATGGGGCATCCACATCTCTGGGCAGCCTGTTCCAGTACCTCACTACAGTAAGAGTAAAGAATTTCTTTCTAATATCCAATCTATCTTACTTTCTTTCAGTTTGAAGCCATTTCCCCTTCACTACATGCTCTTGGAAATAGTTTCTCCGTCTTTCTTGTAGGCTCCCTTCAGGTACTGGAAGGCTGCAATTAGGTGACCCCAAAGCCTTTTCTTCTCCAGGCTGAACAACCCCAATCTAGCCCCCAAAATCTAAGCTATCAAGCTATAAGTCATCTGTAGGTAATGTGTCTGTGCCCTAATTTGTGCTAACATCTTAGATGTCCTGAGACACTGTTACAGCACCAGGTGCCTCATGATGGGCAAATTACACCAGTCCACAGTGGCCAGTCACACAAGTTTTTTACTTAGTTCTTACTGTATTCCTTCTACTGGCTCTGACTCTGTTGACTACTGTTGTTTATATAAAAAGCATGTCCACAGATATTTACAAGTAGACACTGGAGCTTCAGGGAAAGGTTCAGTGGACAAAATGGATTTTTCCTGTATTTTAATGGGATGGCTCCTGGGGTAACATTGAACATTGTTTTTCCCTAGCAGTTTAGAATGTCCTTGGGTTTCCTAGGAAACATCTGGCATTGCCCATTCACATATCTCAGCAGCTTTTGATGGAAATAAGACAGTTGTAGCTGTGACACAGTCACTACAAACCACTTTATGTCAGGGCAAAGACCACTTTGACTATGTCTGCAGTAACACCACTCATTTTTCAGGATAAATTATTTCATATTACAGGAGTGTTGAAGTATGACAGAAACTCACAGAAAAAGCTCTGTGTGAAAGAACTCAACATGTCTAAAGTAGTTCAGGATGGAAATAGTGAACTGCAAGTGCAAAACACCTTTTCTGTGAGGGAGAAAGCTGGGATGGAGAATCCTTATTGTATTCATGTCAGCTGAATTAAACAAATAGGAGCATCTTCCCTTGGCACTTCTGTTTCCAATTTCTTCTTGAAAAACAGAATGTATGCCTCCACCAAAAATTCATAGGGCCAATAAACATTCTATAACACCATGCCCATAGCTATTATTGCAAAAATACCTGGATCAGAGGGACACTTCTAAAACCAGAACAGAATTTATTATTGCCATGGCAGTAAAGCATCTCTGCTAATCTAACTTGTCAGCCTCCTAGGGCTGCAACACTCAAGTCTACTTAGATGAAAAGATACATGAAAAGTCTTTGCATGTAAAATGAGATTGGAAATGTGAAATAATATTCAGCATAATAAGTAGAGTAATTGAAGGAGAGATTTGAAGGGAAAAAGCTTTTGATGGGAAAAATTATTGCTAAAATGAGAAGGAATATCTTGGAAGTATTGCTTTTTCTCTCATTACTGCCTTAAGGAATGTTGTTGCTAACCTTACAGAGGATTTTTCTCTAATGCTAGATTAATTTTGAAGGAGGTTTTTTTGTTTGGTTGATATTTTTTTCTAAAAATGGAGTTATTGAAGAATTCTTTTCAGGTCTAAGGATCAAACTTGAACTTTAAGCAAAATCAGATTTGCTCATGCCAGTTTTTATGCCTTTTATGCCAACTGTGGCTGACTGTGAATCAGAGCCACCAGGCAGAAGGGAGGCACAGACCGATTTCTCAGATGCACTGTCTCAAGAGTGTGTGCACATTTGTATACAGAGGGATCCACAGTGCCTATGTCCCCAGTACTCTTCGACACCAGTGTTTAAACAATACAATTTCATACATTGTCCAAATACAGGACTATAATAAATAAATACAGACAGACAGACATTAAATAAATAAATAAATAAATCTTTGTCCTCCTTGTTCCAGAAGGATAATAATATTTTCCAAACTTACACTACCAGTGATTATTTGTGATCTGACCCCACTGCCAGGGCCTCCTCACACCTTGCCACATCCCAGGACCCTATTTAATCCTCCCTGGGGTCACCAGCCCCCATCCCAGCAAACCTGCAGAAGCACCACTGGTCTCCAGCGACAACCAGTCCCAGCGCCCCTGGCTACCCTGCTACTGGATGGTGAGTGGGATGGGATGGCCTGCCAGGTCCTGCCCTGCCAACCAGGAAAACCTTGTCACTAGCAGCCCCCACCCCATGAATCCCCCATCCCTGCTGTGCCTTCACACACAGGTGTATAGCTGGAGCCATAAGCCACACCAAATCACACAATCAGAGGGGTTTTTTTAAAAAAACTCATGGCATCTGCAATACCTGGTGTTGTCCTGAGAGTTAGTAATTTCCTGTGTTCCGTATTAATGGGAATGGCTCCTTAATCCTTCAAAGCATTAAATGTGCCAAATATTTTCACTGTGGCAAATATTACTATCAATAAATGGCAGGGAACAGTGGGTTTCCTGTGTACATATGCCCTTCTGATGAGGTACACATAACATGTAGCTCCTAATACCAGAGATGGTGTAATCCTTCACTTGTCAGCACCACAATAAAAGTCAGTCTGGTTTTTCTCACTTTACAAATTTCCATCTGTCAAGGGATGCTTAATTCACAGCTTATTCTCACATCTACCCCAAGGCTGTCTAAATTTAAAAACAGCTGTTTGTTTACCATGTTCCATTTTTTTAAAAAAGGAGAATTTTTCAAGCCATTGGTTTGTCATAAGAAAAGACTTAGAGGACTCTTTTAACATAAAACCTAAAAGAATTACTATAGTCTTTTGTTTGATTATAAAAGCTGGTGCTTCTATAAACTGAACTTAGCATCCTGTATTTAAAAAACATAGGACATCACTGATGTTCTCCATGAAATGACACCTTGCTCACCAGTTCATTCTCTATTATCTAGCAGGATAAACCTGTGTTAAAGCAGTTTAACTGAATCAACAGGCAATAGAATTGGGTTATTTAAGACATATATATGCATATATATGTGTACAGAAAAATGTACATTTTAACAAAATGTAATTGGCCATTAAATAAAAATTGCTACTTGTTTCATACAGAGCTCAAGCATGAACACAGACTTTGATCACAAGAAACTGACACTGGCTTGCTAGTCACCCTCTTGCTCCAATGCCTTGCTGTATTTTGTAGTCTCTCTTACAAGGCACATTCACTTAGTTTAGCAATTTGTGTTTAAATACAGAGTTATCAGATAGTTGTGGAATAAATCTTGTCACAATGATGATGATAAGTGGATTACCTATACTCAAAGAGGCTAAGGCAAAGAGAAATGTCTAAACCAGCATCCCCGCTCCTTCTTAATGTGAAGGACCAGATCTGAGTGATTTAGGACTTCTTGAAAATTCCCAGGTATGTGGGCTGTACTGAAAGGACACACTGGTGGCTCTTACTCATCAAGCTAAAAAAGCCTCTGTATCTTGGTCTGAGCCATCCATTAGTCATAATAATTTTTTTCTTAAATAAATTTTTAAAAATTAGGAGAAATCTGTAAAATGTGTTGCTTTCTTCATGGTTTAATTCTCTTTTTCTGAAGTTATATGGGACCTGAAGACATGAATTAGTACACTCTAGTCCTTGATGGTCACTGTATGCACAAAGCAAATCTAAAGCACCTAAAACATTAAAGTACAGAGTATTAGTAAAATTTTATGCCAAATTCCCTCAAGCAAATAAGATGTAAGAAGGCAAAGCTCCAGGAAAGTTAGCAAAGTTAAATATTGCTTGCTAAATTATGTATATGGTTTTGCATATATGACCTTTCTTCTGTAGCTTCTGAGCTAAAATATTCATTACTTCTCAAGTGAGCTGACCAGTGGGTGCCACCTGGGTATTGGACAATACCAAGACTGAAGCCAGTCTCTTGACAGCAGCAAATTGGCAAAACTTGTAGTGGTTGAAACATTACAGATGTCCTCTGAACTGCACTCAGCATGCTTGACCTTGGACATACAGAAGGCACCCTGGGTACTGCAGCCCAAATCAAAACTCAGCAATTGTAAACTTGAAAAGTAAAATAGAGCCCTCTTTGACCAATGTACTAGTACAAAGGGCCATTTGTAGGAAGGGTTGCTAGGACAGAAATGGGGCAAATTTCCTTTTGCAAAAGTTAATCTGAATCCTTGTTCTCTTTGCCAGTTATCATGTTCTAATCTCTATCATGTCCTCACACACACCCATAGTTATGTACAAAACAACACCCCATACAGCAGCAGGCCCTCTTTTATATTATGAACTGTCAAGAAAAACCTTGTACTTCTACTTTTTATAGTCACTGTGACTTGACCCAACTGAGAAGAAAGGAAAACACAGTGACAGTGCCAAGAAATATACTGAGTTGCAGTCATCATCAGAGGCTTCCATTAATCATGGGCAGAACTGCAGCAAAATAAGGAACATCTTTTTTAGGTTCTCTTTGTTTAAGTCTCCTAGGAGATTTATGCAGCTCTGATGTATATCATGAACCTAGAGGGTATATTTTTAAGGGCTCACTCACTCCATCTGAAATTGAGCAAACGTAAAAATAAATAAAATAAAGCTGGTCTATGTTAAGTGCAAATGCTACATTAGTGTAAACTGCATGCTAAAGAGTTTTCTTTTAAAATAAAAGCCAACCCTCTTCTCTCCTTCCATTGTTTGCAGTATCTTCTAAAGTTAGAAACAAAATACCCTCTCTGCTGATTTCATCCTTCTCACTTGGCAAACGCTGGTATTTCTGTCTTCGCCTTGGAAAGCTACCAAATAAACCCATTTCACGTTTCTTTGCTTTCACATTGGGATCTTCAGGAGTAAACTCATCTGCGTTCCTGCACTCATGTGGCAATGCCACTCTCAAACAAAAGGGCTGGAGTTTTTTCTGCTGGGATACGCCGCTATGGAAGAATGAACCTGTATCTGCCAACCTGCTGCACACCTCATGCCTTCTAAGCTCTTTGGGAGGCAGCTTACAGCCTATCACTCCTCTGAGCCTTTCTGGCAGTGTCCCAGACCCCAGGAGCTGATGCAATTCGGGTCCTGTGTACTCCACTTCTGCCTCTGCCCACTTTTGCTCATTTTCTGCACCAAAACTTCTGGTATGGAAGATTGTCCTGAGACCATTTCTATATAAATGCAGCAATGGACAAACATACACACAGAGGTTTGGGGCAAAGAATATTTACAACTAGTAACAACCATTTTATTAACAGAAGGCTTATCTTTTATACTTTTTCTTATCTGTCCACGCATACACGTGTCACACTCTATTAGCCAAGCACTTCTGTCCACGAGTCTTACACCATCATCTGATAGGTAGTTCACATCTCTCCTTACGCTGGTAAGACTCAAAACATATCTTGGTTTTCTCAATTGTTTTTCTTCTTTCTTCTGCTTTCCGATGCCACTGCAAGGCCATAGGTATCTTCTTCTCTGCTTTCCAATGCTCACAGCTGCATCCTTCCAAGGCCAATGCTGTCTTCAGCCCAGGAGTCTTCCATATATAAGCATATCCACAAGCATCGCATTGACATCCCTGAAAATTAAGATGGAGCTAAGGGAAATTATCGCAGCTGAATGTGTGAGCTAGTATTTCAGCTTTTTGAATGTTAAATTCACTTTTATGGAGATGATAATTGTAAGGGTTATATTGTTTCTATGTACTTCATACACTCAAAAGTGATGGTGAAATTTCCTGTGGTAACATTTTGTCTCAGTGTGTTGCAAATTAGTACAATATTAAAAGAAGCTGAATCTTTTACCCGAGTCTCTAAATTCGGAACTCAATGCAATTTATTTCAAAACCAGTGTTATTATGCATTCTTCCTTATGTATCATCTTGCAAAGCCAGGAATGGAGTTGGTTTTTTCTCCTTTTTCTAATGAATAGCTATTTGTCATTTGTCAAACTTGAAACTTCCCAAAAATTTGTTTATTATTTCCAAGTCATTTTCATTGGTGGGCTCTATATTGTCAAGGGTGAATTTTGTGTTCAAATCCAGTATGAGATCTATGAGACCCATACTGCAAAAGCTGGTGGCTCAGTTTAAGACTAGAATTTTCTCTTCAATTCTACCTAAATACTGGAATTGCAGTGCTGTCAATTATTCCCGTGTCTCTCCCTAGGAGAAAAAAAAAGTACATGCTTTGGTTTCCTTCTGCATCAGAGTGTGAAAATGTTGAAAAATCGTGGGTTTTTTTGAAATAGCATTCTTGCTTTCTGTTCATTTCTGTTTTTAAAAGTCAGCTTTATGAAACAAAAATCTTTACTGCTGCCTAAACTTGCACAGCAAGCAAGATTTATCTTTTGGAAACACATTACAGAAAGGTGTTGTATTATGCAACTTAGCAATGTTGTTGAAAGACATTAAGGTCTCCTTTTTGGACAAGATTGCCCAATGTTTGAAAACATTATACTGTAAGCTGACACCAGCCTCAGAAAAAGGTTTGTTGTGATTTATTTACCAGTGCCTACAAATCTGTAGTTCCCAGAAGAGTCCCTATATCCAAGAAATTTGATAGTAGCTACATACCCTAATCTTGCAGTGACAAAATAAAACTGTATTAGCAGTGAAAAAATTAGGGCACTGACAATATGTACTGCTCTGTCTGAAACACAGTTGTCTTCCAAGGCCCTGAAAAGATGCAAGAGAATGAAAGCTGGGTGAACACACAGGCTGAGGAAAAGTGTATCTGGATCACTGTCAAGGCACTGCTTATGCTTTTCAAGGGATAAAAACTTATAGGACTGTTAAATTACACATTTTTACATTAAAACAAACAAACAAACAAAACCCCCATTCTCTGTCTTTGAGCTTAGTTGTCTTTCCCCTATTCTTCCAAAGCAGTGATGTTCTGTAACAGCTTTTTTAGACAAAACCTGGGACATGAGTAGAAGTCTGCTTTCCTGAGGCAGTAGTGACTGTATTGAACTTTTGTTTATTTGTTTGTTTTGTTGGTTTTACCCCAATCTTTTGTCTCTAGTTATATATACTTTTATGTTCTTGATCAAGAAATAGAATGAAAATCCTATTTCAAGTCACAATAAGTAGCAAGATAGTATGTATGCATCAGTTCAGATGTTAGGCAGCCCGCTATCATTGGTCAGAAGATGTCATACACAGAGCTATTCAAATTTTGCATTTGGAAAAATAGACTTATATTCAGTCACTCGCCCAGGGCAACATAAATGTTCAGAAACCACCTGCAAAGAATAAGCAGAATTACAGAGAGGACTCTCTGGCTTCCAGCCAGGAAGGCTGTGAGAGTAGCAATGTATTTTTTATTTAATCTAAATTTCTGTTCAAAAGAAAACTTAGATTCCCCAATGGAGGAAGAAAACTCTGGTTTTAGACTCACGAAACCTGAGTCCATCCCTCATTTTGTACCAAATGAATGTAGACAAGCTCCTTTTGTGGGAGTGAGATCTGAGTGGTGTGAATGAAATACAATTTATAGCCTGGGATCTGCTCTTTATTAATCATTTGTTTGAATCTTTGTAGTACTCAAGGGCCCTACTGAGGATCATGCCCTGCTATGAAGGCTCAGTGCAGAATGCATCACCCAAGACAGCCCAGGTCCTGAAGAGAGCTGCAAAAAGGAACTGCCAAAGGGAACAAGAGCAGGCCATGTGGTCGGGGTCTTGAGGGGCTAAGTATTTGCCAGTTACAATTTTGTCTCGTTTCTCAGTAAAAATTTGGGGCTGTGTTTTTTCATGGATTTCCTACAAGATATCTGCCTAAGTGGATTCTGTGTGGGAGAGCTTCTTGGCAATTAAAGCTCAAAGACTGCCTTTTTTGCTGTTTTTGGGAAAGAAAAAAAAAACTCCACATGACCTCCAATTAGGTTTGAGCAAAACTGAAACAGGTTTCAGAACTGAAATGCAGTCCCAAAGTGATTTACATCTGCTCAGTGGGAACCAAAGGAGGAAGGAAATACTAGCAGTACCATCTTCCAAGACATGTCTGGTCCTGTTAATATTTGTTGAGTTGTGGTATAGTTAAAAAGTTCCAATACTGTGAAAAATGATGTGGCAGAATATGTTAACAATTAACAGCGTATACCACGGCAATGGAAAACTCTTAGTGCTTCGTACTATCCACATTGAGATGTGGTCAAAGGAGAGAAACTAGGTTTCATTTTGGCTGTAAGGCAAAACACAAGTAATCTAAAATGAAAGGAAAGAAATATTGTTCACAATAGCTAATCCCTGTGGAGGACCTTATTTCTGCATAGACTATTGTTTAGAAATTAAATGTTAACACAAAGTCACAGCGACTAACTTTTATTGATCTTAATGAAAGAGAAAGAGACTACCCTGTTGGAAGTATCTGTAACTGTGCATTTTTAAGTCCAAATGTTCAATGAACATGAGTCAACTTCTCAGACATCATGCAGTTTGCTTTATAAGTGTGAGATAGCATGAAAAAATTGAATGCTTCAATATTCTAATTTTTTATTTCCTCTCTTATGATGGGGAAGACAGTCACTGCTTTCTGGAAGATAAAGTAGAGCAACATGTCTTCAGAAACTGAAAATTGAAGCAAAGACCATCTGTCACTCACAAAACAGACAACAGTCACAGAGCTCTGCAAGTGAAGTCAGTAAGCATGAGAATATCTTATGGGCATTTAGAAGAGTCAAGGCTGCAAGAAAATAAACTAATTTTTAGGTGAAGGTTGGTGATAGATGCGCTGATGCAGGAGCATCTCATCATTAATTTCAGAACTTCTCAGGTTTATTCAGTGGCTCACTTCATGTCTTAGAATTCCTTCTAGATCATGTTATCTCAGAGGAATATACACATACATCCTTACAAATTGTTCTTCTTCCGATCACTCGCCTCTACTTCCCAACATTGCATTTCTCATTTTCCAGGATTTGTCTCTGGACAAAGAAATCTTTGCGTGCAAAGAAAACTTCAAAGAATGTATCCACAGATCTCTACTGGAAAGACAATTGTTATAGTTTAGAAACACGACATCTAACTTCAAGAAATTTTAAGTGTAGACATGTGGATGTATGACCATTTTCTAAACAGCTTCTGTGGAACATGGACTGAAGTAGATCTGTGATTTCCGACATCTACCTGCAGGTGGAAGACCAGAGTCCTCAGATGACAAACTGAGGACTACACATAGAAAAGTGAATGTGCATATTTCAAAGCTATGTATACAGCTTTTGTGGTACAGACGAGTAATGCAATATCCCCTAAAATAAATTTTCTGTACCCCCCTTATGCCCTAAGATTTATAAATAACTAGAACCTCATCAGAGCAACATACATGTCTTGAATGTTGCGTATGTTCAGAATACTCTGGGATTTAGACATGCTGCCTGTATTCATCCATATCTCAGATCCTGTCTGTTCCTGTGTGCATTTTTTTCATGTTACATTTGTTGAAAGAGAACATGAAAAATACCTAACATAGAATCTGAGTGGGAAATTTGAATGAATCCCTAATGCTGAGGCACTACAGGAAGAGAAATACATATAAACTATTCATTTATCTGAAGAACCATACTCACACTAGGAGTTTAACTAATACACATTCTGTTCATTTCTATGTCAATATCAGCTTGGTACTAAATTTGGCCAGAAAACAAGAATTTTATTTGGAAAAAAAAGTCTTGGTTTCAGAAAATATTTTCAGTCTGTATTGCAACAAAACTGAGGCCATTCCAGAAAAATTTGCAGTAAAAATGCATGTGAAAAAGTCTTTTCCCCTAGTATCTTATAACTCCCTCATGAGCTCACAGGGACTACTGTATTGCAGCTGCACTAGTAATGGAATTGCCCAGGGACTGCTGCCTGCCCTGAGGCCAGCTCGCACAGCTTGTGTTGACACAGTTAATTGCTTTTACCCCCAAAACATGCTGACTGCATCTATAGTGGCTCAAACTATCCACTCAGCTGTGCTGGGACATTTTTGGGAGAGAGGTAGTTAGCCCAGGCCAAAGAATTGCCAAGGACCATGAGAACAATTTAGTTGTACCGACAACCATCTGTCCGTGCTCAGGTTTACTCTGGCCCTGTTTCACACACTGAAATAGGATTGCTCAGGAGACCATACTGAAGTCCTTGCTCTTGTTCTTCTATGCCAAAGGAGTTTTCCATGCCATTAGCTATTTTGAGAAGGGATTTTCTCTGCCTGGTTTTGATGAGAAATTCCAGCCTCGGCTTGCAAAACAGTCCTGAAAAAATTTAACAGAAACACATGCACTGGTGTAAAAAGTTCAGATGAATCTGCATTTTTCTACAAAAAATCATGCTGTTGACAAATTCCACTAGTGAAATGATTGATTTAAGACATGCCTTCATTGGAGTATTCATCTGTACTTCAGACCTTGAATGTATTTGGCTGGTTTTCCAAGACCATAGTTGCTAATGCAGTTCACTCCATAGCAATTACATTGTGGTTTTATCTACGTAAGAGCTGGATTAAACAATCTTGCAGATATCAAAGGGCATAACTACTCTTTTTTTTTCTGCTCTTTTTTCCTCATTATCTTCCTGACTGTAGTGGCTTCACTGACTCCTAACACAGTTGATAGATACAGTGTGTTTGGAGACTTGCTGCACATATGCTTTGTCCTATGCTAATTCCTAAGAAATGTACCTCCTTGAGCATTCATCAATGCAAGAACCAAGTATTTGAATAATGATTGAAAAAATATACAATGGGATTTCAGTGGACTGAAAGTTCATTTGTATTTTATTAAGTTTTCCTCAGATCTTCTTATTTTGTCACTCTGCATGCACTGTCACATTTTTCCTTTTCCCTTCTTGTT
The DNA here is from genome assembly GCA_013396655.1 of Campylorhamphus procurvoides. Taxonomy (NCBI): domain Eukaryota; kingdom Metazoa; phylum Chordata; class Aves; order Passeriformes; family Dendrocolaptidae; genus Campylorhamphus; species Campylorhamphus procurvoides. The sequence continues at coordinate 3,050,772 of WBMV01016876.1, read as the reverse complement.
TATTAAACAAGTCATTACTTCAGTAAAGAGAGGCATGTCCACTTAATTCCTGCTCACTTCAGAACCTGCTTTCACACCATGAAAAAATGAATAGGGAAATCTCAAGCGTGTTTGAAGTGGTTTTAAAATTCTTCCCTTCGTTATAAAACAAGTTATGTTTATCAGTAGCTTTAACTTTAGGGGATCTACAAAGGGACTGCTTTGTCAGCAGAAGAATTATAAGTCTCCCTAACAGTATCAAAGACATTAGGGCTCTCTCAATGGTAGGATGCTAGAGTTGCATACTAAAGATAGCAGACACATGCTTCATGGAAGTAGCACTACTGAAATATAAACAAGCCCACTTCATCCAGACATTTTTGGTTATGTTTACAGATTAAATCTCAGGATGTGTATATTAGATGTTCTTGTTTCAGGATATTAATGGCAAAATGAACCTGTTTTTGATGTTTAAGTCACATTAATGTCTGATGGACTGTTAAAATGTTAAAGGGTACACCAGACATGCTGTAGTATGTGACATATGTTAGTCAAACCATACTAGCTAGGAATTTGGATTTGTTTATAATGAACATAAATTGACTGAATTTAACCCCCCTCTACCTCCTCCAACAGTTAAATCACATTAGGTTCTATTTCCTCTAAAAGACAGTCTTGAAAAATTAGATGAAACTTGAAAAGCAGTTGTATTCAGATTTCAACAGTAGTACATAAAAGTAACCTGCTTAGCAATAGGAATTTATGTGACCTCTGGACTAATAATCAGATACGAGAAGAACACTCAGAAATAGCTGCTTGCTCTTCAAAAAGTTCAGTGCAACAAAATAATCATCCTAACTCTTGAGCCACCATCAGAATAACTCTAATCCATACAATACATAACACAATACATAATATCCTGAATATATTTGTGCTTAAGGTGATGTAATTTACTCTCTTTTATAAAAATGCTGATAATGAATATTATCAAAACACAAGTTCAGTAGAGACAGACATGCAGAGAGACAGACCAAATGAAGCAGGGTAATTTATCTCAGATTTTAGATATTTCACAATAACTAAGGTTGCCATATTGTTTCCTTATTCTTACCACGTGTGACTATGCCATATTTCTTATTTTTCACTAGCCCCATACACCCTTTCAGAGAGAGATAGTAGCTTTACTCTTCTATGGTGGAATTCCAGCACATGACTAGATCATTGTAACATTGACTGAAGCTAAATTTACCTTATTTTTCTAAACATTGTTAATTTGCACATGAGTATGTGTGTTGCAGGTGGAAGGAAATATTGTGTTGTTGTTAAGTGTCTTGCTTTTGTTGATATGGCAGATTTTGGATTTATTTGAGTAAATGAAAGCTTAAATAGCTGTCTAAGGCAAGGAGCTGCATATACACTGGGAGCTGCTATAGGAATAGGAACCTTCTTCACTAAGCTCAGCCTCCCAGAAGATCTAACAGGGAAGTGTCTCCCTGCAGAGTCCCTCTATAGTCAGGGTGACATCTCAGTATAGGAGTCAATCTGCAGTCAATACACAACTCAGTGAAGTCAATACCTTGTTTCTACTCACACCCAGGAGAGTAAGAGGTGATCTAGAAAGCAGCAAAAAGAAAAGATGTCTAAGTACCAGGAGACAATTTGGGGCTGACTTCTAGTCAGCCTCTAGGCAGAAAAACAGAGGAGACAGTGGCTGAAAATTGTGGTCGGATCTACAGCACTGTCAGAATTTGAACAAAACACTGCTGAGAAACACTTAAAAATATTGCCAGTGAATTTGTCATAGATCCTGGGAAAAATCAGGAAATGAAAATGCTTTTCTCTCCAAATTCTCTGTGCTTTCTGCAAATACACCCCTTTCCTTACGCCAGGCAGCACAGCAGAGGTGTCACAGACATCAAAGACATTTCATCTGGCTTTACAACAACCAGAGAGTCCATCTTCTTAGCGGAAATATTCAGGAGGACCCTCCAGATGGTACACATCATTTTCCACTGCAGTAAAGTGAGCTATGAAGCAGAACAAAATTAACTCAATAGGCTGAGGGATCCGGCTCCTTATAGCAAATTTGTATTTGGAGACACTGTTACACAGACTGATGTTAATAAAGGAACAGATCAAACCTGATGTCTCTGAACCTATAGCTCTGAAGAAATACTTCCTTTCTGGTATCTTGAACATGACCTTCACAGAGGCAAGTGAGAGTAACCAAGAACTTTGACCAGTAAGGCATTTTAAGGCTAAAAGCCAACAGAGCTGTGTTCTCAGAAATGATAATACTTTAATGTATGTTCCTCTAATCACTTTATATTTTGCAAGATGTCCTGAAATATATCACCAATTTCTCCACAGATTCACTTGAAGAAAAGTATTTTCATACAGGGTACTCTTGCAGTTGTGGAATTGGATCATAGGCACTGCCTGACTCAGTGAGGGGGAAGTACTCTCTGAGGAACAGTGAATCTCTTTTTCTTTCAGATTTTTAAGAGGTCTATGACTGACAGTCTTGGTAGAATAACAGCAATAAATCATATCTATGTAGAAAATAAATTTGCAGAGGGTTTTCAGATTTGGTTTTAGGCCAGTTAGGCACAACATTCAAAAATTTTGAAATTATCTGGAAGAGAAAGTTCTAAGAAAAATGTCTCATACCAACTGAAATGTCTCTGAGAGAAATATTTGATTATGGTTGACTTTTTAATTGTATTGAGAAAGCAAAATGAAACACATCATAAGAACATTAAGCATGCAAAACTATTTTGAAAGGAAATATTAGACGCTGTGTTCCAAAATTATAAAACAGGACATTTTGGCAATGTCAGAATATTCATATCTGCCAGAATTTAATTTCAATGAATCTAATAGGACTGTGCAAAGCATTTTCATTTCAGAACATCTGCCTTTTTAAATTCTACTAGTTTTTCTTCTGGCCAGGAGCAACATAGTAATGAATCTAAGAACATATGATTAATTCACCTGTACCTGTACATCTTCCTAGTGAAGAGTAAGAGAATATTCTTAAAACTGCTTTCCATTCTGAGAGACATTGAAAGAAGTTTCAACTAAATGTTAAAAAGTTCCATTTAAATGCAATTAAAATAGGTAAGGAATTATAAAGTGGGCTACACATGGTTTTGTACATTATAAAATGATGTAAGGATATGACAAACACAAATGTTGACTCAGTGGGCTCTGTTTTTAATGTTGGCATAAAAAAAAAGACTGATGTCCCCATATTTTAGTTATTTAAATATTATTCCAGCATATCTTTCTCTATAGTTACTGAGAGAGGCACTTCCAAAGGAATATTAATCCTAACAAAAAATAGATACCTAAAGTATATGAGATAAGTTTCCCTCTGTAAATTTATGCAGCCTGGGTGAGGTGTCTGAAGAATACTGTCACATTTTGGCACAAAATTCCAGTTTTTGCTAAAAGCTGATAATACTAGAAAAATGAGACAAAAAATACCTTACAAGAAGATGAAAAAAACTCCTAATAAGTGTTTTCATAACTCCTGGTATTCCTTAGGACATCTTAGGTTTGTAAAACCTCTGCTCAGAGGGATGTCCCACCCTTCTCACCCTGTGACAAAAGAAAGAAAATGGAAAGAAAAGAGATTTAAAGCAGACCCTCCTCAGAACAGGTCACACTGTGTCCACACAGGACCAGTAAAGGGAGCCCTGATGATGTTGTCAAGCACTGGGCTGTGCTGGTGAATGTGCAGTCAGAGATCAAGCTGAGGAGTATCCAGCTTCTACCTGCTTCATTCTTTTCTCTGTACATAGAACGAGACAGAAAAGAGGTTGCATTCACTTTGTGCAAGATGAGAAAAGACTCTGATTCCTCTGTTTTAACTTTTGTAGGAATTGCAACAGAGAGAACAACCATCATAAGAGCAAATCTTATAACACAATATGTTTTTTCCCACAGGACAATCCTAGCCCTTCATTATCTGTTAAGCACAGTCCTCTGACATGTCTAGGAGAGGATTTAAGCATAAATGGTTGTCAAATCACTCTCATAGTCTTGTGGTATGCTGTAGGTCTTGTGGGAGTAGAGTGGAAAACTTGTCTTTAAATGAATTTGAGTAGAACTTCGAGAGGCTGTGTGGATCTCAAATTTGTCTTTAGGGTATACAACAGTTTGTAAGACTGCTACTTTTTTGTGACATAGCTTTTATGGGGGTAGAGCCAGAATATTAAGCTCATTACTTCCAGATGGAAAGGTTGGACAAGACAGAAATCCTTGGCATTGGGAGCGTGGACAGAGTGGTGTGATATGGACATGACATATTGAAGTAATCTAGATAGAAGATACAATGTTAGCCAAGGTTGTCAGTTGGATACTTTTTAAAACATTATATGGTTTGTAACAAGGTATTGTGTATCCTTCAAAACCCTCCAGACTGAAATCCTGGAAAGACTGTGGGGAAAATTGTGATTATTTTACTTAAGTTACTAGAGTTCATTTTATATATATTAAGAGCTTGGCATCATTTGCCTACAAGAAATTTCAGGCCAGCAATTTATACTGTATGAGCAATGTACATCATGCTAGCAGCACTTAAATGAGTCCAGGTGCTCATTTGTAACTTGGGATCTTGTGTGTTCTTATTCATGGGCTGTACACCGATAATAGTGTAGTGCCTCAAATGAGAACGCGACCCAGCTATGTCTCAGGAACCACACATCTGTTTAGGGATCTCTTTGCATAAAATCCTTACGGCTATGCTGACAGTTTTCCACCAGGGGGCATGAAAAGTCCATAAGATTAATCACCCTTCCACCGTATTTTGCTTTGGATGTTTTGCTGGAGAAAGCTGCTTAAGCCCATTTAGCAGTCAGAAGTTCTATCCTACACTTTCAGAAAGTATATCAGCTAAGCGAGAAGTAGGAACAAAGGGAGAGATGTTACAAAGACTTGAGGAGAACTGCACACTGGACACAGCTCTTTCATGTAGTCTTTCTTGTTCAGAAGAGCTGTACATCTGCTTTTGAATACTATGTGCAAAATTCTTTTCATACATATGGGACATTTATGCTTTCTCTGACTTCAGAGAACATATATCCAAAAACTTCTCACTGTAGAATTTAAAACAAACCCACATTGCAATCTTTTCCTTTTGTGTGTTTTCACAGGTCCAGTGATGAGCGCAGAAGTCTTTGCCATAAACTTGCATGCATCAGAGACAGCTAAGCTCCTAAGAAATTTTTCAAGACCACTTTAGAGAGGCATACTACTAATTCCTGAGGATTTTCCTGTGTTTAATACACCATCTGCAAACTCTTTACACAAAAAAGCTTGAGTCAGCTCCAGTCAGTGATAGCATGCCTCAGTACAAATCAGGGCATCTTTAGCTTTCTGATCACCTGGAGTCAGTAGGTTTTTGGCATTCACTACTATTGTCCAAATGTACTTAAGAAAATACTTCATCTTACTCTTATGAATACAGCCTCTCACTTCTTTGACTTTAAAGGAAACCTGTCTCCATCAATGAAATTGCTAATTTAATCACTTTATTCAAGAGGACTGGTTCAGTAAGTTACTAAATGCACTCCATTACCTATTCTGCAAAATAAAGTAAATACAAATAGGGAGCTCTTTGCTTTAAAGGGAGCTTTGCACAAGACACATGTTATAACTCAAGAGAATTGTGAAAATTTGGAAAAACACAAGGTATACTCTATAAGGTAAATGTCTTTGTGTTAGACTGTTTCTTTTCAATGTTTGTAGGGTTTCAGTCTTACCCATGTATTTCTCCCTTATACATTTCTTAATGTTCTCTGATTCCACACTGGCTGTTGAGGAAGAATTGTTAGGTGGAATTTCAATGGAAAGCTTACAATACCTTTCCCACAGGCACTAACCTTTACAGAATAGGTAGGTCTTATAAACAGATTCCATAGGACCCTGAGAAGCAAAGATGCAATGTTTGCAGCCAGCCAGCTGTGCAACAGCTCAAATTGTGCACAGGGAATTCCAGGGCTCTGGATTAAAATATTAGTCACAGATAGTCTCATTTGTTTTGTAGTCTACTACTCTTTAAGTATTGAGCACATTAAAAAAAAAAAAAGGGTCATAAGTGCTCAATTTTTAAAGAAAACAGTAATAAACAGACTCATGTAGAGTCCCGGGAAGATCAGAGGACCCTGTGGCAGTAAGTAATAGCCATTCCACTTTTAAGAACTATTAGCTCTGAGAGTTTTTCAGATGGCCTATTTTCCAGAGAGACTGTATTGCACTTCTTAAAATCTGGGATTCTCTTTTATGTAATTGGCTTTGACTCACATTAACTGAAATCTATACCATCTCTGTCACAGTTACAGAACTAGATAACAAACCAAATTAAAAAAGGAAAAAAAAATTGCACTGACTAATTTTATTTTAACCTGAGAAGACATCAAGAAATTTGACCTGATAAACACTGTTACATAATTTGGTTATATCTGAGTTAAGGCTAATAACTTGTTCTCAAACAAAGTATATATTTGCAGCAGGGTCTGAACTTGCATTTGAAAAAAGAATAAGATGAATGTTTCTCCCAGTCATAGAAAACCGCAGGTTAATCACAGTTTAGGCACTTAAAACTATTCTACATTCTCTTTGAAAAAGAACCTATGGTATATGACCTTATTAGAGGAGTTCACAGACTGTAGAATAAATTAATCTATGAACAGACTTAATTATTTAAATTTGAGAGACAGGAAAACTCCTCAGTCATCCTGAAAGACATAAAATGAGACTTAGTAATAGAGACTAAAATAGATGTGATTGATATCTCTCATAAACAGAAAATAAGACTGCAGGAGAAACTTCTTACTGGAAAGTGGTGAAAGATCCTCAGACAATGTTATCCATCAAGTCAAATTGAAAACATATTTGCTGTATTTATCACCTCAAATTTTGAATTTAGAATGATTAAGTATAAAGGAAAGAAAACTGGCAACAATGGTCTGTCTTCAGTGTACTGTCACATTAAAAACAGAAATGGGTGGACATGCAGAGTTTGAAGGCAGCGGAGAACATGCAAGGGGAGGGATGAGGGTGTCAAAGCAGTAAACTTATGATGTAATGATGACAGTTCAGAAGCCTGTGCAGTGGTTCAAGGGGCCAAGAACTCTGAATCTTGTCCATTGCAAACAGGTATGTAAGTTTTGGGCACAAAACCCTTTAGACTGAAAATACATCTTCAGATTTCCCACAGACATGGGACCCTGGGATGGGTACGACGCTTTGTACCTGGAAAGAAAACCACGTCAATGGAGTCAATGTACACTGCATTTTTTGCTTCAGTGAAGCATGGAGCAATACTCAGCAGAGATCTGCCTTGGAGGATCATCATTTATGTCTAAAGTGTAGGACTGAGTGAATAGCAGTGCACTGCCAAGGATAGAAGAAAGAAATGGAGTTTCACTGACCTGTGAAAAGTGATGGTCAGTCCACAGGCAGGGAACCTGTGCTTCATCACAGTCTGTGTGATTTCACTATATTTCCATTTCTTGGAACCATATTAGTGTATCTCGACACAGTCTGATGCTTAGATGACACCTGTTTTGACTGCATTGTGAAACTGACACAAAAACAGTGTTTTAATATCCTTGTATTTCCTGTGGTGCTGCTGGGTAACTTACAGAAAAATTTTGAGAAAAAATGAATGTAAAATTAACTGGGACTAGTAGTTCTTCCAGAAATAAACATGTAGGACCCACATAGGATGCAGTCAGAATATTCAGGAAGAGTCACCACAACTACTCGGCTGATTCTGTGGCCTTTGTAGTCCTAGTAGAGGCAGCCCTAGCAGGGGTAATCTGATCCCCAGGGAATCTGTCCCTCTGAAGGGCAAACACATCAACCAGAAGCAACAGGTTTTTCATGGGAATTATTGAAACTGTGCTGTGTCTTATGCCCAAGGCCCAATGGGATGATCATAACGACCTCCCTGACCCAGAGGATTATGGCTCAGTGGTAGTTTGTCACAGACAAGTACAGTAGCCAACAGATGCAAAAAGAGATAATTTTTACCAAAGTGGTTCCAGACAAACATCAGTGAAAAACTTACACTGAAAGGGTTCCCCTCTACAAGCAGATACATCAAATGAAAAGACACATCTACTTACAGGAAACAGAAATATTCTTTCAAGTCTTAAAACTTGGGAAAAGCATCAGCTACAGACAGATTTCCTGTAGCTTTTTAAAATACATTTTTGCAACAGCTGTCTCAAGTCCTGTGGAAATATTCCAGAAGGGAGTCCTATCCCATGACAGAAGGACTGCTTTGATCACACTGATTATAAAAGCAGATACAGAAGGTCACAGTGACAGAAACTTTCTACTTCTTTTTCTGAATGTGGAACCTAACATATTAACCAAGACTTTAGCTACTTGGATATATGAAATTGTTCCTACTCTCACCCAGAAATTTTAAACAACTTTGATGCAATGTAAATTTGCAGATGTCAATACTCAGAGCAGTTTTCCTTTAGTGCATCAAGCTCAGCTAGCAGTGAGATCAGGCTGCCTTGGCTTTGCTGATAAGGCAGCAGATGTAGGGGGAGTCTTCGAAATTGAAAATGTTTTGATGAAAGTTAAAAAATTTACCTTGATATTTATGATTCACTTTATACTTCCCCATTCCTGTTAGCAAACACTGATTACTAAAATATTACTTTTAAATTATAAGCATCCAGTTTTCCCCTTTTTGCTACGTTCTTTCATGTGTTCTGTATTCATCTTTTGATTATGCCAAAACCACTGACAACAAAATATATGCTTTCAAGGGAGACTCTCTGGTAGGACATTTTTGATTCTCAGAAACCTAAAATTCTTCACCTTTGTGATCTAACACATACCTTAAGCTTCATATACTTCCACACAGAATGAAACAAACCATGGCAAAGGGAGATATCCAAGGGGCTGAGGTGAAAAGTATGGTATTTACTTTCAACAGACTTTACACAGACACAGCAGTTTGTGAATCCTTTCCAAGGCAGTTTCTGAGTTATGTCCCTGCTGCATATTAAGGCAGAAAAAGAGATGCCTGTAAGATCCTTTTATCATTGGTATAGCATATGGAAAGCTAGAGTGAATATCCATCTTTGGCTCCCCTACTTACATTGCAGGTTTATTACTACTTGCATTCCTATTTTGTGTGTGAGTTGTAAGACTATGTACAGAAAGGACTAATACAGGATGAGGGAGACAAAGAATATTCGGCTATTGCTATTTGTACTTCACAAGCTGGCCACAGCAAAAACTGCCCATTTTTCAAAGCTGTCTGAAACCAGGAAGAAACAACACTTAGGGTCTTCAAGTTTACATGCTTGCTTGGTTGCTAGGTGAGTTTCCTTAGGAAGCTGATTCCTGCATTTGCAAACAAATAAACACTTTCTTCATTCCTAACCCTGATAAGGAAGCCCAAGGACTGAAGCACGAAAAGGGGAGCTCTATGTTTTGGTTAGAGTTCAGGTTCACAAACTGGCAGCAAGAGAGGGCAGACTCACCCTGCCCCTTTCTTACCACTTCCTTTGGATTTTTGGGAGGTAGGTTTCAACTCTGAGGCTGAGGGCTGTGGACGGGCAGTGAACCAGATGAAAAGTTCCCCATACCAAAACCAATAGCCCTTAGGAGAGATGGTTGTTCCTGGTTCTTTCTTTTTGGATCAAAGCAGGATGACAATAGCCAGGAACCTCTCGGGTTTTTTTCAGGGTAAACCTGCTAGCCATGTCAATTCTGGCATCTTCTGCCTGCACAGATCAAGGCATGATATCTGAGCCCCTCTTAGAAATGAGCCACTGACAAAATTTGAGCAGAAGCCAGAAAACCTGAGAGGGAGCAGCTCCCAAGACTGCCTGCCCCACAGCACCCACAGGAGGTCAGAGGGAGGTCAGATCCCTGCCTCCCATGCCATCTCCTGCTCATTACCCATGAGCATTCAGAAGGCAACAATCTATTTTGAGGCACGGTGGCCTGTTGGTGCTAAGAACTGGGAAGTTGTAGGGCTGAATACTCTCACTTTGGGAGTACCCTTGACTATGGTCAGCATTCCCACATGCTTTTCCCTTTGTGAATCTGCTGCTATGCCCTTTTTGGTAAAGTGACTTGGATTCATAAGTCATTTAGGAGCTTTAACATGCTTCTCCCAAAGTAACTGGCCCAAGGTCGCAGAGGAAATCTGTAGCAGAACTGGGAAATAAATCAAGATCTGAGTCCCAGTCCGGAACTTCAGACACAAAACTACCATTTTTCATAGGAGGCTTAAATATGTGATGAGTTCTTTTATAATCATATAGTTTCCTTTCCAATGCCTTAAAGTTTTCTTGCTACAATCATTAAACTACTTGCTGTCCACTTTTAGCAGTTCTGCAGGAATTCTTTCATGTCAGTAGTGTTTGATAATAGGCCACATATGAGATTCCAACCTTACTTTTTCCATTATTAACCTTTCATTTACTGATATTTCCCTCAGTATGTTTTGTTCTTATACCCTCCTGCACCATATGTTTATAATCATCTGAAACTTCTGAGTAATCCCATTATTTTTCTATTCTCTCACACATCATAAAAGTGGGCTGAGTTCCAGGACAATTTATGCAGGATTAAAACATGGAATTGCCTTCAATGTTTCATCAATGTTGTCTTTAGAGTTTATCTCCTAAATTTGTATTCTTCTCAGCACTGAAAGTCTGGGAGATGGAGATCACAAACACACAGTCACACACACTCACACACATATTGAATACCAAAGTAAGTGAAAGATGATGAAAAAACAGGATTCATCAAGGAAAAATACCTCATTCAAGGCATATTGAAACCCAGAAGAAGACTTCCTTCCACTTCTCTGTGTGTCACACTAGCTCACTAGGTCTAACAGGGAAGCCTGAAATAATTATTGTACTGATGAAGTGTAGAATTGTAGAAAAGTTTTTCCAAAGGACAGGCACAAGCAGTGAGTGTATGAAAAGAAAGAGTTGAGTATGTGACAGGAGAAATAGTAACTGAGAAAAACCTGGAAGCCTAAAGAGAACAAGATTCAGCCTATAAACCCAATGTGTGAGGCAGCATCTAACACCTCTCTGAGTCCACTGGTTTAAATTAGCCTGTTTTATTTTGCACTGAAGGAGAAAATGCATCAAAAGTCCTCTCTCCAGAGACTAGTTCCTGCTACATCCCAGCAAAGGAGCTGGTCCAGCTACTTCATTCTTCAAACTCAGTGGCAGGACAAAGGAGTCACAAAAGCCGTCACTGAAGACTTAGAGGTGATGAGAGCATTGCAAGTGCAGATGGGGCCATGGGGCACAACCAGGGACTCCAAAGCCCAGCACAGACAAGTGGCAGGAGAGAGATGAGCGGGGTCTGAAGATAACGAGGGAGGACAGGAAGCACCAGGAGCAGCTCTTGCCGGAGGCAGCTTTTGGCAGCTGGCTCAGGACTTGCAGTCAATTTTAAGAGCCATCCTACGAAACCTACAGAACCATCTCCAGATACAGAGCTTGTGGCTTCAGGCGATGGGCCAAATTTCCATCGTGAAGATAGATGTGTTCCTCTCAGAATTCAGCCTTTGCTCCAGTAGATGAGGTAGTCTTTTAGTAGGAGAGAAGACATAAATGTAGCATGAAAACCCTAGGTTTCTTCAGACAAGTGTAAGTTTCTGCTTATAAAGAGAAAATCAGATGTTTGCTAGAAACTAGCACTATTCTGACTTATTTATTATTTTTCTAAGCTCCCACAACCAGCATTGTGATTTTTGTTGGTAGGTTTTAGCTTGAAATAACAACAATTTTAGGAGATCCTAAGTCAAAACAGGCTGTTTGTTTTTTTTAATTTATCACAACTTGTTTCTTGACCCATTCAAAATAAAAAAAATGCAAGTGCCTTTTTCACTGAACTGTAGTGCCATTCACATGCTTTTGGATGTAGGTGAACTGACAACTGTAATAAAGAATGGGTGAAGGAGCATGTCTGGGGTGTGGATGGAGAGCAGGATCCCCTCTTTTGTGCAAACTGCATTACATGTATGTTAATTTGCGACAATGACTTGCTGGGGTAGAAATCAAAAACTGAAATGAGGGAAAAAATGAAAGGTTGTCACAGAGACAAAAGTGAAAAAAGTAGAAAAGGCAAATCCGTGGAGGATGGTAAATAAACTAGTTCTGCTTGAGAGAAGAGACAGAAGAACTTTTGGCCACAATTTCAAGGTCTTTTCCACAGTCCAGTCTGCACCTTAACAGTGGGACTCTCTGTGTCTTCTGTATTCCTAGGCAATTTCAGCAAGAGTGAAATTGAGTTTGCAATGTAGTTTCTAAAAAGCCCTTCAGGAAAACACTTCAGTACTTTGGAGCAGGCTAAATGGTGTGATGCAAATAGAAAAAAAAAAGAGGTGCATGCAACTTGGGATAACTGGAATCAGCTTCAGTATTGGCCCTAAATGTCAACTGGGACCCATCCGAGATGAGAGGTGTCTTATGAGAGAGAATTTTACAATTAAAGGATATATAGTAGTGACTTCATATGACAGTTATAAATATCACTTTGCTTCATTTTGTAACTTCTGAGTACAGGACATCAAAACTAAAAGCCTTTTAGCCCAGTCTTTAATCTGTATATTTTTTGTATCTGATGGGAAATAGTCTGTCCATACGTTTATTACATGTTACTTACGGGCCTTTCCAGTCCAGACTGAAAAGTCTCACAGTACACTCCTGAAGACACCTCACCCCTTGTGGTGCCCTCCTGGGCAGTGGAACTGAGTGTTACCTGATGGGAAGGGGTTGTGCTGCAGCATTAGGATGAGACACAGTGACAGGGTGCCACAGAAAGTCCGGATAACAAGGATTAATCAGGCAGGTCCAGAAGGACTCACAATGATCTGATGTACATTGCTAGCTCATTCCTCTATTTTTAATGAAAATTAGGTCTCCAGTCCTCTGCAGAGAGAGGAACATCATCTGTATGAGGAAATTAAATGGGCCAAGGACAATGATTTGTCCATGAGGCCATCTGGCATGGCATGGCATGGCATGGCTCACATTCATACCCCTCCAAAAGAAAGAGAGGGGTGGTCCTCAGCCTGTGTTATCTGAATTGTGCCCAGACATTTTCTGGGATGGTGTTTGATGCCAAAAACAGTACCAGAGAGCTAATTTCACCCTGGGGATAACTGGGTGACTGTAGTGGGTCTGTATCCAGGCCTTGGCTAGACTGCTGGTAAAGTCACTGTCAATCTTACCTTCTCTTTGATAACTACTTGATACCCTACTTTCCTCAATAAAATACTTACTGAAGAACAATAACAACAACAATAACAATCAAGAATTACTACCTTAATATTTTTCTTGATAATGTCAGGAGGGCACTGTAACATGCATTTAGACAAAACAGGTAAGATGATACTGCCTGGATGATATAATCATTTTGATTTGGACAATTGGCATGGGTTTAAACCATTTATTACCCATTAGCTCATTATGTGGAGTGCTTTTCTTGAGTGCAAGTTAGATTGCATTTAAAGGACAGTAAACTGTACCTTTGTCTTCCAGAGTGCATCACAAGCTTTCCTACTCCCACAAATAAGGGTTTTTAAAATTATGGTTTTAATAGGTTCAAGCCATTATTATTAAATGCAAAATAAAATTACAGCAATTAGTAAAAGTCATGCTTTTTATTTTTTGAAAACCAAAAGTGTAAAGTTGCAAAAATGGAAAAATAGTGAATTCATAGACTGAGAACTCTAAAATAAAAAAAAAAGAGAGAATGAAGGAAAATGGGGCAAATACTATGATTCAAACTTATCAGTGACAGTGAAATGCAGACAGCTCCCACAGCTCTGAACATTACAGGCTACAGCTGTTTGTGGCTGTGGATTTTCTGCCTGATGACCTTACAGGAATCTGAAGAGTTGGAAGAAATATTGTTGAAGCAATAAAGTCATATTAAGGCTGGAAGAATTTGAGGTGGACGCTGCTGTGGTTAGTGCCTTGTGAGAAGCTGTGTTTTGGATCCTTGAGGAGCTTGCTTTTCCAGTCTGAGTGGTTTGAAGGTCTGGGGATCCAGACACAGAGTCACTTGAGGCTCCAGGATGAGAGAGAGTGGGAGGGAAGCTTCAGTGCAGCATGTTTTCTGTAAGGTTTGCTTGTCTGTTCAGAATCACATTAATCTCCCTGTCCTTTCCCACTGACTCCTGGGTCATTGTAAGGTTGACTTCCTGCTCGTGGAAAGACTATTTTCTGCCAGTTCCTGGTCTGCATTTGCATATGCTTAGTTGCAGATCTGAAAAGTTGTGAGTTCTCCAAACATTTCCTCATCCTCAGATTTTGCAAGACATTTTGATAAGGAAAATGTATCCGAAAGCTTCTTTGTTAAATCCTGCTCATAGTTCAAAATGTAACCAAGGGGTTTTTTTTTCTCCAGTTTCTATCACAAATAAACAATTCCTGCCTTAAAATGTCATCCTTATAATCTCTCATCAGCCTCAAGGGGGCTGAAGGCAGTCAGTTCTTTCCAACCTATGTTCACATGCCTGGAAGTCCTGTTGCAATGAACAATCTTTGCATTCCAAAGGTCTTTGCAGTGAGCAGCCAACTTCTTCAAGTTGCTGGCTTGATACCTTTCCTAATGGTTTCTGTCACAGAAAGAGTGGGTTGGCAAACTCTAAAATAAAAATTATCTTGCATACACACCAGCTTCTTATGTGCAGGAAATGCTGAGGTGGGATGCGGGCAGGACTATTTCATGAAATAGGGAAATAAACACTAGATGTTCTGAACAGATAAGTGTTCTGGGCACTGACATCTCTGCAGCTGTAATTCAGTTATAATATTGGAGCATTTGTCACTGATCCAGGGGCTCAAGGAGCAGGGAAAATGATTGCTTAGCAGGTCTAAGGGGAGCAAAGCAAGATATTTTCTGTTTTTAGTCACCTGCTGTTTTGAGTGACTGGGAAAATGTAGCCATTTATTCTGGAATAAGTGAAAAAGATTTAGCACAATGTTAACTGAGCTTACATGTTAATTTCCTAGACTTTTCAGATCTTGTGGCTTGTGGTGAAAAACATGAACTTTGGAAATCGCTGCTTGGTCCATTTGCAGTTAATATGACTTGAATACCTGGTACCTGTGGTGTAAAGAAAACTCGTCCCATCATCTTGCACTAATAGGCACTACAGAATGGACTTTAAAAGGTTCCCCAAGGTATGTTAAAAGCAGTGCAGTATATGAACAAAGAATTTTAAATATTCTTCATAAACTCATTTATTCCTAGTTTGTGTCACACTCAACAAAGAACAAGAGGCAAAGTGACCTATGTTGAATCTGTAGCTTTGTAGGGAAGTAGGGCACTAGAGGCAGAAGATCCTGCGGCAGGAGGAGCATGAAGGGTCAGACGCTGGGTGTGTAGCAGTGGGAGGAGAGTTGTTAAAGACACTGAGTACTGCAGGGAGGTTAGAGCACATCTCCAACTGGGCACACAAAAGAAGGGAGATGTGGAGAGGGTTTTAAGCAAGGTGAGAGGGAAGGGATGAAAATAAGTAGGGTTGAGATACATAAGTGTACGGTATAAAAAATGGCAAAGTTCTGATACTATAGTCAAGCAGTCCTAAGATTTCCCTAAGTATACACAGAGGCCATGGTAGGTGTGATTGGTCCCAGCCATAGTCCTGTCATTCTGTAACTGTTTTTCTGGGAAGTCATGGTGTTAAATCTGACTTTCTGGACTAATTCCAGCAAGAAACATCTGTGTTTCAACCTATCTGCAGCTAATATTTAACTGTGAATTTAACAGGAATTTGAATTTATGATCAAATGTTTACAAGTCACAGACATTACATAATACTCATTGCACAGTAGTAAGTAATGAAGATAGCAAGAACAGACTGAGATAATCTGGGCAGGGTATTTGAAAGCCATAGTGATACAGCCTGTGAAATCAGACTTTGTCTTAATCTTATGCTATGGCAAGAGCTATAGAGATGCTGATGACATCTCTATGCTGTTGCCAGGTTGCCTTCTTGCCAAAATGCCCCTTGTTGCTTGTTGAAAAATCTCACGCCCTGAGAATCTAGGAAAAAATCAGGCAATGCCGCTCTTCACTGGAATTGTGAACCATGCTAGAATTGAACTCAGCACTGCACTGCCTGAGCTTCAATTGCTAGAGAAAAATGACATAAGAACAGAATGTATGAAAGAAGTACATCTGACAGCTCCAATATTACCTTGTTGCACTGTAGAAAAGACCTTCCTGTAATAAGGTTTTTTTCAGAATAGCAAGGAAGCATTTTCTCTTCAGTAGTGTGAGCTATATGAAGAATGCCTGGATGTAACAGCTTTCTCTGTCTTATTTTGCAAAATATGTGATGGATATCATGTGTACTTCCCCCCCCCCTCCTCTGTTTTCCTTATGTCACAGGCTCTCCATACAAGGGAGATATGTTCAATTAAAATAAAAGGCATTTTTTCACACTAGGCCGTAGACTAACTCCAGTATAGTGATACAGTATCTATATGAACTTGTATCCAAATCCTATGGGTTGAAGTATTTTAAAGACAAAATTATCCCCTCCTGCCTAGTGGACAGATGCTTTGTGAAAATATAAACCAGAGGAAAATCATCTGGACTATGTAATACCTAGAAGTAGGTGCTGCTTTTGGGACTGCACCACACTTCTTGTCCTGACATTTACCCATTTCTCTTCTAGAACAACTTCTGTGGTCAACTCACAAATCCTTCACTGCGCTTCTCCAATCCTTCCAGCTCTTGGAAGCATGTCTTTGTGACTGCAGAACCAGAGTTTTGGACGTAGCAAGGATCTTCAGTGAGAGAGAAGGATTATATTTGCTCATTCCCTATTTTTGCAGACTGTTTTGGTTTATGAACTTTCTCTGGTTGTGCATAATGAGCAAGGGGAGATGAACTTTAAAAGAGAATCCTGTGGACAGAGATCAGAGGTTGCCATCTCACTGTGGACAAAGGTGTGATGTCTGAATCCTAGAAAGGAGTTGTGAGAACAGTTTTCTCCTAAACATTTAGGATTACTTTGGTTCCTCATTGTGCTTTCAAGGGATCTGTATTACAGGAATACATTTTCTCTCATGCACTGTTCAGGATGAATAAATATATATATATGTATATATCAGACATATAGACCTATATATATAGGTCATATATATAAATGTATATATAACTGTATCGGAAGGGGAACCTGAACATTTTTAATTTTTTAGAGCAGTCTTTGGTAGATTTCCCGAACAAATCTCAGTCACTGTTCAAAGTTTAGCAAGGATTGAAGAACACTCTTGGTAGGCAGTTTGGTTGTACCTGCCATGTTTTTATGGGAATCTACTACAAGAGATATGGCCAGACAGTGACTCAGAAACACAGGATGTGCTGTAATCCTGCTTAGTCTGAAGATACCTGACCTCTAGCGGTAGATCACTATGGTGTTCTGCAGGGAAAAAAAGAGGTGAGCCACTCCAATTAAGGGTGAAGCAGGAATGACCAATTTATTGGGGGGAGCATCAGACTTATATAAGGTAGGGATGGGGGGTTCTAGAACTAGGGAGGAGTTAGGGCGGAGCTCGACACATAAGGAAGAAGGAGGTGGCAACCGTGACATATAAGGGATAAAAAAGGCAGGGTAAACCTTATAAGGGAGTGATGCACTGCACCAAAGCTCAACCAATAGGGAAACTAGGATGAAACAACCAATAGGAACAATTGAACAATAGAAATGTAATTATGACTATTCTAATACAACCAATATCTATCTGCTCTATTAGAACAGTAAAAAACTTTTTGAAAACATCAGGCTATGGTCCATTTAGTCTTCTTCTCCTTCCAAGAGTGGGTCTTCTCAGGTTCTTTTCTTCTTGTCTCCGGTTCTTTCTTTGATGTTTGTTTCTTCCATTCAGCATAATTTGCTGGTAGTTTCCCCACAGATGATACCCACATTCAGTTAAAAATGAATGGTCATGTGCAAAACACTGCAAGCATGAACTGTTCCTCTTCATCCAGTGATAAGGAAAGATGTGGCCCACAGGGTCATGAAGAAAAAATTTCAGGAGAGTGTAAAACCAAAACTATCTCAGTGCTGCCCTGGCCAACAGAGCCCCTGCAGAGCTGGGTGGTTCAAGCTCTCCTTTCCTGCATTCTGTTCTCTACATCTGACTACAACCTCACTTGGTTGTGTGAGTTCCTATAAGGTACAGAAACTTAAATTGGTCCTGGATAAAAAAGAGATGCAAATAACAAAATACCAGTACTCCTGATATATTATCAAAGCATTATGATACTGATGAAAGATTATGTTCTGTACACAGGACTAGAATCTGTTAAAGGCCCTTTTATACACAAAACCACTAAAAAATAATTTTAGAATTTGACCTAAGTGTTAATACCATTTTAGAGCCATATCATAAATTTTGTCCCTGCATAAATGAATTTCTAGTGCAATATATGACTAGAGCTCATCTGTGATATCATAATGAAAATAATAGTAGTACCACTGTAATCCAAGGCATTGCTGAAGGAAGACAGCCAAGGAAAAGCTAGGCACATGTTCTGTTATGCAGAAAATGTTCTCATCTTAAAAAGCCCCATGGCAACAATTTAAAACAAAACAAGCAAACAAAACCCGCAACAGTTTCCCTGAAAAAGCACCCCACCAAAACCAACCCAAAAACCAAAACCAAACTAGCAAGCACTGGAAGCACTGAGTATTGAAACATATAGTAGGCTGAAGAAAAAAAACATTATTCAGAGCATCCCTTTGTAGCATGTGGTACATTTGAGGAGGGGTGGAGGGGAAAGTTGAAGAAAACCAATCAAATTTTTTATTGAAATTTTTAGACTTGTTTTTAGTTCAGAATTTAAGGGGGAAAATAAATAATTTGTTAAATTCTTTTCATTATTTGTCATTTGCAAATACCTGTTTTATTATTAATAAGGAGCCAGACACCAGCAGCAATTTTTATGAATACATGTATCCAGATGATACCTAGATAAAAGCTATCAGAGGAAACAATACAATAACAAGGGACTATAGAAAGATACAAATGTTTACCTTTAGGATGGTCCGACGTGAAGATGTGTGAGCAGGTGGATGGGTACCATGCAGGACAAGCCAGAATGCTGCTCTCTGGTGTGCAACAGTGGCAACAGCGGGAAGAAAAGGATGAGAAAGAAGGACATCTGTGTGCACATCCAAAGTTGGTTTACTTTTTCCATTACTGGCCAGAACACTTCAGAGTTTTCATACCTGGAAAGAGGCAGCCTTGTAAATTACATGTATTTTCCAATTTATCCTTCATCAAGGTTGAAGACTAATGATGGTGGAAGACATGTACCCACAGATGAGTCTCTTTTGAAAGGCTTTTAGAGTCCTCTGCTGAGTCTGTCCTAGACAAGAATCTCTTGGAGACTGTAGAGTGGCAGTTTGTCTCACATGAATGTGAAGATGTTGGGCATTCCTCATGGCAAAGAAGATGGCAAAGACACATTGCTTTATGTGGTATTGTCACAATGCGATTACTAAGGAAGATGGTAATAAAGCTATTGTGACTGTATAAAACAATCCCTTCCTTATGTCATGCCCACCAGACAGATCCAACCACTGTTAATTCTCTGATAACAGATAATTTCTCTGTTAGCACACTCTGTGGGTGCCTCAGTGAAAGGCCAACAGACACCCTGGCTTGTCCAACATCAGAGAGTGAAAATCCTAGAATTAAATCAGTTATGATCACCCTGAACTGAATTTCAGTGCTTATAAATGCCTCTCCTTTATGATAACAGAGTCCACAATCAAGTGCACTCTAATGTTATCCAGGTGCCTCAGATTTGGTCCTCAGCTCCCAGCTGCCTCAGTTTTGGCAGAACTGAGCACCCCAGTGGTTAAATCCTCCCTCTACCCTGACAGAGGGCACAAATAAAAAACTCTTCCACTCAGTCTGCTCTTAGCCTACACTCAGGGCCCCAGGCAAAACGTGGCCATTCCCTGTCTTTTATCTAACACCATTGGCTGTACTGCTTACAGATGTGAGGGCCACTGAGAGCAGCATCCCAGCCACCAGGCCTTGGCTCGTTAGTAGGTTCTGTGTAGGATCTGTGTGGGAGGGCGGATGGAGGGGCTGAAAGGAGGGCTAGCTCTATTCACATAGCATAAAGGCAAAACCAACTACACAAGCTGAAAGAGCAACTACAAGGGGGTTGTCCTGGCAGGGCTATTTTTAGCTTCATCTGGATCACATTAAGTATTCACTGGCATCTGAGACTCCCTTTCTCCCACTCAGTGATGCTAAAGGGCCATATTTGATCTTTGTGCATAAAGACTTATGCATAAGAAAGACTTGAGCAGTGACAGCCTTGATTCCAAACAATTGCTGTAACTAATGTGTTGTCAGTAGTGACAAATGAGGAGGAAATATTACTTTTTCAGCTGTGAAAGGACTGGTCTGGATTAAGTGTAGAGCTGAGCCCTGGCTTCTCAGCTCTACAGCAGTATTTAGAAGTATGAATCCTAAATAGATGCCTTAGTTCCAGAAGAGAAGGATTTTAGACACGTACTTACTTCCTTGTTCACCCATTTTCTATCATCTGTATCACTTAGTTTTCTATTAAGTGGCTTGGATTTAACGAATCATTCTGATACTGTGCATCAGAATTAGAAAAGAACTGCCTTTTCAATAGTGCAGGCCACTGTTTTTCTTCAAATTCATCTTTCACTGAGGAGGAATCTTTCCTGTCTCGCTATAAATACTTTTGCCACCATACTACACCATATTAATTAAGAATTCTGGATGATCCCAGATGGAGTTTGGGAGGATGAACCTGGATTTAGCAGATAGAATGACTAGAGAGTAATAAGAGAGAAAACATTCTTTTCAAGTACGGTCATATACTGCTTGTTTCCCCATGACAAGGTAATGTGCAACTTATTTCCAGTGATGCAGGTTAAAAAAAAACAAGAAACAGAAAGGAAGCAAAAAAGTTGTTTTTTTCTTAAGTTTTTAAAAAGCCCCCCTAAAACATCTTGCTCCTTGGGTGCTGGCAGGTCACACAGTTTACTACAGTGCTGCTCCAGTACCTGATAAAATACAAATGGATTGAGGCACAGAAAGGTGTTCCACGGCATATTTTCTGAAGAAGGATGCTGCTAACACACTGTGACTTGTGTAAATTTCCTGCAGGTTTCTAGCAGCTTGGATGCTCTATAATATTTTTGTAATACATCATGTTTCCATAATGTGAAGTGCTCAGAATTAACAATTAATGCTGTGATTTGTATTTACATAGTGGAGGGTATTAATACTATGAGTGAGGTTGACAAAGATTGGTAGATGAATTGCATTTCCAGTATCTATAAAGCTATTTGGCACTTGCTAGGTATGAATATTCCATATTGAGGATTTAAAACTTTCCGTAATTCTTACATATATGAATTGCAATTTTGACACCTGCCTTGTAAAGTGAAAGTGTGAGGAATGGACTCACAGACATAATCATCTTCCATATACTTTTTTGAACATTCATATGACTTTTCCAAATAATTACTCTTTGAATTTTATACATTGTTATACCAGGTGGCAAGCTGCAATGGAATAAACTGCACGATACCTTGTTATGTAATGGGAAAGCATGCAATACCTAGTGACATATCCAATAAAACCTACTCCTTTTGAGTGGGTTGTTTACTAGACTTTACAGGTTGGATTTCTGTTTTCTGTCTGTAGATTTCAGGGGCTTTGTCTTCATTGTGCACACCAATTTGCAGCATTCCCTGACACCAAGGCACTCATGTATGGTTTTATCAAGGGTAACAGTGGTTTATTCAAAGAAAAATTTCTGTCTGCATTTTGTGGTGGGTTTGGCAATCATCTCTTTTCCAAACTTGCCATATCCTTCAAGAAAGAGGAATTAGGTTTAAGAGGCCCTGCAGCTGTTTGGCACCTGATATTCAGAGCTTATTATTATTAGTGATTTGTGATCTCTAACCAGTCAGATCCCTCCTTTCTCTAAACATTTTTTACTTTATTTTTTTCACAGGGAATGTAAAACTTTCCTCCTTTAAAGTCCAATGAAGGGAGGTGAAGACATTTATTTTTCAAATGTTAATAAAGTGAACTTTATATTATTATTTCAATGACTGATTAAAAATATTATTTATAGCATACGAATGCTTCCACGCATATTATAGGGTGTTTCATTTGTGATTCAGCTGAGATAGAACAGTTCCCTTTCACTTAACAGTCCTAGAGAATGACCCCAAATTATTCACAGAACTTTATGTAATGTAAACAGAAGTACCTCTGAGTAACGTATACGTTTATGGTTTTCCATTCTACGGAAAAAAGAGATTTGTGTTTGCAAAGATTTAGGGAAGTCCTGTGGCTTGTATTAAGCAGGAGGTCAAAATAACTAAGCACAGTGATCTTGTTGGTCTTATACTCCATAAATCCATAATGAGCTACACTATGCACAACTAATACAGGCCCCATTCCACTGGCTCCAGTGGTAGTGAACCCACTTACAACAGTGGAGAACTTCATCCAGTACCTTCTCTTTCTCTCCATTTACCAAAATGGGCAACCAAGTCATGCTAATTGAATTGTCATGGGTGGGTTCTGAACAAGTTTCCCCATTTGTTAGTGAAAATCAATTGGTTTGTTCTGGTCTTGCAGAACAATCCCCATGTGCTGAACTGTGCCATACTTGGCACTGACTGTAAGCCATCAGCAGGTAATGTAGTCACAAGACTGAGCAGGGGTCAGCAGGCTCCATCTTCTGACACAGTTCTCTAGCACCAAAAGTGATTGCCATCAACTGTGTGTGCTGGTTTAAAGGTAAACCAGAAGGAGAAATGAACCCAACTCAAGAGAGATTACAAGTCAGAGTTGCAATTTACTAAAAAAGATTACAATAAATACAATGATAGAGACAACAATTGGTTTTAACACCAAAAAAAAAAAATAGAGCAAGAAAAATAGAGGTATAACCCAGCACCTTGGGGCAAGAACAGAATGGTGTTTG
The DNA here is from genome assembly GCA_013396655.1 of Campylorhamphus procurvoides. Classification (NCBI taxonomy): domain Eukaryota; kingdom Metazoa; phylum Chordata; class Aves; order Passeriformes; family Dendrocolaptidae; genus Campylorhamphus; species Campylorhamphus procurvoides. The sequence goes on along the minus strand of WBMV01016876.1, from coordinate 3,027,756 downwards.
TTAGCCCCTGTGCTGAGTGCCATGTGGTCCCCCTGGATGCAAAGTAAAAGGAAAGGAAAATCTGTTGGTGAGGATGATGGTCACAGTCTTGTCGAGTATGGCAGTCACAGTGCTGTTGAGATTCTGCTCCTCCTCTGGATCCAACAGCTGGTAGCAGAAGTCCCAAACCCCAAAGATTATATATGCTCAGGTTCAGGTGGGAATGGTCAGTACCTTCCCCAGGGCAGGGAGTTTCACAATGAGTGATTTAACTCTATGAGTCGTGGGACGTTTTTGGAATCTTTGAGGGCCTAGGTCATTGCAACTATTGTGCCAGTCTCTAATGGCCCATTAGCAGACATGGCCCTTCAGGCTGGGTGTGAAGGTGCTAATGCCTCCCCGAGGGGAGTTATCACAACTGAGTCACTGGTGTGAAGACAGAAACATTCCAGTACCTCCCAGAGTTCTTTAACACCCAGCTTGTAGCCTGAGGTGTCAGGTGTGCCCTGGGCAGCTGCTGCAAACAGTCCATTATTAACAGTTCATCAGGAATGACATAGAGGGTGTAGAATACACAGTTTTGGTTACACCAACATAGTGATAAACTGGTCCCAGCCGCTGTAACTAAGACACTGTTATTTGAAATCACATCTCATTCAAATGTGGGATTTTTCCTTAATATGGATCTGAAGTAATGGTTCCTTTGCCATGTGTTTCCTTGGAACATGCTTATGTTGGAGCCTCAAGTTGATGATGGGGTCTTATACTTGGGCCAACAGTTTGCCACAATCTGGATTAAATATGGGTGATATTAATTGTTGCAGATAATTGCAGTATTTTGCTCTTTAACATGTCTCTCATTTGGAAATCCTTCAAGAACTATATCATTGTTACTGAAGTATGAAAAGGCTCCTGAGAGGTAGGTGAGCATTAATTTAAGTATTTTGCAGGTGTAAGTATGGCAGACTCTAGGGTTATGAGGCAGTCTCAACTCCTGGTCTCCTACCACAGCCACTAGAAAATATTACAAAAGAGACACCAGGTTAAACTAAAATGTCTTATTTAAAAGTCATTTTGGTTGCATTTACATCATTGTGATCCTGCTGAGTTCAGTAATCTTTCACTGGAGACTTTTGGTTTGTTGTACCACCATGCCCAAAATAATGATTTTTGCATTAAAAATCCTCATGGAAAGCTGTGCTAAAAATGTGATTTTTCTATCTGATTCTTTGGCTTTTTCTCTTTCTTTTCCAGGACTTTCTGTTCTGTACAATGCAGAGGTCCTTCCAGGATGATTCACACACTCAGAGATACTCATGGTGCTCCCAGTTTGTTGCCAATGGGGTTTTGGCCAGTTATCCCAGACCACAGAACTGGCAGAGTATACTCAGAGCTATTGGTCAGAAATTTAGAGACATTTTCAAAGTAGAAAAATAGTCCTTAAAAGCAATTATCTGGCCAATACAGCTGAGGAACAGTTTCAGTACCATGGTTGTAAGAAGCAATTCTCATCACCATCAATAATTTTCTGGCTAAACCCAATTATTTTATGACTGGAATAGAGTTTGTAACAACTGTTCAAAGACAGCCTACAGTGACTATTAGATACAGTTTGGGAATCCAGCAAAATGATTTCTACTACTGGAATATGAATGTTCATGGGAAAAACAATCTGACTTTTCTGTTCCTTCAGTTCTTGTGCCTATCCAAAGTAAGTGATTACATGGACTCCATTTATAAAGCACCTTGACATCTGCAGAGCACTAGTCTAACAGCTGGGTGTTATTATTAGTCTGTTCAATTGATGTTTTATACTATAACCATGGCAATAGGATATCTGAATGACTTCCAAAGGTAAAAATAAACAATGTGGTTATTTAAACATAATTTCTCCCATAAAGGGAGATATGCATTTCTTTTTAGTTCAGCATTAACAAATACTAGCAAAAATCCAGAATAGAAGGATAAGTAGAAAGGAAAGTACAGAGTAAAAGTTGGATTTGGACTGAGAAGTGAGATTTGTATAGCTCTCAGAGCACCTAGCTTTATGATTCTGATTTATAAATCTTACTTTATGTAAATAAGTTTGATTGATTGAAAGGTTTCCAGAGAAAGGAGCTCCTCACAGTGGTTAGTATCTTGATGAGGGGAGAGTCCATCATAGACATTAATCTCTGGCAGCAAAAGGAAACACAGGGGTTTATCTTTTATGCATCATGAGTAAATGCTTAACACTGTGGGGAAAGGCAACAGACTTCAAAAGCTAAAAGTAGCTAGTAGGAAGGCTTGACATTTGACCAAGGACAACTGCAAAATCTTTTCCTCCCATATGATGAAAAACAGTTAGAAACATTTACCTGAGGCTACAAACGAGTGCTTTGGTAGGCTTTTAATACCATTTCAGAGTAAGTTACAGTTCTATGTTTATTTTCATGTTCCATATCGACTCAGCACCAGTTTTAAAGATTCTTGGAATATGAAGAGTCACTCCCATTTGTAGAACCATATGGCCTAAAAAAAAAATGTACATGATTTTCCTAGTGTTGTATCTGATTTCTCTCACTATTTTATTTTCATAGCTCCCTTGCCCACCATATCCTATGAAAATTCATGATGTTACAAGCATAGCTCTGAAAAACCCTTTGCAGGAAGGATGAGGAACTAAGCCACAGAGGCTGCTTCTATTGCTACTTTATATGCTAAAAGTATTTGACCCAGGGAGTGATTCAAGCTCAAGGGGTGCAACATGGTCATATCCAGACTGTCCAGAGCTCACTGACCAGAGCACACAAGACAGCACTTGCCTATGGGTCTCCTCTGTCGTTGTGTGATATCTCTGTAGCGATGAGACTTATAACTTTTATTGGTTTATGGTGTTAAAAATAATTTCTGTGCTGTCCTGCAGCCCACTAGAGTAACACTTCTATGGCATGAGACAGACATTAAGTGCTGCATACATAGTGCATATGGGAGTGCTTGAAGTCACAAGGTTGTGTACAACAAAGGGATCCAAGCCAGGTGCATCTATTTGTTCTGCCTACTGGTAGCAGAATTCCCCAATAAATGTACCTGATAGTTTCTAAGGGAGCTAACTAATCCACTCCAGAAGGAAGCCCAGAAGTGAACATCTACACAGGGTAGACTGCCATGGTACCACAATGGAAGAAGGAAATGGGGGCATACTCATTTGAGAGTGCAGTTGTATCCAGATGAAAAAAGATATGTACTCATGAGCTGAGAGAAGTTATGAATGCAATTAACACTCTGGGTCTTGCAGAGAAGTCCATCGAAACAGCACAAAGATAGTTCTCTAAAGCAATCAGTGGGACTGTCCCAAAGAGCCTGTGGAAACACAAGAATTTCAGTTAAAAGAGAGAATGATGCCAAAACATTCACTTCTTTGTTTCTTCTTCTACACAAATGTGATGGCTTTTTTTTCTTATTACCACTGATGTCTTAAATGTCAAACACCAAGAATTGAGTCTCCATAAACAGTTGTTTTGGAAGATGAAATATATGTGGTCAGTTTTGTCTACGAAAAGTTCTTTTGATGTGCAGCTACAGCAATGAGCAGGAATCTGCAGCTGCAAAGAGGGGAACAGAAAGGGAAGATCCAGATTTTATAGATTTATTTATTTAAAGCAAATTCTTTGATTTAACATTGTAGTCAGCTCTGTCAGATGTGTAAGTCACACCATGTGAGTGAAGGCTGAAGTGCTGATTCTTGCTTAGCTGTTCTAAAGCCTATTGTCATTTCTGCCACTTTAGTACACAAGCTTCTTTCAGCTTTCATTCTCTAGCAGTGAGGAAAATTCAGCAAGATTCATCCAATCCAGGGCAAAACAGCTGGATCAGTGGGCTGAGGCCAACTGTATGAGGTTCAACACAGTGAGTTCTGCACTTGTGTCACAACAACCCCATGCAGTCTTACAGACTGGGGGCAGAGTGGCCCATGCCTAGAGGTACTTAAAAGACATGCAAAAGCACTTAGGAACATGGTTTTGTAGTGGATTTGTCAGTGCTGGGTTAATCACTGGACTCTATAACCTTAGAGGTCTTTTCCAAACTAAATGATTCTATGAAAAGTAAAACTGCAGGGATGGCCTTTCTGTTATTGCTCATCTTTAGCTATAGCACATTGGATTCAAAACAGAAATTTAATTACAAAGTCTGCAGAAGCCTCATGTCAGAATACCACATAACACAATGAACACTGATTCTTTAGTTTAAATACTCAAATAGGTGGTGATCTGCCTATAAATCTCATCTCCAAAACAACCTAACTTTTATCTGACTGGTCTTAAGAATTTGCGTATCATAAGGGGTTATCCTTTACAGGTTTTTACACCTGTGGGTGTTCTGGTTTAGACACCTAATTCAAAAAAATAGTTAATAGTCATTAAAACAGCATATAGGAATTGACCAAGTTCTGTGTGGGGCAGCTGAAATTCAGCTCCATCTCTTCAGTAGTTCCTCCTGACTGTTGCTGGTGGCTTACTACTCTGTTTATTGAACTCTGGGAACCCACACATTGGTGCTCAAGACTTTCTACTGATAGTGCAGGGAGAGTGGACAGATCATTTCATCTTCTGATTCTTGTAGCCTGAGACATATCTAAAAGTAAAGCTTTACAACACTGAGTTTGTCCATGCAGATGAGAGTAGCACCCTAATATGTACTCCAGCCACAGGTTGTCAATTTATAGGGCATCTACTATGAACTGTGGTGAATGGACTTGGCTGGCCAGCAGGTGCCCAGCAAGTCACTCTACAGATCAAAAACAATTTAAGGAAGCACCACCTTTAAGTTAGGCAGATGACTGACTCTAGCAACATCCTTAGTGTTAGCAGACAGCATCTCACTGAATGTGTCAAGACAGAAATTAAAGTGTGAGTGAGCTGGTACTGGGGCACGTACATTCCCAAACAGCTCGAGATACAGCCCCAATGACTGAATTGTCAGGTTGTATTAATTTTTTCACATGCAGCCTGTAGGATGTGTGCGACCATCAAGACAAATCACTCACCCAGAGACCTTGTCTTGCTCACCATTTTTTGGCCTGAAAGAGAAATCTGGAACAGACAGACATTTAACTACATATATATTTTATATTTCTAGTGTTTCAAGGAAACATTAGATTACTGCATACACACTGTTAAACTTTCTTTATTCAAATGACTAAATAAAACAATGTTTCCCAGTGTGACCTACTTAGCAGGAAGGTTTATGCTCAGCCAGTGTAGCGGAATTATACTCGACTAGGAAAAGTGTAATAAAGCAAAATAAACAGCAGCTTCTTCCAGATAGTAATGCCACAATTAACAGAAGTGTTTCTTCATTCCTCTACAATATAGCTGCTTGTGAAGTCCACTTATAATAATGACATCTGATGACTTGCAGGACAAACACAAAATAATTATTCCACTCTTTTACATGAAGTTGGACCTAATTATTTTTGGAATTTTTATTAAGAGACCTAGAAGAGCAGTAGTTTATGCTTCTACTGACTCAGATATATCTGAGGCATCAAAATGGTGGATAAAGGACCAGTTTGGTTTACATTTTCTTTCCACTCTGCTACTGCACAGAGCTGGAGAGAGTCAAGTTCCACTGTTCCTACAAAGTGATGTTATCCTTACAGCTACTTGTGTCAGCAAAGCCATATGGACCATGCATTTGAAGACTGACCTTTGTTCGGGTCATATTTTCACAAAATTTTAAAAACAACAGGATCATTTCCTTTTGTTTATCTATTCCCTTGTTCAAATAAAAGAAGTTGAAATAATATGAAACATGTCGAGTTTTGTTATCAGTTGGATTAACTTACATAGGCATAGAACTATTCTAAGTATTTAGAGCCTTTAATTAGTATGTTTTCATGAACGGACATTTCTAATCTCCTTGGACTTCCAAGCAGATGTTTTTGAATTAGAATCATTCTATTTCAAAAGACATCACTGGGCTTATTATAATATTTAAATAATATGTTCCTTTTGATCATGGTATTGTGACATACCTCAGACATCTTCATTGTTTGTGCTATTTCTCTCAATGAAAGATGATATTGTGCTGGCACTGAGTCAAGTGGTTATGCTAGGCACTGCTCTATGTTATGCAGTGTTTATTAAAATCAACACTCTAAACAATTTAAAGCTATTATTATTACACAGGAGGCCTTTAAATTAATTTGTGCTGACAGAAAAACTACTGCTTCAGCAGTTTATCTGAGAAAGCAAGAGCAATTTTTTCAAATATTATACACAAAAGATAAAATTCTATGTTTTATAGTACCTGTTCCAGAAATGACATTTGACTGGAGAAAATATTGAACCAGAATAGTAAGTGTGACCACAAAAGGGGTGACCGCAAAGGGACTGGCCAGTTCATTTGGGTTTTACTCACATCTAACCTATACATGCAATATCATAAACTATTACAGATGTGAGACTCCTCATCACTGTTATAATACAATATTTAAAAGAATTATTGGCACAACTCTGTTAAAAAGGAAGTGCCATTCCTGAGGGCCATTTGGATGTCTCCATTTTCCGTAGGAAGGAAATCTATTTTCTGAGTAAGAAGCAAAACTTTTTAAAAGAAAAATGTTTATGTGTATCAGCTACTGCCTCTTGATATGCATCAAAATTCTTATGTTATAATGAATACATGAAAGGATAAGTTTAATCTGAAATAAGCTTAATTCTGTCCCAAGTACTCTGAGCCTTAATTCAACAAACACTAATGTTTTGGTCAACCTTAGAGGAATTAAACATGTGTCAGTACCCTGCTGAAAAAGGTCCTTGCCTTGAATATCTATATTACTTTCTTTTTCCTCTCTTATTTAGTAGCATTACCAAAGCTGTAGAATTCAGATCTCAAGGCTAGAATGGACAGAATGTGCACACAATAAACTTATTCAAAGGGGTTATTTCACTGCGATAGTCCAGACACCAATTTGCAAATAGAGAAATGTCTTTTAAGATGTGAAGGCACTGGTGATATCTGGCCTCTGTCACAAGTATTTCTGTTTGCTAATGTATTTTATACAAAATGCATAATTTACCCTTCAAGGCACTTGACACAATACATTTTTAACTCCTCCCTTCCTTTTTAAACTTTAAAAGAAAAGTATGAACATATTCTTCCCCACCCCCCCAAACACACATCTTTTCTTAACTTTAGAAATATAGGAAATGGGCCATTTTACTGTAAAAGAGGTTAGGTATATCTGTCTACCAAGAAGTAAAACAAAAACCTTCCTCTACTCAAAAAATGGTCATTTGTTCAGTCTTTGATAACAACACATCCTAAGCACTCTGATTAACATCCTTTACTTTGAACATCTCCCAGCCTCCAGTTATTCTTCAAGACCTCATTTCACTACCCCTCCATTCATTTGTCAAGTTTTCCAGGCAACAGAAGACCCAAATTTCTTGCCAGTGAAAAGGGTGTAGAAATTTAAAACCATATTTTGTGCAACACATTTAAGAAAAATAAAAAATCACAGACAAGTCTACAGGGTGGGATTTTTAGCTGGTTACCTTCAGAGGCTGATTACCGTTTTCATCGAACTTGGCAAAATGATCTGAAATAATTTCATTTTGTCCTTGAAATCTCACTGGATCCTGTGTTAACATCAAACTCAAGATGAATTCATAGGGAGTAATGAAAAGCAATTTTGTAATTTATGAACAGAGAGCAGATCCATCCTTGAAGCATATGTACAAACACATGGCCATGCCCCAGTGTGAATTTCAAGCAAAGAGTACGTTTCATAAGAAACAGTCAGTTTGCTCTTTTCTAGAGAACTGGCAACCATCTTGACTTGCCGAAAGATCCAAAAAACATAATTTAAGTACTGTATTTAAAGTTAATCTAGCTAACAAAAAACAGGGATAAACTTTCCTAGACTAAAATTGTAAATTAGATGCAAATTGACAATAGGAGTGGAACTTTAATGAAGTACAGTATTCCCCACTGCTGAGGAAGTTAATCTGATGGTTAATGACATTCATTTACACATGGCTTCATTTGCTGACTTTGTTCAGTGAAATGGCACTAGCTACCCTGTTGACAGTCAGCAATCAGGAAGGAGGTTTTTTTTAAAAAAACTCATCTAACAAAGTTAGGAACAAACAAAAGGAAAAAAAGGGAAATCAATGGGACTGACACTTCTTAATCTTTCCCATGAAGCAGTGGGAAGTTTTAAGCAGAAAGACTGAAACTTGAGTAAGTATTTCTTTGAGGCAGAAGAAAGTGAATCTAGGATGCTGTAAGGGTACCCAGTGACCTGTCTGGTGGGATACCACATGGGCATATGGGGTCTACTGGTGAAGGACACTCAACCCACCGGAATAAGCCCAACAACTTGGAAGAGTGGAGGAACAAAGCGGAGAAATCCAACTTTTAGAGTCACAAATTCACAGGTTTTTCAGACCAACCATGATGTGCCCATTACAATTTTCTTACAACCAATCTAGTTAAGCTCTTACAACACATGTAACAAAGTTGTAAGCAATCCCTTAGCTCTGTCTTGTCACAGAGCAAATCAATAGCACAGTAAATAAATTACTAAGTCAACAACACAAATGGATTGCTCACTATATTAACTGTCTGACTATTCACTGTGCCCTACTTTATGCTATTTCAATCATCTTCAGGCAACAAAGTTCCAAGTTGCTTAGCTGTTTGGCTTTGCTACCAAAAAAAAAAGAATTTATTAATATCTCTGTAAATTACATTGGATTTTGGATTGTTTTCTCTATTTTATTATTTATTGTGCATAGGGTGAACAGGAACCCACTGAAAAAGAATTCCAGCATTTTAGCAGCAGCAGCTGAGGAGAATTTTTTTACAGATGTTAAAATACAAGTTTGTAATTATTTTTTAATTGAAAAAAAAAGGAAAACTGACGACAGAAAAACACCTAAAAATGAGAAAGAGAAATACTTCTATTAGAGTATTATAAAAACAGTTTGCTATGCATATTTTGTTTCAAACTATATTAACGGTAGCCTACCAAGATCAGATCAAACTACAGCATAAAAAGAGTGCATTTGTTTTCTCTGTACTCAGCGGGATTATTCACATTTGTTGTTTCATCAGATATTGTTAATATAATAAATTGCACATGTTACATTAACTGGCCTTTGCCAACATTCCTAAATTAGTCTTCAAAGAAACATCTAAATGATCTTCCACTATAAAGGGAAGAAAATGCTGAATGTACAGTGCATTAAAAATAACAGAGTGGCATCATAAATGTCTGCATGCACATTCATTTCTGCTAGCCCAGTCTGCCTAGAGATCTTTCACTGCCAGGGCTCTGTAAATCCAAACTAGACCAGCGGTGATATATTTGCCCAGGAAGCCCTTGTTTTAAGTAATATCATCTCTTTGAGCAGCTGCAAAATTGCAAATCTAAAATCAACGGTGGCAGAACAAACTTTAGCAAACAAAGACTTGCCAGATGGGCAGGTGCTGAGAAATACTAGGCTGCTGTTGTAGTGTTTAACTCCCTTACATGGTGATGAAAGAAACACTGCATGTGTCACTGAAGGTGATGATAATAAAACATAATGAAAATAATAATGAATCCCCACTGTATGTCTGCAACAGGCTCTGCTCTGGTTCACACCAAATCAGCTACCACTTCAAGTTATTCAAACAGGTGTTTGAGGGAAGAACAGCAATTTATGTTTTTTCTATATTCACACAAATTAATATTAAAGCTGGATTATAAGTGAGAAAAAACACAAGACTGATGTTCATGTTTGCTGGTAAATCTACCTCAGGTGACTGAAACTGTAACTGCCATCCCTTTCACTCCACTCAAAGGGCTACTGTCCAGTATCAAGGATGACTGAACTCAGCAGAAATTTGGACCAAAACTACCACAATTCACAGCCCACTCTACAGCCAAAACTGGTGACAGACTGAATATGAGAGACTTCCCATTTTCTCCAAGCTATGAATATTCACAACTTCAATATACTCCATGCTTCACAAGTACCTGTCTTGGAGACAGTGAAACTAGTTGCAAGGACCATTCGTAGCTGTCACCTAACAGATACATGCACGAATACACTAATGTTTGAATTTTGAAAACTAAGGATAGAAGGTTTTATTGCATGTTCAATTCCTACTGTAAGAGAAAATGAATCAAAAATCTTATATCCATGCAAATATATTTATGGGTAATATTTTTACAAAAGGAAAAATAGATGTGACTTAGATGCGTAATTATCGCAAGCAGGAGTTATCCCCACACGAGCAGGAGTCATCACACAAAAATGAAGCTGAGCAGGAGTAATTTCACCTAAATCTTGTTGTGAAAAGTTAGACTTGGGTTCTTAATTATCCAAGCACCCTTTATCATCAGTGTTGAAGTGAGGAGAGGCAAATATTACCAAAGAGAGAATATGTTCAAAAACAGGCACCTGAAGGAAATGGGGTGAATGATAATCAGGATATCAGTGACTTGGCAGTATCTTCATCCAGGCAAGGTGACCAGTTGAGCCCACATATCTGACCTCTGGGTTCTTAAAGCAAAAGAGAAAAACAAGTCTGTTTTTAGTACTTCCACTGAAGCTAAAAATATAAGTGATGCTTTAAGTATAATTGGGACAGTTTAGACTACCATACTGATTAAAAATCCAGGAAAAGTTCCTAGGGATTACTCCTTGAACATATGCATCACAGGATGGTTATTTTTCATCCCTGGCATGATTTTGGCCTCTGCCAGCATTTTCCCAGATAATTCCCAAACACAGACACAGTGTCAGGCGTTGCCAGGAAGCAATCCCAAAGAGCAGTTTGAATGTCAACACTCTGTTGTGGAAGATAAAGAGCATTCAAGAGTACTGATACAAACTGTGATATTCCAGCTGGTCTCAGGGCCAGGGGGCAGCCCAAGGCACATCCAAAGTAGTGATAGCCTTAGAGCAAATGAGGGAAAGCAATGAGTACTAGGATTGCCTATAAATGGACACACACTGGAGTATTACATCCAGTTCTTGTCTCCTTGTTTCACAAAAGAGGTAAAAAATTGGCTAGGATGTGGAGGAGAGCCACAGTAATTATCGTAAACCTTGGAAGAGAGCCTTGAAATAAGAGATTAAAGGGGTTCAGTCTGCTGAATTTAATAAAAACATCCTGAGATGAGTTCAGTGATTACAACGTGCAAGTATCACCACAAGGAGAAAATACTGAATAGCAACAGCAGTACTCTCATCTCATACAAAAAGGCATAATGAGAGGTGAAAGCTGGAAGTGAAAGCCAGACAAATTCAGGCAAGAATCAAACCACACATTTTTTAGAGTGAGAGTGATAACCGTTGGGTGCACTTCCAAAGGAAGCGATGGATTCTCCCAACTACTGATGGATTCAGATCTAGATTGAACGTTGTTCTAGAAGATAAGCCTTAGCCAAACACGAATTGCTGGACTTGACATAGGCTAACTGGGTTAAATTAAATGGCTTGTGTCATTCAGGAAGTCAGACTAAATCATCTAAGGGCCTTTTCTGGCTTTAAAAAAATCTATGGATCTATAAAATGCAACCATGTAACTATGTATTCTAGTCCAAGAATAACATGTTTTGATAAAATAAGATTTCCATAGTCCAGTGCTATGTTAACAGACACAATTCCAAGAGATCAGACTATAGTTTTAAAATTGGAAATGAATATAGCATGATGACATGGTGATGTTAATAACAATACCAATTCCCCATGTGTTTCCAGGATCAGTACATATAAATTGAAGTAAAGGCAGAGGAATTTTAGCACTATAAAACTACTAAGAGAAAATGCGTTTCAGCTTTCCAGACTGTGAATGGTCTCTGAATGTCATCGATGTAAATTGAAAAATCACATCTATCCTGTTAACACTTGAAGAAGGAAGGGGCATTTTTGGCTATGCTTATTCCACCCAGTTACAGAGTTACAGGGTGCCAGCCTAACCACTGAAATTCAATCATCTGCGCTGTTCAATAGTTCAGGTGCTTCTTGGTATGGTTTTGGCTCCAGCCAACTAATGCTTTCTGAAATAACTCTTTGCATCAATCAGGAGTCAGCATGGGCCAAGGACACGCTTAGAAAGCCATTTGGATGTACCATATGGTAACATGAACATTGTCCCACATCCCATTCAGCCTGAGGTTAAGGAAACAGGTCATGACACTAAGTGCCTAGCAATACAGGTGCAGCCAGCGAGTTCAGTCTCAGCTGCCCTGAAGAAAAAGAGCTGAGCTCTCAATTCATTCCCTATCTTTGCCACAAAAATATTTAGACTGTATATATTTTCATTTCACATATGAATTACCTTGATCTATCTCTGAGGAAAATCACTATTTTACAAACCACTCAACTTGAACCATAGCACTATTTGAAGTGACCTATCAAGGCCAGGTCCAGTTAAAAGCCAGAAGTGACTATAAACGAGGCACACTCAATATTTTTATTCTAGATCTTTAGACGAGTGGAATTTGAGTCCAAAATAAGGAACGCCAAGTTAGGCACTGTGGAAAAATCACTCAAAACACATTAAGAAAGGATTGCATTATCTTGAGCATCACAATACCAACCTCTCCCTAGAATTTAAACACAAGGTAAAAGGGAATGCCTCCATTTACTCATAGCTCGGGATTTGCTTCTCAAGGCATAATAATGGTCATTTTGCTTCCAGATAAAGCCACTCAATACTCTTTCTTTCATATTACAGCAAGATGAGGCAAACTAACTAATATAATCATGAAGCAGTTAGATCTTTTGCCTGATAAGTGGGAATATCCTTATCTGAAGATAATTTTGTCTCAGATTAGGAACTAGGAGAGTTCCTTAACCACAAAGCTACTGGTCACAGCATGCAGATGTCCCACAAAAGTCGCAGCCTTATTTCCCAGCAGGAACACAAGTTTCATGAGGTTGAAAAGGGACCTTACAGGAGCAAACACAATTACCATCAGAACAAGGATACCAACCTAGGGATGGATGCCCAGTGCTCTGGTCCCATCTGAGCTATGTGTAAGTGTTGAATTAAGTGGGCTAAAGTCCAAATAGAACTGAAGTGAATAAAACCATGAAGAGAATGAAAACAAAACATCAGACTCAAGGAAAATGCTTAATATAGGTAAAGGCACAATGAATTTGGCATATATGTTCCTTAATGCTGTTCTAATTTTAAACAGCCCATTGTACTGTGCTGTTGATAGCCTTGTGTGAGCCATCCAGGGTTCAGCCAACTCAGCTGCATGATCAGTGAAGAGACAATGCTACCACACACAGGGTTATTTGGATTAGTGAATACCATACGCAAGTAAATCATCTGCCAGATGGCATCGGAAGAAAGCTGCAACTCTCTCACTTTCATTTCCACAGCAGCAAACAATGTTCCATGTTTCAAATAAACTCTTCCAGATGAGTAAAAGATAAACTTTCTGGTGCTTTTTTCTTGGTCTTCCCTTTGACTTCAGGTTTTTTTTTCTTTAAAAAGAGAAAAAATGAACAAAAAACCCAGAAAAAACCTCCCCACCTACTCTGATTGAGTTATATTAATGAAAAATCCCAGTTTAGACCACCGCAGTACAAAGCTGTCCCTCTAGGCAGCATCAAAATTCCATGCTATTTACTGAACAAAAGGCAAAAATGAAACACAATATTTTCATTCATCAACTTCTGTCAACAGAACACTTAAAAATGAACACCTACCACATTAAGCCATTTCCTGTCATTTTATGGGTTTTCCACAGTGAAGAATTGTGCCACTTTGTTGAAACATGGATATTTTAACATTTTGTGCAATTTTAACCCTTTTTAACAAAATAGCAAGTATCTAAAATTAAAGAAACAGAACATCCCCCCCCCAAAAAAAAAGCAGAAACTACATAATTGTCATCAAAGCTTTTTGATTATCCTTTATGAGTTTTCAAGTTGCCCCAGATGACAGCTCGTTATCTCTTGTTCTATTCTATTGTTCCAAGATCCCAGTCTTAGAACAATGCTAATACAATTAGTTCATTATATCACCTTGCTACTATATAAGAAATTATGATTTTTGAATTTTTCCACCAAAGGCAAAATTTTATGAACAAAACCCTCCATAAAACAGGCTTACATTTTTATTTTTTTTTCAATATCTGTGGTGATGTATCCAAGATGCATTTAGGCCTCTGAAGACTTGCAGGAGGGCAGACTGAAGGAAAAGGATGCTCTAGTCTCTTCCTCTTTCCAAGTATTTTCAAAGCCAGATGAAGTGTCAAGCAGCTACAGCGATCAATGACTTCAACCAGACCTGTAGGATCTCAGCCTTTCAGAAGAGCAAGTGGGTTGTACTGAAGCAATTTTCAATTTACTATGTTGTAGTCATGGGACCTACAGTGCTGCATACAACAGGCCCTCAGGGCAGGCTGAAGTCTAAAATACCTATGCACGTACACTGGAGAAGGTGTTTCTGTAAATGAGTATATAGAATGATATCAAATCTACTTGTTGCAGGGCATGCAGTTTCTGAGCCTCCAGATACGTCATTTGTCTTTTTGCAGATGCTCTTCACAATCCTTTTCTTGAAGCATCTAGAAAGACCCTGGTATAGCTTGCCTCAAGGCAAGATGGCATTTGCAGAGTGGATGGTCATGCAGTGACTTAGAAGGACCCAGGACACTGATCTACTGTTGGAGAAGGTTGCAACAGGACTTAGACAAACTGAAATAACATCAGTCATCACCAGACAGCAGTCCAGGTGGCAAACTGGCAGACATCCCAACAACTGCAGAGATGGGATGACATTTCTTTGGGGAAAAAACACACACACTTCTGGAGAATATACAGGATATATATATATCCTGTATATATGGATACATACATAGCACTGCTACCACAACCCCCACAATTCCATAATTTGTGAAGTATTTCTTTAAAAATGCCATGCACACAGAGAAGTGCATAAAGCCTCATTCATCAAGCTTGAACAAATCATCATCCAACTGGCTGTAAGGGCTCTACTGTCCAAACCCAAAGCTGGGAGATCAAGATCAGCAAAAATATTTAGGTCTTTTAGTGGGACCATGATTCCAGATTGCTTGCTTTGGCCATGCAGCAGATGGTGAGAAAAGGTCAGTACCTTGCTAAAGTGATTATTAGAGATTTTGAGCATGTGACATCCTTCTGAATCTTTCATGGCAAATAAGCTATCGATTCTTTGCCTTATATAGACTAATTAAGTTTCTTTCACATTATCTGAAAGGAAATGATCATTCTTAAATGTAGAAAGAAAGGGCTATCAACCTTGATAGGTGGTCAGTGTGCCAGGCTTCCCCCAAAAAGGCAATTAGGAAAGCACTCATTTCTCCATGTTACATAGGACATTTGGAGTTAATTAACTATTCAAAATAATTTCTCTGATCTGAATCCAGTTACGACAGGTGTGAGGCTGCTAGTGGTAGCTAAAGCAGTAAGTCTAGAGGGAGGTCGTCATTTTCTGTTATGAGAAATAGCAGCACCATTCTGGGACAGATCAAAAATAATAATTCAACTGTGGAGGCCTCCTGGATCGTTTTGCAAGTCAATTACTCTCTAAATGATTAGTTTGGAAAAAGTTATGTGAAAAAGGGAACAGGCCTTCCATTTTAAAGTTATTTGTATGACTCTTGCAAGTTGTTTATTTTCTTTATAGCCTTAGGTGGAAAGAAATTAAGTGTGCTTGAAGTGGGAATTATCCACATTTTTCAGCAAAAGCATAATCACGCCGCACATTCACAGGGCTCAGGCTTTGAAGCCTGTGAAGCATTCACTTAGTAGGAAGCTTAGGCAAACCAGCCAACTGCTGAAGAGAGGAGAGTTTAAATACTTCTGTTTTTATTGCATCATGGAAAAAATGATCATTTATCTCATTAAGATGGAGAATTTTTACTGGAGAACCCCCACTGGGTTTATAGCTTGCCTGCTGGGTTGACTGGAGCAACTGAAAGAGCAAAGTTGTCCCTTTGCCGGGGGATAGATGTTGGCCTTTGTGGCAATGTGAGGAAGGTAAATTGGTGACAGATTCAGAGTATTTTTTTTAAAGTGTGTAAGTCTCCCTCGGCTTAAACAGATGGGGCATATAAAATAAATACATGCAACTGCAATTTAGTTCACTTGCAGAAACCTCAGCTATAATAGCTACATATGTGCAGAGAGACTGGCTCATAGTTAAGCCTGTGACTGGGAATCAAAATAAAGAAATAAATAAAAACGAAATTTTTCTTTCTTAAATTGTCTGTCCATGAGGGAAGTTGGTTACAGGGGTGCTTTCAAAAGCACCATAGCCAAAGGTGAATAAAACATACTGAAGAAGCAGACAAGTGCTCCCCTTAAGACGCTTGAATCCTGTTTCTCTTGACCATTGCATGGAGATGATTCCTCCCCTCATCTATGCCTGTGTATTCTTCAGCTGCAAAAGCACTGTGGGTATTCTACACCTGGATGTGGCTTTAAGCAGCTGAGCTCAACACTGATCTCAAGCCCTACAGCTCTGTCCCCAGCCCAGTGCCTCATTGCATACCACAGCAGCACAGCAACTAGTGACACTCCCGTGCTAACAAGCCACTCTCCTTGACTTAGCTCCCTGGTAAATCAGTGACAGCTCTTTCCGTCCATCTTTTAAAATGAGAGATTAAACTGAGGAGATGTGGAGAGCAGAGGAGAGGAGGCGAGAGGAAGGGAGAGGAGGGGAGCAGAGGGAAGGGGAAAGTTGCTTCCTCAGCCAAAATGCTTGGTTCTAATCTAGACCGGGTAAGCATTACTCAGTATGGCTCTTCTTTGGTTTTGAACTTAGATATTTTTAAGATCTGTTGACCTGGTATGGAAGCAATCAAAGCTTTCTTGTCCACAGTGGTTAAACTACATTCAACCTTGAAAGTGACAACTTTTACTTATTTCATGTGTTGAAAAAAGCCTACCTTTCAGAAAGACCCTAGCAATCCATCCTTTCAAATTGTTTTCAGGTAATATTAATTCATTAATATTCCATTAGGAGTCTATTAAGGATTACTCTTCTCTGGAACAAGGGTTGTAATTTAGTTATGATTACAGGAATGCAATCCCTTTCTGACAATGGCTCTTATTTTCACAATGTTTCAAAAGAACATAAAAAAAACAACAACTGGTAGATGTATGAAGTATGGCACAACTGGGACTTCCTATTCTGCATTTCTTATTCCAGTACACATCCACCTTTGCTTTTTTTAAGGCAAGTGTACATCCTATGTTGGTCATTCAGGCTAAAAATTACACATCTCTCTGCTCTGCAGGCAGTTTCAGTGGAGTTCTTTACTACAGTATTTTCATGTTACCCCTCTTCTCTATTCTCCACCCTTGCATCTGAGGCTTTCCTTGCAAGTGATATACATGTTTCAGCAGAGAAATAATACAGTAGTGTTCCTATAATAATTGCTACAGTAGTATTGAAACACAAACCTGAGTTTGGCTCAGCTCCTCTGGATCTCTTTATATATAAAATATGTTAATGAACGTTTCATTGTTCAACTACCTGTTAAAGGTGCTGCATGCAGCCATTTGTAAGTATTAAAATGAAAATGTGAAATGCAACTCTGAAGATCAAAGCAGGACTTCTCTAAACACATAGCACAACTCCCTTTGGCATGCCTTGGAGAGCTCTGTCAACACTTAAAAGAGTATGGTCTGACAACACATCTCCCTCCACACCTTGCCTTACAGTGAGCAGTGTAAAGCTCAACACATTACATGATTTTAAAAGCCTGCCCTGCTTTGTAGCTTGCATTCTGATTTTCTGGAATGCTGCTGCTTTCTGCCCCACATGTGTCACTTGCCCACCATACTCTTTCTAGTGAAGGGTAAGGTAAGGTCAAGTCCACTCCACTGTGCAAAACCTAAAACATGCTGACAGTCTGAGGAAACAATCAGAGAAAGAACCTAAAAAATTTAGTTGATTGCCACCTGAAGTGCAGAACTGATGTATTTATAAGTAAGAAACTACTGAATACATCATTTATAATTGATTCTCTTTCAAGTAATATTAACATAGGTAACAAAATCATTTTTCCATATTTATACTATGCATCTTAACTACTAGAACTTTTTAATAATGTAGTGCAAAACAAACCAAAAGCCAATATGAACCTGAAAGTTACAAGAATTAAGAAAATAATCAGTACTGATTCATACAATACCTGTGTATTTATTTGGAGCCCATTCTATTTGTACCAACCCCACACAACATGCTCCCTAAACTAACACAGGTTCATCTTCTGCTTTAAAACAAGGTTTCTGTAGCAAAGCTGCCAGTTTCTGATACATCTCGCACAATGAAAGAATAAATGCTTTTTTAAAAGATTTTATTAAAGAATATTCAGTCAGCTGTATGAGACAGATTTATGGAATCCCATTACTTATTAAAGTGCCATCAGTCAAGGCAAACACACACTGAGAAGCATATTCTCTTAAGTCTCATCTGGGTGAGGTCTTAAAAACTTTGTATGCACACAATTCAGCCCATGCAAAGCCCTATAAAGACCATTAATACATCTTGAAACTACCTTTTTAATGAAAACCAAGGTTTCAAGAAACAGCAAGTTCAGTATACATTAAAATAAAAATACAGCTTGCACAACCAAGTGTACTTACACACTGAACAGCAGCAACACCACTAAAAATAGCTGACTGTGCTTCACAGCAAAACTACGTATGGCTCAATAATTTTTTTCACTGAACCACGCGGCTGTCAAGCCTTTGAACAGCACTCAAAGGCCTCAACAACTACAGTGCAAGATATCAGAAGACTCTTTATTCCATTTTTCATTGCAATGCCTCAGAAAAAAGGCCACAATTCTATTATTTTCAAATAAGTTTTTACATGTGTTTCACTATAAGTACCTTCCATTGTCCAGGCTGACTACAAGTAGTGGAAAATAAGAAATATGCATATATATTGCAAAACACAGTTCTGTTTAGTTTTTATTTGTAAAGTATGAGTTTCCAAGCAGATTTAACTAGAAGTTACATTCACACCCACAAACTGTATTTCAGGCTCTTGTGAATGCCTGTGTCTACTGAGGATTGTCCTTTATTTCAAAACAGAGTTCTGACATAAACCACTCCCGTATTTCATACTTATTGAGCAAAATATTCTCTATTCCCACAGCATTTAAAGTGAGAATTTCATTGCTGCAAAAAGGCATTGCACAGTTATCTGCATTCTGTTTTGCAGACACCCCTTGGCACTTACTTCAATAAGCCAACCATCACTTCACTGATATCCCACAATTTTCTTGCAACCGAGTCATCCATGGCTTTAGGCAGGAGTTCTTCCTCTTTGCAGTCTCCAAAATACTTTCCTGACACGCCTTCAACATCAGGAGAAGAGGCCAAATAAATAGAGGTCTGGGCTCCTTCCAGAGGCGTTTTGAAGAAAGCCCATGACACCAAGTTGAACAGGGGTTTGGCCAACAAAGGAATATTCACATGTCTGCCTAGATTTGTTCTGACAATCCCAGGATGAAGAGAGTTGACGGTGACTCCTGTGCCTTCCAACCGACGGGCTAGCTCCCTTGCAAATAATATATTAGCCAGTTTACTTCGACTGTAGCAAAAGCTTTTATTGTAACTTATTTCACTGTTCAAGTCTTCAAAGTTGATCTCTCCGTATTTGTAAAGCTTTGAGGATACTACAACAACCCTGCTTGGAGCAG
This sequence comes from Campylorhamphus procurvoides, assembly GCA_013396655.1. Classification (NCBI taxonomy): domain Eukaryota; kingdom Metazoa; phylum Chordata; class Aves; order Passeriformes; family Dendrocolaptidae; genus Campylorhamphus; species Campylorhamphus procurvoides. The sequence goes on along the minus strand of WBMV01016876.1, from coordinate 3,008,072 downwards.
AATTTTTGAGAAGGCCCAGAAGAAGGTTGGTGAGCAAGAAGTGACCCAAGTGGTTTACACCAAATTGCATCTCAAAACCATCCTCTGTCTTCATGTACGGACACTGGAATATCCCTGCATTATTTATCAGAACATCCAGCCTTGACTCTTCCTTTAAATAGAAAAGAAAAAAATCATTCAGTTTTAGAACTGTCACGAAAAACATACTACTATACTTAATATTTCTCACTGACCCTTGTTAGAAAGAAATAATTTCACTCCTAATTTTCTAAATTGTAACTTTCTGATATCCTTTTAAAGCATTGCTGAAAAAAACCCGCTGAGTACTTGACCCCAGTAAGACACACATACATGAAAGTAGGTCTGTATCAACTTCTAACACAGGCAGAGAACACAACCATCTGCTTCTACAGGAGCAGCTTTTTCTGCAGCAATTCAGTGATAATTTACTTTTGTGACACATTTTTTTCCCCTCTAAAAAGTAACCTATTGCACTGCAAAAGGACACACAATTTATGGCAAACCTGTCCTACAGCAGAAGGGTCCACTGTGCAAAAGGCATGCAAACATGGAACACGTGTCAGCTCAAAGAATTAACGTCAGAGCTGAAGAGGAACCATTGCATCACAGACCCACCAACTCACTGGGATGATGTTACGAAAAACTTTTCAAAACAATGTTCTCATGATTTTAAACACTTCACTGTGCTGTTTGGTGAGAACTCTGGAGCAGGACTCATAGAAAAATAACATTCATACAATTTGAATCCAGCAGATCTAGTCAAGAACTAAGGGACTGAGGCTTGAAATATGCATGAGGTGCTCAGCACATGCCATTTGGTGGATCAGTATTCTGGTTCAAGTCAGTAAAAAATATACTCAAGGACCTATGTAACACACTACAGAATCAGGAAATGTAAGTAATTAACAGAGAGGATTTAAACATTTGTATCATGCACTTCATGCTCCAGAATCCACTCAAAAATTAAGAGCTCTCCCATTTACCCAAAACTTTTCCAAAAAATACAGATTAAAGTAAGCTGCTGCCTAAATAAGCTCTGAATTCAACACTTTCACCCACCTCTGACAAAAGACTGTGAAAGCATCATTTATGCTTGCATGAATCAGAAGCAAATGTATTCACTTTTTCCAGAAAGAGCAGCATGAGTTTTCTTTAAACTCAATGCAGGGACTGGAAGGCTAGATAATTTTGGGTCATTTTGATGATAAAAATAGAGAACCTCATAAATGAATTCTGCACCATTTGCCTTTTATTTCACTGCTATTAGCGGCAATGATATAAAGAGAACAAAACCCAAATCTACAGTTGGCATTCAGTTAAAGGTCCTGGCATCCGATCACTCAAAACTTCAAGTACTTCAATTTCAGAACTGATTTACGTGGGACTTGAGGCTGCTCAGTGTTTCATATAATTGGGTCCCTGAGGAGTGATCCAAGGAGCATCAAACTCAACTCCTCCTCTTCACCTAAAGGGACACAGTGGTCACTATTGCTGAATCAGGACAGGAATGAAGAAGTACTGACTGCACATTTGCTCACTGAAGTGAACCTTCTTTCTTTAGAGAAAAATACCCAACTGGAGGATTTATTTTGCAAGACTTAAGGCTTCAAGGAGCAAGACCTCCACATGTGCCATTTTCTGAAACTCCTACCTCTAATAACCCATATTAATGTGATCAACGCAACGCAGGCTGCTACTACCACCAAGTGCAAGTACAGCAGAGTGCACAAAACGTTGCTTCGATGGGCAATGCTATTCCTTGTAGCCTCTGAGCCCACTTACATTTCTCCATTTTCCCGTGTTCCAACATCTCAAAGTCTTTTTTTTTTCAGTGAGACTAGGGAGTGAAAGATGTATTTCCTCTTGGTTGTTCAAAGTAAAGCTTGCACAAATACGGCTACGCAGTGGGAGTACATTGTTTCCCAATCCTGCCAATGTTTAAATCCTTTCTATGTCAAATAAAAACCAACAAAACCCCCCAAGTAACAGCTCCAAAAATTAGGGAAGTTAAGTAACGTGGACTTTGGTGAAAAAGCTCTTTAAAGTATTTTTTGAGCTTGCATCCCGTTTCATTCAGGTGCTTTTGGAATTGCTTTGAAAATGCAAGTTAAAATACAGGTATCAGCAACACTCTGCAGGTAACACACTACCTTTTCTTTACCCATTTCTCACTCACAAGCTGTTTGTACTGGCTTTAGCAATAAAGAGACGCTAACAAATTCACTTTTTTATATATTTTGTACTATAAGTTATATAATTCTGAGAAGTTAGTATGTTCTTTTTGGTATTTGTTTATTATACATGTTTTATATCCTTTTGTGTTTTCCCGTAACACTGAAGCAAGATTACACTTTATGACTGGATTCATGTATGAATGTATGACTACAGTGTCCCAGTAGAGAATTTAAAACTTGACATTTGTTTTAGAAAAGCTGTTTGAAAATTAATGCAATAAAGTCCCTCTGTTTTCTTGCCTCTCACAACAATATCTGAGTATCTTTCAAGTACTTAACAGGCACTTCTCTGAACAGCAGCACAATTTGAGCCTGGTTTCCCATGACTTTGTGTCTCATGGCTTGAGTAGCAGCTAGATGTGGTGAGATCAAAGTCCCAAAAGAGGCTTGCTGTGGGAATGAAATAATGCCTCCAACAGTGCCTATCTCTGCTCTCTGATGTCTAGTAACATTCTCAAACTCATCCAATGGCATTTCTGTCGGGTAAAGCAACTGGATGTCCCTGTCCTCCTTAAACTCAGGTTTTCAGGAAATCTGCAGGAACTATTTATTCAAAAATATTTATCAACTAGACTCAGCTAGTGGTGGCTGAGAGATGGAAAATTCTTGGGGTGGGGATGGGCAATCTGAGGAAGGGGTAGAAGGCTGTGTGGAGCATTTGAACAGTGCAATTCTGAACTTCTGTTTTTCCTGGAGACTAAGCTGAGCTGTAACACCAATTTAATGCAACGGCAGTTAATTAAGAGAGAAAGGAAGGCAAATAACTTAGCTCCCACAGAAACAAGCGCTTCCTTTTCAGACCTGGGAAGGTCTAGAATATTTTGAACTAGCACAGGCCAAACCAGTGCGAGCTTCATTCCTCCACGCGCCAATTCACGGCCAGTTTGCTTACACCCTCCTCCCAAGCCCAGCGGTGGCCTCCGCGCCATCCCGTGCCCCCACCCCGCGCTGCCGAGGGAGGAATAGCCCCCTCGGACACGGAGGCGAGCCCAGGGGCCGACAGGGACACCCAGGGGCCGACAGGNCCGCCGCCATGCCGGGAGGGGGGGCCGCGGGGCCTGCCGGGGCTTGTTGTCCGAGCCGGCCGGGCGGGCACACGGGGCGGCGGGCAGGGGAGGAATGTGGGCCCTGCTGCCCTCGGTGGGGCACACACACCCCAGGGGGGCCCTGCTGCCTTCGGTGGGGCACACACACCCCAGAGGGGCCCTGCTACCCTTGATGGGGCACACGGAGGGACTCACACACCCAAAGGGGGCCCTGCTGCCCTCAGTGGGGCACACGGAGGGGCTCACACACCCCAAAAGGGCCCTACTGCACCTCAGCCGCACCCTGGCAGGTGGAGGGAAACCTCATGAGGTTCAGCAAGGACAAGTGTAGGGTTCTACACCTGGGGAGGAACAGCCCTGGGTACCTGTACAGGCTGGGGGCTGACCTTCCAGAGAGCAGCTCTGCAAAGAAGGACCTGCGAGTCTTGGTGGGGAACAAGTGATTACGAGCTGGCAGTGTGCTTTGCTGCCAGGAGGGCCAGCAGGGCGAGGGAGGTGATCATGCCCCTCTACTCAGCCCATCCAGAATGCTGTGTNCCCGCCGCAGGCCCGGCCGTACCTGCAGGACGCGGTGGCAGAAGGCGCGCACGGAGCGGAGCGAGGCCAGGTCCAGCTCCCGCACCACCAGCTCGCCCTCGCCCTCGGCCCGCTCGCCCACCTCGGCCCGGATCTCTCGGGCTGCCCGCTCGGCCCGCGCCCGGTCACGGCAGCCCATGATGACGCGGGCCCGCATCCGCAGCAGCTCGGCCGCCGCGGCCCGGCCCAGCCCGCTGTTGGCGCCCGTGATGATCACCGTCTTGCCCCGCATGGAGCCCGCGGTGAGGGTGCGGGCNCACACACCCCAGAGGGGCCCTGCTACCCTTGGTGGGGCACACGGAGGGACTCACACACCCAAAGGGGGCCCTGCTGCCCTCAGTGGGGCACACGGAGGGGCTCACACACCCCAAAAGGGCCCTACTGCACCTCAGCCGCACCCTGGCAGGTGGAGGGAAACCTCATGAGGTTCAGCAAGGACAAGTGTAGGGTTCTACACCTGGGGAGGAACAGCCCTGGGTACCTGTACAGGCTGGGGGCTGACCTTCCAGAGAGCAGCTCTGCAAAGAAGGACCTGCGAGTCTTGGTGGGGAACAAGTGATTACGAGCTGGCAGTGTGCTTTGCTGCCAGGAGGGCCAGCAGGGCGAGGGAGGTGATCATGCCCCTCTACTCAGCCCATCCAGAATGCTGTGTCCAGTTCTGGGCTCCTCGGGACAAGAAGGACAAGGAGAGGGTCCAGCAGAGGCCACAAGGATGATTAGGGAGCTGGGCCTGTTCAGTCTAGAGAAGACAAGACTGAGAGGGGATCTCATTAATTCATATAAATATCTCAAAAGCGGGTGCCAAGAGTGTGGTGCCCAGGGACAGGCCAAGGAACAATGGCCATTAACTAAAACACAAGAAGTTCCACCTCAGCATGAGGAAGGACTTCTTCACATTGAGCACTGGAAAAGGCTGTCCATGGAGGTCATGGAGCCTCCTTCTCTGGCAGTGTTCCAAATCCACCTGGACACCTTCCTGTCCAGTGTCACCTGCTCTAGGTGACCCTGCCTTGGGGGTCGGACTAGAGGATCTTCAAAAGTCCCAGCCCTAACAATGCTGTGATTACACATACCAGAACATTCACTGACAGCTTGGTGGCCTTCCTGGCCCCAGTGTGGGCCCAAGGGTGACTCAAAGCATACTGCAGGTCATGGTCAGAGGTAGCTCTGCAGGGCTGCCTTACAGAATAGCGTGTCCTTCCCCAACGCCAAGGCCATGTTGCTGATAGAAATGCCCATGCTAACTCAATTAGTGCTGGAGCTAAGAGGCACCAAACTGCTTCTTAATCCCTGAATGGCCAAGCTTGTTCTTGCTTTTCATCCTATACTGACTCCTGAAATGTGGATGGGTGTTGTCTGGGAGAGATAAAGCTGGTCTGGGTCAAAACTAAGGCAGGAATTGTTCCAATAGTTTTAGATTTATAAAGACGTCTGTCCGAGTCTGGTAGAAGGGAGGCTGCTGGCAGAACATATGCATGCATTCACTCACCTCACAAGCACACTCACAATCAGTGCCTCTTAAATATTAGCATGGTACATCCAATATCTATACACAGAAAGCCAGGCACTGGCTCTGATGCTGGGTTTTGCCAGAAGCTGGTCTATTCTGAGGCACCAGTTTAAAGTGTGGTACTAGTTCACAAATGCACATGGTGTGGGATCCCTCAAGTTGCTGGTTTGTCCAGCATCTCACAATGAGATTGAACCTCTTCAGTTGTTGGCTTTGAGACCCTTGGGCCCCTCAGCCCTGACAACTTTGTTTTGAATCCTTAACCCAAGACCTGTTTTCAGCCATCAACTTCATTTCATGTCTCCAGACTCTGCCATTACTAATGAAACCAACCATCTGTTGCACTTGTCGTGTTTAGTGACTGCAGGCCAGTGCAAGTTAGAGGATCTGGCAGAGGAGCGCACAGAGAGTACCTGAGGGTCCTCCTCAGGGTGTAGAAGCCTTCTGAATCCCGCATCCTTAGAACAGATCAGGGTCCAAAACACATGCTATAATACCTGTGATGATGACCATCTCCAAATTTCCATCTGAAATATTTTGTCTCCTGCAGATGGTTGTTTCACTATGCATGACATGCTAGCCTGGAAACTGAAAGGGTGTCTTAGAGGTATGAAGGAACTAGGGAATATGGATTTATTATGTCTTCGTAGCTGGTGAAAGGTATGTAACACACTCTGAGGGTATGTTCTTCTGTTAAAAAAAAAAAAAGAAAAAAGAGAAAAACATAAAGCAAAGTCACCTTCAGAATCTCATTTCTAACATTTTTGTCCACGGGGATTGGTAGGAGACATTCCTATTTGTCTTACCTGGATCGTAATGTGGTGCAGGAACCTGAAAGCTGAGGGAACAAGAACTGGCTTTGCCTGAAAAAGTTCTGTTTCCACACAGAATTCATCTATGTTATCTTTAATCCTCTTCTATGTTTTTCCTGGGATGACACTTTTTTTTTTCATGAGTCTGTCCTACAGTGTTGTAAACAGGCTGATAAGACAGGACAGTCCTCTCTATTCCCCTCTTTCTGTTGTTTTAACAGTAAGAGGCTAAGGGTTATGAGGTGCCAGGGCATAAACTCATGGTATTCTCATGAGCGTGAGAGGCAAGAAATTTTTTGTTGAGCTTTGTTGTTGTTTGCTTGTTTGTTTTGTTTTGTGGACTGGAATGCTATTAAGAGACAATCCTCTTCTATGTCTACAAAAATAGAAAACACTTTCCCTCAGCTCCCATCCCATTTCAGAGAATTTCCTTGAAAAAGCTTATTTCAGTCCACTAGCCAAGCTGTGCCTTGGAGCAGAAGAAAATAATTTTAACAGGCAGAGACTGCTTGGCAAGCCCAAGTCTCCCCAAACATCCAGATTAGTCTGGAAGGACCTTGTGTGAACGAATGAGGCTCACTCACCCACCATGCTGCCAGCTGGATATGCAGAGAAGCAGCCGTTGAGCCTGGGACAATTGCCTGACAATTAAAAGGCAGTGTATAATCTGAATATCTAAGGGCATTTTGCTCAGCTAACTTAGGAGAAGTGATTGTGGACAGTTAACACCAACTTCTGAACTTCAATGTCAATTTGAATTCTATGACTAAGAATGTAAATTCTACTATGTACATTTAATGTGAACTCTTTTTCATGCATGCCTTAGTGCTGTCAGGAATGGCACTCTAGTACTGTACGTGTACAGACAAGAACTGGAAGCTCCTAACTATGTCCTGGCCAGGAGGTTTTATTCTTGCTATAGGTGGATGACTAATTGGAAATAAAGGTAAACATAACAGACCAAATAATTCAGATTCCAATCTATTCACTGATTTACATGCTTTACATGAGACTCACCTCTGGACCCCACAGGGATCAAGGATCCCATTAGCCTTTTTCAGTATCAAGATGTAATTGTTATGTTCAATGAGAGTCAAGTGCCTGTTTCCTGCACCCAACCCATATGGGTGTAACAATGCATGGATGGAGAACAGCTGATCCATGTTCTGCTTCAATAAAGCAGGACTGGTCTTCCTGAAATTTGCAGCCATGCTTTTGTGGTAAAGGTACACACACAATTCATATTCCACAGCTAAGGAATATTTTTGAATTCCTTGTGGGATCGGAGCTCTCACATAGAAACATCTGCTAATAACATTTTTCATAATCTCCATTTGGCGAGGTAACTCTATCCCATCCTGGCAGACAATGACCAGGCCTCAGTTATTCATGTCTTCCTCACCTCCTGGCTGGACTGGGAAATGTGATACGTTTTGGGCACAAAGCCTTTAGCACTTAGGAAGTTCCAAGTACACCAGAAATCTGCAGTGCATCCCATCAACAACACATATTGGTGTGAACACTTGAAAACTTTTCCAATGGTCTCAATTTGTCTTTCATGTAGGATCAAGGCTTTTGCCTTTGCTTCCAAAGAACTTTGTGGCTTGGACCCAGAATATTAAAATGATTGCCTATGTTCCTGAGAGGGAAACAATAATTAATGCAGTGAAGCTTTCTGCAATAATGGGACAGTTCGTCTGGACATAGAAACCAAACTTTCTCAGAGGTTAACCTGAGATTCTGTACCAAAATCCCTGAGGAACAACAGATCATCACAAGCCTGATTCACCATTTCTACTCCCACTGCAAAGCACATTCTTTTGGTTTTTTTTTACTTTCTGGTATAAATACACCACAACAATAAAAAATAAAACAGGACAGTTGTTCCACTAGGGAAAGAGAAAAAACACCACCTGACAGATGTTAGTGCTGTCATTTGGATATCACTTATCACACTGATACACAGGAACTTAGCATAAAAGAAGTAAAGTAGACCTATGGTGTAAATTTGAAGTCATGTAGCAATAGGCACCTGTCCCCTGGAAACCCATTTGTAGTTGCCAAACTGAGTTCACTGAAATAATGGAACAGCTGTAAATCCTAAGGGAATCTAGTTAAGAAGCAAATAGTTCCATCGAAAGCATTATTTCTGGGTAGATTCTCTGCTATTACAAAAGATTCAGCCTTTGTCCCAGTCAAGATACAGCATCTCAGACTTCTACCCAGCTCTGTGAAATATGTTGGGACTAGGTGAGACCGCCAGCTTTCTCTCTTAAATTTGGCTGAAAGTGGTCACTTCTGGTTCTAAGCATCAGGAAGATGCTGATTACACAAATTCTTCCTAGGAAATTATGCTAAAGCCACTACATAGAAAAATGACAATGTTCTGTAAAGCCAGCTTTATTAAGGTAAGAAAGCAATATAGAAAAATATGTGTAAACACAAGATCAAGTACGCTAACATTTTACTGGAAGCTGAAACTTTGTGGTGACAGATCTACTGAACACATATTTAACAAGCAAACCACCAAGAGGTAAACAATTACATGTAAACTGTGCTTTTGGGAACTTCAGAAATAACTGTCAAGAACTAGCAGTGCAGCATGAATTTTCTTATAAATAACCCGTCAACAGTTTTTTAGAGAAAATATAACTGTTCTGTCTCTCAAAATATGTCTCAAGCTATAAAAACAGTAGAAATCTTTTCCTAATATCAAAACCCACAGTGTTAGATCCAGACAGGTAAAAAATCTAAACTGCATAAGAATTATATTAAAATAACTCTATTAAAAACTTACCTATATTAAAAATATTTTCTTTAAAGGCTGTTCTAGCCAGAAGTTAAATCTTTAAACATAGTGCTTACAATACACAAATGCTGAGGTTTTCAGACATCACTACTGGTATATTAAGAGGCTGGCTGAGTTAAGAACCTTATCATTAATGGTGCCATCCAGTCATGAAGATTTGTGATACTTCTGAGCAACGCCATAGGGAACGTGTGCAGCTATGGTGCCTAATTTCTGTGCTCCTTCGACGTGGAACATCTGGTCATCAAAGAAAATGTGAGGGCGGATTTTCACCAGGATTGGTCCTTTAGGAGCTCCTGCTAGGAAAAGTGCCTCATCAATCTCTAGACCCCAGCTACGAAGAGTCTTCAGCACTCTGGCTCCAGAGCTTGCCGCACTTCTGGCTGTGACCAGGTAGGTCCTTATAGGACAATTTAGTCGTTCATTTTTTGCATAGAACTTCTTCTGAATTTTCCCCAGGTCTTCCAGAAAACCCTTCAAAGGACCCTGAGTATAAAATACCAGAAGCATATTTAGTCCACAGGTCTCCAAATCATCCTTTTGCTTTCTTCCATGCTGTCAGTTACACACAGAATTCCTTTCCCTAACACTATGCTACTCTGCAAGTTCTCTATGTAACATATCCAAATGGGTCTGCACCCTCACTAGGAGTTCACACATTGGAAAAAATTTAAAACCGTAATCCTACATGGTATGATCAGTGGGAAAATAATTCTCACTAAGGTGTACAAGATGTCTTATGATACAAACTTATAACCATAGTCTTTAATTTTAATGAAGTGTTCTTTAAAAATACTGAACTGTTTTTACTGTGAACCATGAGCTCAGTTCTTTCTCCCACACAAAAAACAGTAAAAGACCTAATTACATAGACACCAATGAACTCTTTCCAAATTAATGAGCATACTACATCCTGATTAAAAGAATTAAATGACAATTTGGTTCAAATTGCAATATATTGTACTGTCCAGTACTTTCATAATTCAAGTTTTTATTCTGAATTTTTACTATTTTTAACAATAGCAGAATTGGTCTTTTGGTTTAAGCTAATGTTAAAATATTTGTGTGTTTTAGACAAACAGCATAATTCTGCTTGGGAATTAGCAGTTATTACCCAGTTTCAATAACCAGAATATCTCAGTGTTTGAAATTAGCATTAACTACACAGTCTGATTAAAAAAAATAATTAAGGGAATCAGTACTAGCATTTCTTTTTCAAATGATACCATTAAAATACAACTGTAAGTCAATGTCTTATATATGCAATTCTCTCAGAGAAGTGAGATCTGGTGAAAGGACTGCAATGGTGGCCTCTTTTATGTCAAACATGCGTTTTAAAGACTACCCTTGAATAAGGAGATAGGGCAATCATCTTCCACAACGAACACATACACACTGGGGAAACTGAAGAAATCCAGCAGCAGTGAAAGTCGTCAGATCTTTTGAAAACTCACTGAATCAAGAAATACAAACCTGTGCAAGAGGCTTATTTTCATTCAGCTGTTCATGTTCAAAAAATCTATCTAATCCTTGCTCTTTGACAATCTGTTCTGATTCATCAGAAAAGATAACAGCATCCCCATCGAACGCCACCCTCAGCTGTGTATCTGAGTAAGCAACATCTTTGTTGGCAGTGAACATTGTAGCTGATGCAGTCCCTGAAATTGGATCAGAGAACTTCAGTGAGTCCTGTGAAGTCATTCATTAAACCATCAGCAGTTTGGTTTCAACAACTTATTTGTGGTGACCTTTTTATATGGTGAGCAGAAATTATCACAAAAGCTAATTAGTAATGGCTGTTGTGTAACACAAATGCATGGGAGCTGTCCCACTGACAAAACTTCTTGGACATGCTTCCTTCCATTTTCATCTAAGAATGTACAAGAACAGTCAGTCCCCAAGGAGTGCTGCAAAGGAGACGAGATAAGCAATTCCAAGGAGACCACTCAATCACTATTTGCTATTTTGTAACTCCTTATGAAACACAGAATTTGGTTTTTTTAAGTCGTATCAGAAAGATGATGCTATTCAAATAGAAGTTGAATAGAGGTGGGATTTCCATTTCTTGGTGAACAGAAGACAGAAAGGTGTGGGGTGATTAGGTTGTCATTATCAGCAGGCTGAAGGATCAGAGAGGAACAGTATAGTGTAATTTTATTTGGCTAAGTAACAATAAGTTATAAGTTTGCACCATACACAATGGTGACTTTCTGCACTTGATGAAAACAGAACTACTTTCTGTGAAAGACACACAGTATATTCATTCTTGAACAAGCTCAATGGAGAGATAAGGAAAATCAAGTCAAACCTGCTTCTATAGCTTCTTGTACTTTTTCAGAGTCTGCTGAGAGGTACAAGTTCGTAAGGTATGCAGTCAGGTAACCAATAGGGCTTTGTCCTCCCGTCATGCAGAAACGTTCAATTGTTAAGCCTACAGTAAGAACAGCACAAGGTGTAACTCCGCCTTGACACTAAAAAGCTGTATAATGAACCTGTGAAAAGGTACACAAGCCAAGCTGGCAGTAAACTTAAAAAAAGTATGTTCATAATTTCAACAAGTTACACAAACTGACTAAAATGTTTGATCAGCCCATCATCATTCATAATTTAGGAAAACAAAATCCCTATAAGGCAGCAGAGTAAGTGTTGTGAAGTGTTTGTGTAGAGAACATAGATACCAAACATCAAAAAGTTTAAAGATTTCTCAGAAGTTAAGATTCACACCTCCCAAGTTATATCTAGAGCACTGGACCAAACTCTGGTTAATACCATCTCACTTATGCTGACACCCAAAAATAAGTATCAAAGAATCTGCTTTTTCCAAGGTTAGAACAGGAAGAATAAAAGTAATTCTCATTATTATGTAACAGCTGGCAATTCTACACGTTAGTATTTATCTTATTTACCGTAGTGATTGATGCTGTTTATGAGCCTCACTCCCACTTGGGCATGGTTATTAGTCATCAGGACAATATCAAACCGTTCCTCATCTTCAGGGTACAGCTCAAGAAGTCTGGCATTGACATGCTCCAGAGCCTGCAGGTTAAAAATGTGGAAGTCAATAGGCAAGTGGAATGTGCCTCCTTTTGTTAATCACTGTAGTTTCAGTGATAGGATTGTCTTGAAGGAGAATGTGAAATACCTGATAGCTTAACTTGCTGAACTTGTTTTATTCCTTTCTGCTTTGCTGCTCCCAGTAACCATTTGACTGGGTTCATTTGAAGGGAAGCAAGTAAGTTTCTTTTGCTGAGTTACAGTATTTAACTTTTTTGTGGAAATCCTTGTCTTACAACATCATAATAATCCAGAGTAAATCAATGCATTGTTGAATGTTATCACAATTGCTATTAATTTTTTTTCTTGTCCACTTGAAACCTGGTCTTTCTTGTCCACTGGAAAACTGTTCTTGTGAAATCAAAGGGAAAGTATAAAGGAATGTGTATGTGTAGCTGCTTGTTTTACATGCATAAAAATGAAATTGGGTCACACACTTATGCAAAGATTTACAGACACAGTTCAGGTGGTCAGGTGTCAAAGACCGTCCTTAAGTAATGAGTACAAAATCATATCCTGTCAAACATGATTAGCTTGACAGTTTCTAACTGCAGTACTGAACGAAACAGATTTTGATTCATTTGAGATCTCTTTAAAGATAACAGGCCAACATGTTATACCCACAGTCTTGCATCCTTATTTCATCTGCTCATCTCTCTCTGTATCCATTTATTCTCACTTCTTACTTAGAACCTCATCCTTCTGGAGTAAGGCCTCCTTTTTGCATTGGGATCTTGGCCCTTGAATGGAATTCTTTGGGATTACAGTAATAAAATCAACAATGAATGATCAAATTAATGCAAGATGGAATGATTTTCAGTAAGGTGCTTTAAAAAGTCAGGCCAGTTGTTAAGAACTAAACCACAGACTTAAAGTCAGGAAATCTCACTTTAAAAAACATTGTGCTTAGGAAAAGTCTAAGTGAGAGCCTTAAGGCCTAGGAAAAGTGGACATAACCCATTTCTGTTCCTGACACTCTACTACACGGGCAATTTCCCAAACTATTTGGAACTAAGAGTGAGTGGAGGAGGAGACGATTCCATTTTTGTCCAGTCCCTGTATACTCTGCACCGTAAGGAGACCCTGGCCTGGTGATTAGAAATCTTAAGTGCTATGAGGATGAGATATAATACTTTCAAAGTTAGTAGTATTTCTTTTTGCCTTCTTTATCTCCAAATAGAAAAGATGACTCAATAAACCCACAGTTCTCTAGCCTAATAATTCCTGTGACTAAGCAACATAAAGAATTCAAACCCAAGTAGCATGCTGGAAGGGAAGAGAGGTCAAGGTGCATTTAGCTGGGCATAGCTAACAGTTCTGATTTTCAAAGCATGACGAGTTAAACAGCCAAATGTTGCTTATACTCAAAGTGAATTTGACACTGAGCTCTAATAAACATTAAAAACTGACTATGCTAGCAGGGCTGCTACATATAGGAAAAGATGCAGTAAATTCCCTACTCAGCCTGCCTCACTGGCATACAAAACGAGTTATTTTATGACCTCACTTTTATGTTAAAAGCACCTTTACAGTGCTTGTGCTATTAATGCTACTAACAGCATTAATAATGTTATAATTACATTTTTTTAAAAAAATTAATCATAATTAATAATGTTATATTTACAGCAGCATGGGTACTGACATAAGTCATTTTTTCACTGCGTATGTTCAAAAAGTGATTAATGAAGAAAATGCTAAGGCGAAAATTTAAGTAAACAAAATCTACTTTTAAAACTTGAGGTGTTCTGCCCCTACTCTGATGTCAGCAAGTATGACTGCTAATTATGATTGAACTAATTTTCTAAAATTGGTGTGGTAGAGCTTATCAAACAATTCTCAATGGACATAAAATTAACTCTCTACACAGCATTTTTTTCAAGTCAGTCCCACTAAAACCTGTGTTCCTCAAAACTGTAGTATTTTCAGGTCTTTTATTTTTTTGGTAATTTCACTTACTTTACATGTTGGAAGCTGTTTCCCTTGGCCATTCCTCTTATCTTGTGCAATGAAAGCAAAACATTCCATTACAGCTCTGCTTAAACCCTGACTCTGAACTAGGGAGTCTATTTCTTTTGCTGGTCCTCAAGAACAATTGTCAGGGTGACAACAAAAGCAGTGAAAAATTAAAGCTCAAAAGGAATTAATTTCTTAATAATTAGATTAATATAGAATCAACACTGTTTTGAGGGGTTTGTGGGTTTGGGTTTTTTTGTGGAGGGGGTGATGTTTTTTTCTCTTTTGTTTTTGGGGTTTTTTCGGTGGGATGAGGTTGTAAAAAACTTAAAACAATTTGGGGCCTATCTTGGCTGAGAAAGTTCTTAAAAGGAAAGGTGCTTCATGTCCAGCAGAACGCAGAGGTTGCTCCTTGCCCACATGCGGGATTGGATGCTGTGAGCCGGAATACGGACCGTGCTGCCGGGGGTGCAGCTCCGGTGCGGTGACGAGAGCTGGACGTGATCTGCCGCAGGCGTTCGGCATTAGTGCCGGCGGGAGGGGACGGGACGGGACGGGATGGGATGGGATGTGAGCAGAAAGGACAGCGAAGGGGAGACGGGAGAGAAGCGGTGGCCGCAGGGCCAGGGATGCCGCCGGGCTCACCGCTGAGACGAGGAGTCCCGAAAAGGTCTCCCCAGGACAAGATCATCTCCGCCCAAGGAGGCTTAGGGCTCCTCCTCTTCCCGAAATTTGGCCTCGCAGCATCCTCCTCGCCCCACACCCTCCCTCGGTCCCCCGGCTACCTTGACGAAATAAAACGCGGGTCCAGGCTTGAGGGTGACGTTCTCGTTCTCCTGCTGGTACTCCACGTACTTCTCCACCCCTTGCTCTTCGTAGATCCGCCGCTCCTCCACCAGGTCGAAGAGGGCTCGGGAGGAGACGGCCACGGTGATGGCGTTCTGGGGCTTGGGCTGCGGACCCAGCGTGTGCTGGTACTGCTGGTACTGCTGGCCCGAGGCCACGGGCCCACAGCCCTGCCCTCGACCCACAGCCGTATCCCGGACCCCCAGCCCTAACCCGGCCCCCCAGCCTCCCTCCGATCCCCGGCCCGCCCTCACGTACCGGCCGGGGTCTCTTGGTGACCAGGCTGTCGTAGAAGGCCTTGGCAGCCGCCCAGTCCTGCTCAGCCTCCTGCGGCCGCGCGTCCCCCTCCTCGCCGGGCTGCGGCGCCTCCGGACCGGAGCCGCTCATGGTGCCGGGCGCGGCCGAAGCGGGGCCGGGAACCACTGCCCGGGAAGTGCTGGCAGCACCAGCCCCGCCCCGCCGGGCAGGGGGCAGGCACCGCCGCTGCCCTCCTTTCCCTTCGCCTGTACCGCGCCCGGGGGCGATGCCCGGCCCTGCTTCGTCACGGCTCACGGGGAGCAGCGCGGCCTCCCCGCAGCACCGAACCGCTCTGCCGGCTCTGCCCGCGGGGCCGCGGCCTTTCCCACACCCCCCGGCACCGCAGTGTCCCCACAGCCCCTCCTGGCACCGCAGTGTCCCCACAGCCCCTCCTGGCACCGCAGTGTCCCCACAGTCCCCCCCGGGCCCTGCCAAACCCCTCCGCCACACCCGCGGCCAGCGAGGCTCGGCAACAGCCCCCAGCCCCGCGCTTGTCTACAGCAGTTTAACTGCAATGGCTTAATCGATTTAACATTAACGGCAACAAATTCCCAGGAGACTTATTATATAATGTGTGTTAGCAATCAAAATGGGCTTGATGTCCGTGACCTGGGGTCCTCTGTTATGAGCAGCAACATCTGAAGTACCTTTGAGATAAAGCAATTTGGGCAGTGGGTGTGTGCAGCATCACAGGGAGCTGTTACGCTGGCATGAGGTTTGGGTGGTCCTAAAACCCAGAGTTCACCCAAAGCTGTGGGCAGCATCTAATATTCATCTAATACAGCGCTCTGAACTGGTCCCATCTGTCTGCAGACCACCGTCTGAGCCACAGCAAAGATCCCCAAACTGATAAGGTGCAGGAGAGAGTGGAAAGTGAGGAAGGAATCGGATTTTCTCCTGAGCCAGTATAGGATCTGTACGGCAGACCCACAGCCTTTGTAACTGGTGACTCAGTGGTATCTATGTCATAGCACGTGTGATCACCATTCAAAGGACTCTTAAGATTCTGAGTGGAGACTAAATATTGATTTTGACCCTGATCACTACACAATCTTTATCAAATTGTCAGATCTTTCTGCCTTCATCCAGTCTCAAAAACAAAACAAAACAAAAACCAAACCAACAAAAAAGCCCAACCAACCAACCAACCAAAAAAAAAAACCCACAAAAAAATAACCAAAAAACCACCAAAAAAATCCTAACAGGATTGGTTTTGTTACTTTTGCCCTTTTTTCTTTCTTTTTTTTTTTAAATGTGACTTCCTAGTGAGGAGAGGCTTATGTAATTATACCATCTGTCCCTCTTTCCCCAGTGATGTTCAAACAAATTTGAAAGAAGGATAAAGGTCTCAAAGAGATTTAAATTCTTAAAATATTTAATGAGTATCAAGAGCAACATGCAATTTGTTGCTCTGCTGAGGAAGGGACTTTATCTGCTTGTCCCTCTGCTGTGTAGTAGCAAATGAATACTCCCTGATCTGCCACCTCCAAATCTGCCACGTTGCCTGTTGCCCAGCTAACCAAGGTGGGATCTGGAAGCAGGGAACTGGTGGAAATGGGGAGGTTGGAGCAAATGGGAAATGGGAGCTGACCATACTGGGGAAGGGAATGGGAAATACGAGGTAAAAGGAGAGGTACTGAAGATAGTGTATTAGGAAAGCAAATGCAAAAAGACAGGATAGGATCATTGTAGTGGCTGCCGTCATGGGAAGCTGTAAAAGGTATAACATAAACCTGAAGAAACCTGATGTTAGTAACTCTGCTACTGATAGGTATGCTTGTTTCTCTTGAATTTTGATCCTGAATTGATCCTATTTCACTCCAGTGCCTAAGCTCAGAGCTGTAGTGCGTCAAACACTACTGAAAACACCTGCTCCCCTCCACGCAGTGAGGTTAGGCTGAGCAGCCAGGCTGAGCCTGGAGAAAGGGCTCAAGCCACAGAACAGCAGCTCCTGGTCACAGTCCTCATCACTGTCGCACTCAGAGACTTCTAAGAAGAGGCTATTCTTTGTTAAATTGGTATGTCCATTGCCCATGGAGAAAAGGGGAAGAAACCAAAGAAGAATCGGGAACCAGTTCTCTGGTAGTTACAAAACTGTCATCTGTGTATGGATCTATGGCAATACATTTCCCAGAGCCATGACCAGGTTGACTCCTTGTCATGCTATGTTCCCCACTGCCCTGCATCTACTCAGGAGCAAAATCAGAGCTCCTCAGGCACGTTCTTGCGTTTTATTTTTGTTCCTCCCCTTTCCTGTCCACCCAAGAAAAGTGTCATGACTCAATGAAGTCTCCTTTTAATCTATACCTGAAAACTTAAGAGATGGTAATGTGGTACTGGGCCTGAGCAGTGCTGTTGACGTGCTGCTGCTGAAAGCAATCCTATGGTAACAGAAATATTTTGCTTGCTGGAGCCACATGGTATCTCTACACAGCACTCAGCCGTGTGAACATATGCACTGAGCTGCCATGTCTCTGTTCTGTGCTTGGCTGCCTGCTGCTGACATGCCCTCCATTTCCTCTTTTGCTGGAGATTGTGAGCTGAGGACCTGACATGAAAGCTTTCCAGATTCATCACCTTATAAATGAAATCTTGACTTCCCAAATGCAAAGTGTAGCAGCCTTATCTACATCTAAAACATGTAGTAATGCCCACGGGGTTCCAGGAAAGAGCTATGTCTTGCTTTCACTAAACCTCCTGGGGAGTCTGAGAAATAGGAATGGATCCAAAATTGAATGACTTTGTGGTTTCTGAGCTAAGCTAGAAAGGAAAGGAATTTTCTGCTATCGTGCATTAATTTGTAGGGCATTTACATTATTAAAAAAAAAAAGTTTGTGCTTCCATCTTTGTATGTATTTTTATAGTAAGTCATGCACATTTTCTGAAGTCTGTTATCAAAGTATTCAAATTTAAAGAAAGTCCCTCTGCCTGGGCTTCTGATATTTTTCCTGTGTTAAGAACAACCACTCAGAGAGATTGATATGTCCATGTTCAAGAAGGAACTCAAAGTGCATTACTAGTAACAAAAAATTGTGGTTTTTTTCTTCTTGTGATACCTACCTCTATTTGAAAAGATATGAAATATTTCCAAATATTTAAAATAGTGAGAATTTTTTTGATGGAGGGACTTTATCTCCCTTTATACATATAGATCCCAGTATGTTTTGTGTGTGATTATAATCACAAACTTGTAGACTCCAGAATCTAAGTCTCCTGGAGTTGTGTCAGGGGCAACTCAGAATGTAATTGCACTGACTTTTACTTCATGTGTACATTATGATTTTTCATGCTGAGAGCCCAAGACCTGTAGTGTAAGTACAGTGTTCCCAGAAGGAAGGAACCTGAGAAGAGCTTTGATCTAGGTCAGTCTGCCGTGGCAAAACATGTGACAACACTGTCACATTACCTGTCAGATAAATATTTTGGAAAATCCTCCTGCTTGTAGGTAGTATAAGTACTTCCAATGCAATCCTAGAATTCAGGACCTAATTCTTTAAAACAGTTAACAACTGATTTTCTACAGGTTTCCTACAAATCCTCAATGTGGATCTCAGGCAGTCTATATTCCTTTGTTAGCCTGCCTTCTGGCGATCAAATTTAACCTAACACATGCAAAAATAAAAAAGGAACAGCTTTGTGCCAAAGATGTGCATGATGAAGCTGCATCATGCCTTAAAAACACATTTATTTACACTGAAGAAACCTTCACATTGCATCATACTCATCATAGTATTCACTTTCCTTTTTCATCTCATGATGCTCTCTGGTTCCTCTTTTGGTCCCTCTTCAGCAGTACTTTTCATTCTTTCTTTTCCTCCCCTTCCCATCCTCTGTGTTTGTGGAAGGGCAACAAGAATGCAAAAACCTGTGGCATCACATTGCAATCAATGGCAATTGCCTTGTGTCCACTGGCATTGTTTTGCTGCTGATCTTTAATATGTTCATTTGCAATATGTTCATTGCAATTACCTAGAGACATAGATCTTTTGTTCTTCTAAGATGATCTGTTCCCTCTCCATCATTCTGAACTTGACTTGTTCCAATGTTCATGTGACAGGTTCGGTTACAAGGAAACCTAAAGCCAGCACAAGTAGAAAGAAATGCTACATAAGGTTCACTGACCCATGATCTCTTTTCCCTAAACAATCCAGTTCAATCATTGCAAAACAAGTTTCACTTCCCCTATTACTAAAATTTTTTATTCATTAATCTTGTCGGGGTGAAATCAGCAGCCAAGTCCTGTCTTTAGCTTTTTGGAGATTTCTTCTCTCTAGAGGACTTCATATGTATATTTTTTCCTAGGAAAATACAATCTATAATATAACTTTTACAATTAAACTGTCTGCCTAGATATTCTGAGCTGAACAACAAATTTTTAGCTTTCTTTACCCCAAGAAAGGCTCATCACATAACTGTAATGTTTAAAAACAAATCAAGAAGAATTCTGAAATTCAGATAAAATACTGGTTTTACCTATATGCTAACTAAAAACATAGGAAAATAGTGCCTTAGCTCCAATGCTGAATATTCCTGCCCCATCTAGTACTTTGCCACTCGGAGAATTAAGTAGTATTCATTGACTTCTTTTAGAGGAGAGCAGGAGTCCAGTCATCATGTCAAGAACATGGAATATGACAAACAGGACAAGAATACAGCCTTGTTGAAAATCTGTGATCAGAAAAGGCTCAACAAAAGGCACATATGCTATCAAAAATAATGATAGGGGGTTTTTGTATTAAAAAAGTAATAAAATCATAGCTTTTGTATTAATGAAAAAGGAAGTG
Organism: Campylorhamphus procurvoides; assembly: GCA_013396655.1. NCBI lineage: Eukaryota > Metazoa > Chordata > Aves > Passeriformes > Dendrocolaptidae > Campylorhamphus > Campylorhamphus procurvoides. Next base: position 2,988,130 of record WBMV01016876.1, on the reverse strand, counting down.
AACAACAATAACAATATCAATAATAATAAGTTTAGCTCTTTGGGATTTGACTTTGCAGCACCGGAAGCTCAGCAGGCAATTGGAGAATAGAGAGAAAAAATAAATAATGATTTTTTTTTTTAAAAATATGATCAGCAGGAAGGTTTGTCCCTGTTCCAAGCTTAAACAGAAGAATATTTGCATTATAAAACAACCACGCATAAGATGGAAGGTGGATAAATTATACATACAAACCCTCTGGGGTTTCTATATCCTACTGAATAAAAAGTACAGTATCATGAAATTTTTTAGATTCAGTTCTATATAATAGAAACAGTTGTCTGAGCATTTTTCATTATGCACTAATTATCTCTTTAATAACAGAAATAAATGAAGGCTCTAGTCACGCAAACCGCTCCACAAAGGGACATGTCTGTGCAAGACCGAGACCTAAATTTTGAAACCTTATTGATCTATTTTAAGATAACAAAAGACAATAAACTATTCTAAGATTTACTCTGGTAATTACATGTTCTATTCTGCATTAAGTACCCATGGTTTTGTTGTTAGATTATGCTATCTTCCATGAGGGTTCACGTTAAGCATTAAATTCGGTTAAAATCTTTAATGAGAAAATCATAGTGAAAGAGATTCTTGGGTCTTTTTTTGTGTGTGGTGGTTGTACAAAAGTACCACAGCGGTATTGCTTAATCCCTGTTGCACTGTGCTAGTTATAGTTTTATAAAAAGGGAAAACAAGGAAGACTATTAAATGTGTTTCTCCTCCCCCCTCTCTGGGCCATACATAGAAACCCATTCAAGCAAAATCTGGTTTCCCACCCAGTTCCTGAATGGAAGAAGGTATCAAACAATGTGTGCGTCCGAGTGACACTGATGGGGGCTACTGTGCAGCCCCTGATGGGACAGTGGAGCGGTCCCACAGGCCTTGGGCAGCAGGAGCAATGGCAGAGCAGAACCATCAGAGCAAAACCAACCACTGCTTGTCTTCCAGCACTGACTGCCATTCACACATATATTGCAAAAAACAGATCCACTGTTTTCCGAAAACAGAACATCTGCTTTTCTCTTTGAATGCATACTGAATCTCATTCGAGCCTTATCCCACAGTGTAACTCACAAATAATGGGACCTGTGGAGGAGACTGGGCTACAGGAATTTTGTTTACATAGCCAGCCATCCTGCTGTTGTCCTTGAGGACAAAACTTTTTGTTGTTTCTTTATGAGTATGTGAAAAAGAAAAATACACTTTCTACACAATCCTAGGCAATGAAGAATAGGAATATAGTCAGAAAATGTACAAATTGGTCCAAGCAAGGGGTGTACGATGATGTGATTATACCTACCAATAAAGGAGACAAGCTTTAATTGCAGCAAGACTGCTTTTGACTGTACAGAGTTCCCACCCAGTTCCAAGAAGCGGATTGTAAGTGATTAGGGCAGCGCTCCTGAGAGGGAAAGAGGAGCCAGAAGTGTAAATAGAAGAGGAGATTTAGGGCCTTCTCTAAGCTATGGCTTCAAACCTGTCAGCAACCTACACACAATATCTCTGTTACTTAAGTTATAATGTGATTTTCTTTTGCAGGGAATGTGTATCCCATTTCTGGTTCAAGTCCCCTCTCTCCTTTTGGCAAGTTAAGCATTTGGGAGACAAGTAAGGACTAAAAGCAACGATAATGTGCTATTGTTTGTGTTGTGCTAGTTTCCAAGGGCCTCAAAAAGCATGGGGGAGCTGTTGTGTTTGATGCTGTAGGAACACACAGGAAGCTACTCCCCATATGACACCCCTCCTCCCTTCTCAAGTCCTCTCAGTAGAAGGAAGATTATTTTTGCAGACCTCTCCAAGCTCAAGCATTAAGTGTGAGGCTCACACAGTTGCCCTTCTGCACATGCTTTCCCACAGCTGGTCTGCTTTCTGGTGCATTTGCAGTTCAGCGTTTCAGTCCCTCTGCTGCACTTGGCCCACAGAGAGCCAGGAAAACTGGGCTGACCTAGCTGGTGTGATCACTGACAGGAATTGCTTGGTGCAGAGGGTCATGAGCTGAGGTTATGGGACTCAGCTGCAGTTGAAGGTGAGACACACACTCAAAAGCTCCTTATGCTATGGCTTCTCCTTTTGTTGTGAGTCTTAAATGTTCCTCAGACATGTTCATCCGTTCACAGTGTGTGTGCATCAGGGTAGAGAATACTCCAGCAGTCTGTTTCTATTTCCCTTGAAAGTGACTTTCAAGTTCTATTATTTACGTTAAAGCAGTATTTATGTTTCTCTGTTTTCAATATTTTTCTTGAGAGTGTGGAAAGATAACAATACAAGCAGCAAAGACAAGAGTAACAGCAGTAATAACATAAAAGCAATGTTTGCTGTTGGAAGCTTCTATGATTTATAGTTCCATAAGTATCTGCATCACAAAATCCAGCCCTCATTTTAAATGATGCTATAAAGTCACAGAACAAAAAGAAACTCAATGGGATTTCAGTAGGTCATGGATCATATAACTGGATTATTAATTTCAGCTCCTGACTTTGAACAAAACACATAGACTGTCCTGCTTTCATCCTGTTTCTCTTCCTATACAGAAGTTTCCAAGTTGGATGCAATTGTTATGGTCTTTATAGAGAAAAAATTGTATGTGTAGAAGACAGTTCATTCCACTGAACCCTTAATTTACACCCTGGGTGTTCTTCTCTTTCACATGGATAGCCTAAGGTGACTATTGCTGAAGTCCATGCCTTTGGTGAATGTGTTTCTGCAATGCTGCTGCAGTGCAAGGGAATGAACCCAGACCTCTGAATCCAAGACTTTTAAACAAGATTAATTTCCAGTCTCTCCAAAATTACTGCAGGACTTTTAACCTGCCTGGCAAGCCCTGTGTAGGGCTCCAAAGGTAGGAGCTACAGACCTACCAAAAGATTGAGAGCCTGTGAAAACTACAGTCAAAGCTAACCCAAGGATCTTCACCCAAGGGTCTTCAAAGTAGTTATGCTGGGTATTGGTGTGGCAGTGTGGCAACAGTGAAGTGCTGGACAACTAGCAAGTGTTTGTATAGCCTAGGCTGGCCAAGTTCAGGTTTACTCGTAGTCTGTAGTCAACCTTGGCAGCCTCCTGTTATCTAAGCATTCCTCAGCAAGTAGATTCTGTTCATCTGAAATACATATTTTGTGGTTTTGTTGGGCTTGTATGTATGTTACTGTGTGAAATTCAGTGGTCTGTGGCACGAGGGAGGTTATACAAGTTGATAGGAAGGGTTGTTCATGTGTTTAAACTCACTGAATCACAGGGAGATCGGATTGAGTCTGGTGTTTGGAGAGAACCTGACATGTCCCAATGGCCTGTTCAGATTTGTGGTTATGTGGTGACTGCCTGCCACTGACAGTGTTTGGTTTTAATTAAAGTGCATTGAGTGTTTTTGTGACCTGCAGCCATGTCCTTTTATGTTGCCCTGTCTGCTCGCAGAGGCTCAAAGGATTATTGTAAATCAGGATTTGCGTGATGCTGGGGTGCAACTGTGAGTCAGAAGGCTGAGATGGTCCTGAACTCACCTCTAACAACATTACTGCTATACCCGCTGCAAGGCACTAGTCACAAAATCAAGGCTGAAAATCCCATGCCTGGCTAAATTTTGATTTAGTCAACAAAATATTATAATGTACTGACTGCTTAGAGAGTAGAAAAAACAATGACAAGTAAGAAAACATTTCCTGACTGTATTTCCTTGATCTCACAATCATGTGACTATATGTAACTATACATTAAACCCAATTAGAGTTCTTTTGTTCTCTGTTGAAGTTGGTAAACTGTTATAGAGTCTTAGTCAGATGTATTTTCTCTACAAGCTGAAGCTAATGAATATCTCTGTTGTATGAGAGCTTTTCATGTTGCCCTTGTCATCTTTATACACTTCATTCTGGTGAGGTATTTTCCACACTGATTCCAGTTGTCCTTCTCTAGATCTGTTCCAGTTCCAGTAAGCCTTCCACAAACCAAGAAATGCAAGATTTCACTATGTATACCAATGTCTTACCAGGATTTTCTGGAGTGACATTTAGCAGAATATTGAACATGTGATTTGGAGTGCTGCAGGTGGTTATGGACCCCCCATTCTTCAAGACTCTATACAGTGTCTTATGTCTATAAGCCAAATGCTGTGCCTCAAAAACCTGACAGTTAGCTATTGAGCAGGAGTAAGAAACTTGAGTTTTTTTAAGCTTTGTCTTGTGTGTCACTCAACATATACTAATTTTATTTTAGTCATATTTACTAATTTTCATTGTTTAATAATAGCTTCTGTTAACCAGTGAGATTCTAGATTTCTTGTTATTTTTCTTAAGCTCATGATCTTGTACCTTGTGCCATTACATTTAGTCTCATTTTAATCTGCTCAGTTTCAAGGCTTTTCAACCTTATCAAGCAAATAAAAGCAAACCTGATAATATTTGCTGGCTTCTCAAAATGAGGAAAGATTTTGACTAACAGCTAAGATCATTAAAAAAAAGTAAGTAAAATCAGATTAATGAATGTTTGAGAGGTATTAGCAGCAGCCAATGAGTTTCCACATGTTCCCTTTAGTAATTCCTTCCTCACCCTAAAATTCTTTTAATAGCATATGCGTTTATATAAAATCTGAAAATTATTCAGTAATAAGTCATAAAAGATGGTGTTATATCACATAACCAAGATCAACTTTTTTATAGTCCTTCAAGATTAGTTATGAAGTACATCCTAGATATAAAAATCAAATATCAATGAAAAAAAGGTTTATTTGTGCATGGCATGCCTTTTTCATGAAAATTAATGCAATTTTTCTTTCTTTCTAGTTTTGACTCACAGCTTTCAGTACTACTTAGTATCTTCAATTTATTTTCAGCTGACTCAATTACTAGTTGTTTGATAAAAAGCTATCTATAGCTATCTCTGTAGATACTGCTTCTCTAATGTCCTCCCCATTTATACTAATCAAGTAAAAATAACATTACTTCTTATCCAGACAGGAGGTGTGTGATGAAATGTGTTGTTTATCAAATACAGAAGTAATTAGCGCTTATCGTTACTGGTACCATTTGTTCTTCAGTCTGTATCCATTCATCCTACCAAAGTGACACAGTTCCTGATGATATTTATATCTCTAATAATATCACGGATATTTGGATATGTTATTTCTCACTGTCTTCTTTAATCGGTTTTATAATATTCCTCCTTATGCATGCCCCTCTTCTATGTGATATCTTCGAAACAAGGTCTATGGTCAAAATCCTGTCTTTCCTGCCTGTAGTGAGATATTGTTATCAGAAGAATTTCACCCTTCCAGCAACTTTTCTTATACCAACCAGTCTTTTTCCAGTTTGTCCTAAAAGCCCTCTTTTTTCCTTAAAAAAATAAAAATCCCAACCAAGCAAACAAACACAAGAAACAAAACAAACTAGTCAAGATTCATCTGAAATGACAGAATTACAGGTTTGATTCTTGATGGAGGATTACAGGGCAGCATCAAAGGTTATTTTCCTGAATAAATAAGCTACCTCATTCAGTTGTAGCACGTGGCATACAGTACAAGCCATGCTACTCCTGATTACATGGACTGGAAGGTAAAGCCGAAACCAAACAGTTTAGAGGTGTTCCATTTTCTGATGCTTGTGTATTTTGTTGCTGATGGCCACAGGAATACTCATTTGCTCCTATTTGCTAAAAACTGAGTTTGAGTAGTCTGCTCATGCTTTGAGGCAGAAGATTGCTGTGTTCAGGTCTCTGGAGACACCTTTGCCTGTGCAGCCTAAGTAGTTCACAATAGCAGGATGGATATGGAACTGGAACGATATGGAACAATATTAATTTTTTGTTAGTGATATCTCCATCATTTTGCAAAAGTACTGTCAGACTCTTTGCTATACCTCCCCTTTCCCAGCATTGAGTATTGACTTCTGGGAAAAAAATATGAACAAGGTGGCTTTATGTGAATTATTGCTATATTTCTTTCTAATCTTCTGACAACAAAATACATATTCTGAGTTTTCCACTTCAACAGAAATATTTTTTCTTACAGGGTGTTTTAATCCTTCATAACAGAGATAATCAGAGCCCTGTCAGGGCTATGGTCTGTCCAAGTGCCAGCAGAGAAGCTCCAACCTGATAGCAGACTCAAAGCTTCTGGTCTAATAGATGATGATGGTGCCAACACGTGTGCCTTCTGGGAGATAGGAGTGTCGATCTCAAGCCACAGCAGGATTTCTTTCCCTTTACAACAGTCAGCAGTTGCTGCCAGGAGCAGCAGTGGTGGCATTGATTCCAGCTGCTGCCGCCCAGCTGAATGCCAAGACAGATAAACTGTGGGATGATCTTAGCAACTCCTCCATGAAGCAGTAAGATAACAGAAGAAACATAAGGAGATATTAAAGAGCAGATGATAATCCATTTTCAGGAAACAGCATTTCTCCAGAAAAAGTTGAACTTTATCAAAGGGAAAATGTCTGCTGGAAGACTTGCCAAAGTAAATCTCTTTGATGCAAATGGCTTAAGCAAAGACATTCACCTTAATCTACTGTGAGGTGACCTGGTCTTCTGATACAGAGAATAATTATGAGTGTTTTCAGAATTGTTGTGATCTGCAAGTCCTCCAAACCTACAATAAGTACTTATAGTGTTCCCACTTCACCACTCTGATCTTAGTCACCTACATTTCTCTTAGATTTAATAATTAGTCTAAAGCCTAATGCCTTTAGACTTTGCTACTAGAGAGGGCTTCCGCGCCTTCTGAAAGGCAGATTTAAAAAATATAAGTATTCATTAATAAGTTTCTTTCAGCTTTACAGTTTTATTATTTTGCCTGTGCTAAAAGAGATAACATCTAGTATAATGAATGACCCACAAGGAACTTGCCCAAAGGGTAGTACAAAATGGAGAGGCAAAGATGAGTGTTTAGCTGTTGAAATTTGTATTTTCATGCAGATTGATCTTTCTGCGAGTTTGTAACCCTGAACGTTTTCAGTTTAGCTTATTTGTGTTACAATAAAAGTGACAAGGTAGTTAAATATAGCCTCCGAAAACAAGATCTCTGCCTATTTCATTTGTATTCTACTGTTCTTTCATTAAACATTTCTTCATCTTTGCAGAGCCAAATTCTTACAATAATAAATCGGAGACACCTAAAGTTCTTGCCAAGTCAAATATCTACAGTTTCTGGCAATTATGTAATTTCCAGATTTGCTACAACGGCTCTTGCTGATAAGTCAATTGTCATAAAAAGAAATGTTCCAGACCAATCTTTATTAGGGTGTCCTTCACTGATCTGTGTAAAATAATCCCCCTCCTGCCCCACTCTCTTTTAGAAAAGAGAAACATAATTACAGCTTTTTCCCTTGCTTTGAATGACTCTTCATCATAACAATTTATATCTGGAAAATGTCACAAGAAAATGTGAAAAAGGTAAGTTTAAACCAAAGAAATCAGGCACTGCTGTTATTAATAGAGCAGCTCAAAAATGTTTCCCATGATGTGTTATAAGGGCTCTGTCTTATAATAAAATTTAACAGTGATGTATTTCCCTTGTTCTCAAGTTGATTTTGTATTAGAAGTCCAGACAAAAGTAATTTGTAGCAAAGGTCCCTGATCCAATGTCTGTATGTGGAAAAGACTCAAAGGACTTCATGCCCATTTAAAAGCCCTTTAAAATGATTAATGGCTAAATGCATTACAAATTATCAAGTATTTCACACTGACAAAACAGAGGACTTCTTATGAGTTTTGGCCAAATCTTTTTCCCTTAGTATTTAGAATATAATATCTCATAAACAGTAGTTTTGAACCTCTGTGCAGAGTGGTGAGGAAGTAAGGTCAGATTAAAAAAAGTCCTGCACCTTTTACCCATTATTTTTACCTTTTTTAATGTAGTTGTTTTATATTTAAATGGGTTGCAATTCTCATTGCCACCTCCAGTGCAAAACATTCCCTAAGTCCTTCACGATTTTGATGGCAAATGAGGAAGAACAAAATGAAATCCCAGGTATTAGCTATAAGTTCCCAGTTTCTAGTCGTACCTGGAAGTGTTTCTGGCACCAGCCCTGAAAAAGAAGCCTGTTCTCTTCTGTATTTAAAATCTAATGATTTATTTTCCAGCTCTCAATAGTTTTTTCTTGAGTGAAAAGGCAAAGCTGTGGTATATAGGCATGGGGCCTGTCCTGACTAAAGGAGTTGGTCAGTCTCATTCCCCATGGTGTATTTGAAATAAAGTCCTAAAATATTATTGTTGGTTTGCACAAGTAGAATTGTGGATTAACACAGAACAAGAGAAACTCAAACCCCATGTCTTTCAGCAGTGGTCAAAAAAGAAAACTCTTAGTATAATTTGCATTCCTTGTCACTACCATGTTTGACTCTGATGACATTTTGGACTCCTCAGTGCTGGTGGCAGCCACACAGGAAAGCAGAGATCTCTTCATGTGCAGCAAGGCCAAACACAACAGTTTGTTCATTCCCCTAGCTGTGCTGCCATCCCCAGAAGGCATTCTCAGGGCATCACTCACTTCACCTCTGTAAAACTCCCTCTTCCATTGGCAGCCAGGACTCAGAAAGCTGGCAGTATGCCTTCCAGGGATCTGCTGGATGCCACCTCTACTTGAACTGCCACGCAGGAACACCCAGAGCCCAGTCCAAAACTTGTTGACAGCTAAGAATATATTGAATTATAATAGCTATTACACATATTTAATGACAGTATGTTTACACAATTTTATTAGGTCATATGCTTTCTTTGTGCTGAGAGCTGCTAGCTGTTAACAAATGTGCAAAAGTGCTGATCCTACATGTGAGGTCAGGTTTTTTTTTTTCTTTTCAGTTGTAAGAGGTTTGAAACACACACAGTAAAGGCAAAAAGAGAATTGTTTACCATCTCAGAAGCATTGTGGGTATCTATCATAACATCATGGAGGAGACTAATTAATCATACACAAGACATCATCAGCCTGTGTAATATCACAGAACAAAAAAGTGAACCCCTGTATGTCATTTTAGCCATTAACATATTATTTTCCAGTTTCTGTTTCTTTCTACAAAACATTGGTTTCTCCTCCATGCATGTCATGCCCTGATTCTATGCATATAACTTAATAACTGTTCTGAAGTTTGGCAGGTTTCCAACTGCCCTTGTGTCATCTTTATAAAATTTGAAAACATTAGGGTTGTACATATTATCTTTTGAAGTGATGATGTGATTCATTATCCTGCAGCTCTCATTAGACACAAGGGGCTAAGTAATTTATATCATGTGCAAACTCAACTGTTTAGTGGTTTGTCCAGGGGCAATGCTAGGGTCAAAATTAAAAATGTTGAACCTCTCTCTTACATCTTTCATGATCCCTGACCTCTCCTTATTAGCAAGATCTCTGTAAGACATAAATGAACAACAACAAAGAATAATATTTGCTTTCAGGTATTTATAGACTTAAGGGAAAGTCTCAGCCAATAGAAAAAAGAATGCCAGTATTCATTCAAGCAAGCTGAAATTTATCACAATGCTAATATTTTAGCAAGTCTATGAAAGTTCCATTCAAGTCTTCCATGATACCTATGCCAACAAAATATCATATCATCACTGAGTTTTACTATACGTTGTAGATGAGGGCTTAGAGCTTTCAAGGGGTTTCTGATAAGGGTAGGTGTGATTCCCCACTGTCTGATCCCCCACCCTGTCAGGGTTTTGTCTCTGGAACTTAACCTCCAGGCTGGCATCTGCTGTATTCCTGTCAGTAAGTCTTTCTCTGCTGGCTGGGGGTCCTGGAAACCTTTGGCAGTAAAGCTTTCTTTCTTCCCAATCTTGCTAGGATGCTGGTATGCCCACACTAGTAAATAATACCATGTTGGGGCAGGACTCAATCCCATGATTGCCTGTAGTGCTTTGCCGTCAGCGTGCTCCTGGGCACGATGGAGCTATGCCATACAGGGCTCTTCCCAACTATACCCATACTTGCTGTGGGGATTTAATGAAGCAGATATTATTTCCAGTAAACTATTTTCAACACCGACACTCTGCTTTTGGAGACAACAAATGCTACCCTTGCAGACATGAGTTGTGCCCGGCTGACAGTCCTCAGAATACAGGAATAGTGCCCAAATTGGTTTTTATTGTAGATATGCCATAAAATCCCATTGAATGCTACTCTGCTGTAGAGTGATGCTTGGAAAAGAGAGAAGCACACCCAGCTGAGGGAAAAGAATACAGTGCATGGTCCCTCTTCAGCTCTTCCCACATCCAAGTGCTGGAGCACAGAAGGAATTCAAGCAGTCTTACCTGAGGTCTCAGACAGCAATGGGGGCAGGAAGAAGGAGGTCACAAAGAGACTAGAACAGGACACAAAATTAGCAGAGTGAATACAGCAAGGCCATTAACATCTATAAATCTGGATTTATTTTTTTTTTACAAGAGATATATATATGACCATTTCCATGGTATTAGTGTATCTCCCATCATTATATTGAAGTATTAAAATATGGACTATAGTTAACATTAAAATTGCTCACATGAGGCCCAAGAGACCCTTTGCACTTTGGTGAATTACAGGAATGCTTTCAGTGAAGAAGATTATTTGATGCAAATAGGGGGAAATCTCTTGAATTTATGGCTAACACAAGCTAGACCTGAGGGATTTTTTTTTGTGTATGTGTGTGTAAAACTATATATCTACAGTTATCTTAGCAAGTAAAAAAAATGAGTTTGCAGCACAGTTATCTTTTGGGTCTGTGGAATTGATGTAAAATATCTCAGCAAAAGCAGCCTTACAGTTGCAGTAGAGCCAATATCTTACAGCTGTGACTGTGCTAGGAGAACTGCCATCAATGTGGTAGTAAAAAAGAAACAGGCAGGAAATAAGTTTCACATTCTGGCCAAATGTAACAGTATGGAAAAATGTTTATGTCCTGAATCAGGACAAAGAAGTCAAAAATCTAAAAACATCATGGGCTATAAATCCAGAAGACATGGTTTTGGTTCAAATCAGCTGTAACATTTTGTTTTGGCAATTTGGAAATATTTTTGTTGTTTTCAATATATACTTTGTAATTTAAGTTTCTTATATTTCTTCATGAAAAATAATTTTGAGACGTAGAATGGTAATTTTTAGAGACAAAGTCTTCATTACTTAAAAAAACATTTGCAAATGCTTTTCAAGCCATTTCCCAAAACCAACATTTCTCCTTGAAAACAGTATTGTGCAAAGTAATCAATATGTTTTAATTTGAGAAGTAGAACAAAAATGTTCTTGACCAACTCACTGATGTATCCATAATGACAGCAATTTTCTTTGGTAAATGAGACTTGGAACAATTCCTATAAATTGAACTCATGTATGTGGGTGTTGCAGGACTGGCAGTGATAGTTTTATATGTTTTGATAGTTTTATAAGCTCTGTCTTCATTTGCTGGAGTTGATTGTTATTTTTTATTTCCTGACAGTATTGGGGATTCTTTCTGCCACACTCACAGATGTCAATGAGCAGAGCAATTCCCACTACTTAATAATGATTTTGGATTGGCTTTAGGTTTGAGCTGGACAATTACAGCATCTTAAAAGCTAAGAGAAAGTAGGACAGGTGAGAAATAAAAATAGGAATGGGAACAGTAAACATTTTTGCAGATTTGTATCCCTTTTTTATGACTTGCAGTACTTACGAAAAATATATCTGAGGAGGCATTTTGACAGAGCTTTCTGATATATCTGTTCATTTTGCTCTGGAGGATGGCATATTCTCTCATTAATGCATGTGTAGAATACCCAGAAGTCTGCATGCAAGACATTCACCAATGTTCACAGCAGAATTAAAATTAGCTGAACATAATGCCATGTATTTAATAGAGGGTAAATGATTAACAAATGTGATAACAAAGGCTAACTCTGGGCACAGAGTTCAGTTTCCTGCATGGTCGGTAGGGAGCAGTGGATTCATCTAAGAGATGATTCAGAGCAGAAACTTCCCACAGGGGCTCTTTGGCTGAGCCAACATCATAGGGCTGACAGGTCCTACAGCACAATGGTGCAGGCTCAGTTCATGCGGCACCATGGCCTCGTTCCAGCTCTGTGAGGGGAGTAGATAGGGGTTATGTTTCATTCACTTGTACATCAGGACTTCCTTCCAAAGGAAATACAGGTCCACAGATACAGAGGATATCATGTATCATTTCAGTTTACACCTTGATGGATAAAAAAAGTGGGGCAAACTGCAGAATATATCTTTCCTGCTGTATGGATGCACCTGAGGGGCACATACTGGGATCAGGGCTGCAAGGGGTGCAATGGAGTACCCCTCATGGTATTGCAGAGTAGCCCCTTGCTTTCCAGGACCTTTAACTCCATCAATCAGCTACAGATGAAGTATAGGCTGGATTAGTACTTACTTTGAAGTTATGCTCTGGATTTTCTGTCCTTCCAAACTCTGAAAACTATCAGTTGTGAATCCAGATATTGTTTCTTTATCATCTGGAATGAAATTCAAGTACCATTGAGCAAAGTCTTGCTTCTTAATTTTAACAATGCATATCCTTTAAAATATGTTATATCCTGGAAATAAATTGTGGAATTATTTGCTGATGTTTTCTTAAAGACCAGCTCTTTACTGCTGACTATGTCAAAATAAACCTTCTCTGGAGACTGCAGATACTTAAGACCATGACCCAAATCAGTGCTGATCATACTGCTTTGCTTAATACGCAAATATTAGACCTCCCCCTTTGTAACTATCTGGAAAATGCTTGGTTTTATACAACATTAGTAGAGTTTCTGGAGTAATACTTAAATAGTGTTATTATTCAGTTTAGTTTACCCAACTTCATTTTCCCTGTATGGTCCTTTGCTGCTGTACTGTAACAACTAGGAGAAAATGACTTTGCAAAAATAGGGAGAGAATCTTGAGGCCATTCTGCTTTCTGATTCCAACTGTTATTTTATATACCTATAGAAATTATATGTTAGCTAAACCATCTGCTAAAGTCATGCACAAGCTGTTATTTAACAGGGTCTGCAAATGATCAGATACAGGCTCACAACCAGGTCACTCAGTCATTACAAATGCATTTCAAATAGGATAATTTGACCAGCTGAAAGATATATAGAAATATTTTCTGAGGAGAAAAACACTAGGAACTCCTTGCCTGTTACTAGGTTTTAACCTTGAGAATATCTCTAGAAAGAGACTGAGGTCCAAACCACAAAACACAGAACTGGATTTTAAAATCCTTGAATTTGGGGGTTCTGGTCTGAAGTTTTACTTCTGCTCATTGTTGAAGGAGAACTAATCTGTTAAATTCAGAGATGCATCTGGGTTTGAGTTGGAAATTAATGCAAGAATGGGGTTATTTGCTTCTAAGAATTTTGGTTCAGGTCCCACTTCTAATTATTGTCACAACTGAGGAAAAGCTGATCGCTTACACACGTCATTCAGGAACTCTGTACAAGCATGCTTGCACAAAAGTTTCACTTTACTCAATTGGAAGCAAATGTAGTGGTTTCAGCCAGACCTGGTTTGGCCATAAGTAAAACTGCTTATGGCTCTGCAGAATGCAAAACTGAATCTTTAAGGTTAGCAGCTTATGGTTTCTAGAAACAGGCAAAAGGACATCACTTATCTTAGACTTACTTTGACTATGAGAAAATCTGCTACGAGTTCATTTTCCACCAAAGACTGTTAAAAATGAACCAAGACTCAGGAAGTTCTTTGAAGTTTTTAATTGCTCTTCTCTCCCCACTGCCTCCCCCCCCCCCCTTTTTTTTTTAATTGGTTTATTTGTTTCCAATAGAAGCCAAGTTTGTGGGATGGCGTGTTTGTATCTCTGACAGCTTTCGATATTTTTGGCTAATTTCAGATAGACCTACTAAAGATACCAGGGTCCTACAGTCTTCAGGTAGGATCTGTTTGGGAATCCTCTTTGAGGAGAAGGCTAGAATGTGACTGTCAAAAGATTTGCCTTATGCATAAAAACAGGGTGATTAAGAGTGTCAGCCATTGTTAACCCTTTCTGAGGTGCTGGAGAATCTATCCCTGAAATCCCAAGTCACAGGAAAACAGGTTGAATTAGCCTCATTGCTTTGAAGGCTTTGTTTGTTTGTTTTAAATTTATCAAACAATTATGTTTTGATTTGAAACTTATTCCTGACACCTCTTGAGCTTCATATATTTGCACCAAAAAACCCACTCCTAAAGCTGTACAGTGAAGTCCACTTTTTGGGATGATTCACAACACATCAGGAGGATAAATATTTGTGGACAGGTTCCTAAGACTCTGAACTTGTACCTGAGACTGATGCTGCCACTTGATTTGCTTATAGAAATATGAATATATAAAATACAAGCATTTCCAAGAACAGCTGCTTTGATTCACTCTGATCTTTGAGGAAGCAGAATTCACTCATGGATGCCAAAGGGGATTCAACCTGTGGGAGTGTCTCTGAGTTTTGTGAATTAAATTGTCCCATCTTACCTACTAGAAGTACAGTAGGAGAAAAAAAAAAGGCAGCATGTAAGCATTAATTGTAAGTGCAGTTTATCTTCCTTCTCAGGGGAGATTTTTCAATTTGAAAACTTAATTAGCATAGTTTGGAAAGAAGGCTACAGGAACTGCCACAACGGATCAGATTCATCATTGATATAGTCCAGCAGCCAGTACCCAATAGTGACCAATGACCAGGAGATGGTTCAAGGGAAATTATGGTTCATCTCCTCTTTCCTCAAGATCTCCTGGCAGAGATCTGTTAACTTAATAATTAGAGATGGATTTGTGACCAGATTAGTGAGGTTTAATATGTCAATTACATAAGCCAATTCTTTGTAAAGGAAGCGATGATGATGATTATCCAGCCTAAGTCAATGGGGCTTATGTTACTTTTCAGCAATAGTAGAATCACAATAAGAATGATTGGGTGTATTTTGAAGACTTGACCCCAAACAGACAAACACTCAAACACTCAACATGCCTACACAGTGCTCACTACTGAGGTTTCATTAAGGTTCCAGGTTTTGTTGTGTTGCCTTAAGGAAAGGGGAAAAAAACTTTCCAAGACAACTTCATATGGGTAAAGTACAGAAGAGTTCTTTTACTTATAGGGTTTTGGGGTACAGAATATAAAGGAGTATAAAAGAGTATATAAAGTATAAAAGTGTACAACACGTGTTGATAAGTAACAGATAGAAAAGACCGGTGCTAGGATGAACTCATGGCCTCAGGAATACCATGTGAGCTCTTTTCCAAGCACCAACACTTCAAACATGCAGAGTAAATTAATCCAAAAGGCATCCCTTTCATTTCATTCCCAGCTGTTTCCAGCCAACCCCTGAGACACTCT